>JAIUJO010000040.1:2190629-2799693 GCA_023846275.1 Vanilla planifolia
TGCATTCAACTTTGGTGTTGATGTGTTTTTTGTGTTCTATATTATGGTGCTTTTATCATGATAAGTTATCGCTTTGTAACTATATATGCAAAGCCTTGAATAGTTTGTATTAGTTATGCTGCCTATTATTCCAAAGATTGCTTGGAGTCTCCATCATGTAAGCTATTTGTTCATTTTCTTTCGTGAACTTTTAGTCTTGGACATATATGTCAAAGATGAGGCTTCAATACCAAATGATTCATCCACAACTTGTACCAATGTCAATTGTAGTTGAAAAATAAAGTAAATAAATAGAGTGCCTTGAGCAATATTGTGCCATCTTTATTTTGTTAACCAGATTTTGTTAAATACTGAATGCCTTTTGTTCAAAGGAAGTCAAAGAGAGCTCAACCAAGAAAGAAGATAGAATTTAAAGGGTTGGTTTCCCATATGATTGATTCTTAGTCAACTCTAAAAAACAACTGCAATATAATATAGTACGATTTGTGTATGTGTCTTTTTCCTTGCCCTCGACAAAGGCTTGAGTTGGTAAAATAATTGCATATAATTGAAGCCTGCTTACCCTGCTTTGACATTCTTAATTGACTACTTTTAGATTAATCTATTTCATATTTTTTTAGCTTAAGCTCTATTAATAGGCTTGATGGAAATGAGTTGATTTTAAGAAACTTGTCTTTTGTATGTTCAAATTATTTGTCATCAAATTGGATTTTTCTTGATTGCCTAAGGATTGCTCTACCAATGAGCCCCAATTCTTCTATGTAATATATATGTTTATTATATCTCATTGTTCTTATGATATTTAATTGTTGTATCTCATTGTGATTCATATCTTACTTTTTTGACATGGAAATTACCATCACATCTATATCCACATGTTTCTTTCTTCATATGGACTATATGACAAACATTACATGTTAATCATTACAGTTGTTAAAGAAAAATCTTATATGTTGATCATTACATTTGTACTATCCTTAAACAAAAAAACGAATTTATATCAGTTTGAACACCTACTCAATTCTCCCCTTGTGAGATAACAATCTTGTTCCCATAAAATACTTAATTTCATATTCAATTATGTTATGCTTTTAGAGACTTACCATTCCTATGGAGTGTGTGGCACAATTTAAGTCCCTCATGTTAGGCCATGATTGTGTTAATAGATTTATGATCAAGAAAATTGTAGAATTCAATTTTGAGAACATATGATATGATGATCTTTATTTTTATTTCTCCAATGAAAATACACAACAATTCCTCATCTAAAAAAATCACTCAAATGAAGAACGTATTGGGTAACCAACAATGTCAACACCAGAAACAAATTCATGAGCTCAAGTGTTGCTTTGAAAATAAGGAGAAGATTATTATAATTAGCTAAATCAAGACTTTCCCTTTTTATTTTTTAGGACGATGTTTTCATTCTATTTTTGAACCATGTTGATGTTGTACGAAAAAGGCTTTAAGGATGATATGGAGAAGGAAGAACACCTTTCCCAAATTTACTCTCTTTAAAAAGAAGTGTCATGCTTATCATATTTTTCTCTTACTAGAGAGAAAGAATCTCTAAGAAAAGAAACTTGATAAAACAAAATCAAAATTCAAGGATATAGAAAGCAAACTAAAGAATGCAATCCAAGACAAAGTAAAGCTTGAGGAAATTATTATTGTCATAGACATTTTAATTCATGTTTTTTATTTTCATCATTAAAGGTGAACATTTCCTTTTTTAGAGTGAGAAAGCTTAGATTGAAGAAGAAGTTAAGAGCTTGCAAGGTCAATGAGCATTACAATAACACAATATTTTGATGTAGGAGTCAAATGCGGTATCCCAAAAAATTTTGCAGGCAAACATCAGATGTGGAAGACTGCTTGTATGCTGTTTATATTAGGCCCTAAGTGATTGTTAGTTAATTTTTCAGCTAATTAGTAACTAGCAACAATGCGATGTAATATAGTAAACATATGACATGCAACTAGAAGAACAATGGTTTGTTTTTTAACGTTTTAGTATGCCTCACCAAATCAAGAACTTTATTGAGCTTGGCTTGAGCATATGGGCAAGCTTTTTGAACTCCAAAGCTTATTTTCTCTTTAATCTTTGTCTGCTTAATTTATACTTGCAATTGATATTCAATTCCTTATATTAAGTGAATAGATTTGCTTTTGTTTGGTACATTATATTTGTTGCATGTATTTTTTTTAAGATGAGTCTCAAAAGCTTGTATTCGATACTTTTGAGATGGAGGCTGATATCACTTCGATGAAAGAGGCATTGAAATTTACAATTTGAGAAAAGGAAGAAGCGATTGATAAAAAAGAAATTCTAGAAACCTAATTGGATATTTTGTCCAGCAAATTGAATACTGCATTAGTTGATGTAGAAATACTGAAGAAGGAGCTTGTAAAAATGGTATAAATCCCTATAATTGTGGAAAAATTAATTTTTGAACTAGTGTTAATTTCTTATTAATGCTTCTAAGCTTCTTTGCCATTGTACTTCAACCATCTATTGGTTTTGATATCCTATTTTAGAAGTTGAAGTTGCTTTATGTTGCTGAAATGAAGTTTATCCGATTCAAAAGCTGCTTCTAGAAGTTCAAAAGATTCTCTCAACTATCTATCAAGACAAAAAGAAGACATAATCTTGGTACTATAATTATTCAAATAATGCATATGGCATTGAAACTGTTATTTCTCTCACAACATTTTTTTAAATTCATATACTTATTCGTTGATTGGATCAACGACTTAAAGAAGCTCTTTTAGAACTTGAGGCCATAAAATCCACTGCAAACTTTAAAGAGAAAGCTCTGACTGAAACTCAAGATATCAAATGATGAATTGTTCATCTTACAAAGAATCTGTCCAATGTATTTGTGAATCAGAGTGCAACTATGGTTTATACTTTTGCAATGTGAATATAACATGAAAAATCCATGTAAGTGAACCAACGATATGTAGCCTAGAAATTTGGTATGAAATTTTGTTGGATTTTCAATTGGCTTAAAGGAAATGTAGCACACTAATTTTACTAAAAGTATGTGCACTATACTAAGTGCAGTGAAAGCATCTTGTTTTTGCAAATGATTATTTTTTCATTAACTTTTTCTATTATTTTTTTAATTTTTTTCATCAAACTGGTTCGAATTGATGTTAATCATTACCTTGATTTTTGTGGTCATAATTTTGTATTGGATATCGATGATCTCCTCAAAAGTATATAATTTTTTAAGGTTTATTTTTGGCATTATTCTTGCACAATCTAAGTATGCTATATGTTGAATAAGAGTACTGCTGATGCTGGAATGTGGACAAGAGCACATGCATGAGCAAGTCTAGTGGAACTACATGTGGGGTGGTTCATGTTATTTGGAGGAGAATAGAGAGATAGAAAACAAGGGAGGAAGAAAGAAAGAAATTGATAGGAGAGACCAAAACTTGTTCATGAGAAAAGCCCATGAATGATGAAAAAATAGTTTCTCTGACAAGTCATTCGAAAGTTGAAACCTCAGCCTTAAGTAGTACAAATTCAAGCATATGATCTTGATTTATGTAGTGTACAAGGTCGAAAATAGAAAATGAAGAATTGATGTAGTTTTGGTGCAAGTCATATAAGAATGTTCAAAACCAAATAATGTTATTGAGGTAAGGAGCTTCATGGAGGCATGGTGCTAGCTTTGTAATTCATTAAAAACTTCATTGAGATTGTCATACCATTGTATGTACTAACAAAAGTGAAATTGAAGTTTAAAAGAAATAATCATACTCTTCCCCCTATCAAAGAATAAATTATGGGCACACGTTTGATTTTTCCTAGTTTATGACTTTCTTTGAAGATTGCATTAGATGTGTGAAGCCATGCAATTAGCATCATGTTGATGGTTTGAGGACATCTTCTAGCTTATTATTTCATGCTACTACAAGAAGCTCAAGGAGATTTTAGCATTACATTAGGTCATGAAAAATTGGTTGTCGTCTTTGTTGGGAATGAAACATTGCACACTTCAATGGTTGTTTGTTTCCTTTGAATGAAAAAAATACTATCCTGATTCGACAAATTGAACTTGTATTGTTCTCATAAGAAATTGGAATTTGAGAAATTTGTGCAATGATATGCTGATTATAGTATCATAAATAGGATCATCAGACAAATCTTATGAGGGTACCATTCATGATATTTTAAAGCATAGAATGAAAGTCTCTTCTACATCTAGTTTTCTTTCAAAATGTTAGGCCATATTTCTGCTGGTTGAAGACTATTCAATATGTAATTTAGGATTTAGTCCTCAAAGCCCATTCAATGCAAAGTTCCAAATTGGCGCAATTAAAAGTATCGAGGGATTAGTGCAACATATTACATGATAGTTTTAGTATGATTTGAAGGATACACTAAAAAGTTGATGGAAAAGCCACAAAACAATAATAGACAAATGTATAGTAGGCATTGAATGGAATATGGTTTCAATGTTATGGACATTGTATGGCTACATATCAACTAGAACATTTAAAGGGTGAGGGAAGGAACCTCAAAGGCAATGTGGAACGACCCATTTTGTCTTCAAGAAGGTTAAAGACATTATTTGCTTGTGTATTTTTTCTCCATAAATGGAGATCGATTTAGAAGTTTGTTTTGGGAGATCAAATAGTTGTGGACAAACCTTCCAACATCGCATTTGAATGCAATCTAGTGGTGCAACTCTTAACATTGTGTTGGAGTGCATTGCAATCCCATTTTATAAATTTTATTTGATGATTGGAACTAGTTGCCAAGACTAATGAGTAATGAAAGGATGCAAATTGTCGAAGTGCTTTTAAGATGTCATAGATGTGGCCTAGGAAGATGTTCTAGCGAGGGACGAAGGAGCTAAAAGAAGCAATTGCGATGATAGTATTTGGAGTGAAGAATCATATTTTTCTCATTTATTCATTATTAAGAAAAAAAATAATTTATTGTGGATTATTCTTTCTAGTCCTAATTTAAAAAGAAAGCTTTCTAAATAGTAATATCAAAGAAATATAATTTGATAGTATCTTATTTAAAATTTTCTCTATAATCATAAATTTTAGTTACAAACTTAATAAATAATTATAGCTTTTATTGTAACTAAAAATACTAATTAAGTTTAGAATAGTGTAGATTTCTATGCACCTTATGGATAAAACTCATTTTGGTTAGTATGGAATAAGCCAAAGAATAATAATATCTCAACATGATACATTATGTTTTGATACTATGGTATCAAATTGATACCTCCTATAATACTAAGTATTTCAAGAAAAAACCAAGCTAAAGCTAACAAGCCTACAACATCCTTGATAGAAAAATGTTAGTGATCATTAGATTTTAGAAAGAGAATTATTATATAAGGAGTTACTCCTAGTATATTTCTAGGTAGATAAGTGTATGAATATTCTTACATTTGGATGATAGAAAATGTATTAAAGCTAAACATATACAAACATAGTTTTTTAATATAAATATATATTTTAAAGACAATTTTTTTTTACTAATATAAGAGAACCAAAATAGGACACTACCTTTATAAAATATGATTGTCTCCTAATATGTGTTGCTGGAATGATTCTTTTTATAATACATTATGGTCAAGTTGAATCAAACAAAAATTGGTGGGCCTGTGACACTAAGGGTTAAAGATGATGATGAATGATTATTGAGTGATGTCTAAAAGTTGAATCTCTGAGCAAAACATGATTCTTAGCTTCTTTTAGGTGCAAAGAGACAATACTTCTTATTGTCACATAAAAAATGAATAGAAAAATTCAAAATAAGATATATAATACCAAGGTTTTAATATATCGAGATACTTTTTTGGATAAAATATTATTTTATTGATATCAAACTATGAAAGAGATATTATCTTAAAGTAGTAAGGTTAGGTTATAACAACAAAATATTACAACATGACAATATCTTGGGTCTTAGTTGGGTTACAATTTTAATTAAAATTTATTTTTGTCAACCCACAATCGATATTCATGGAGCCAGTTGTCATTATGGTTATGCTTATACATTATTCAATGCTAACGATGCCACGAGTTTGCACCAGTTAACTTTCTAAGTGATGTTTGAAGCGTTATTGAAGTCAAAAAGCTTATGAAAAGTATTGAAAGGAATTAGTCCTAGCCAACTTGCCAATGAGAACTTTATATTTCCTAACAACTCCCTTTCTCTAGGAAAGTGTAGCATTACCCTTCCTTTACTAAAGGGGGAATTCTACAAATCAAATATCACCAACACTTGAATCCTAAGAAGCCTCCATTGCATGAGTGGTGCCACTATTTTACTTTGAGTAAAACATCAAAAAAAATCCATAAAACCATTTTGTTCTTCTGTTCAATTAGCTGATACAAATCTAGTATGAACAAGTTGGAGTATAAATGGATTATATACTTCCCTTAGAAATTTTTTTAAATTAAGAAAAGAGTGATCACCAATTTTTCATGAGTGGAAGTACTTGTCCAAGATATCATACCCACTTATAATAGGAATGTTATGCATATCATTTTATGTATAAGCCAATCATTCTAAAAGAATGAAACTAAATTACCTACAACAATCATCCAAATCATATTATTTATTATCTTTGGGTATGAGTTATTATGTAATTTGCATGTATGCCATGCATTGGTTAACATATAGTACTTGATTCTGATGCAATAAACCCATAAATAAATTTTTCAGCCACAACTTGACTACAATGTTTTGTAGTTAATGTTGACTATTTGGTTGGCAAACTAAAGATTTTGAGTCTGTCACACTACTTAGGAAGGGTTATCATGTCCCAATTGGCATAATGTATTATGTTGCAAGCATTTGAACTACTCCACAAATAATGGTGCATCAATTTCTCCAACTCTATAACAATGTCACTCAAACTTAGTGAGAGGTCTTACCAATGCATATGAATAGTATCGAACATTGAGTTTATCATGACAATATGACCCTTTATTAATATTGACCTAATCATCCCACTTAACAAACAAATTTCAACATGATTAATAATTTAATTGATGTCTTTTTTTGCAAGTTTTTGGCTATAATTGCTATGCTTAGTTATTTCAGTTGAGCAACTTGATGCATATCTAATTTTCTCTCTCATCTTCCTTTTCTTACATGCCATCCTCTAGAGAAATAATACTTTTGATTTGTTGAGATTCATCACCTGACCTGAGTAATGCCTTTATTGCTCCATAATATATTGAATGGTCATAACTATGACAGAAGTTGTAGGTGCATAAATAATGATTTCACCAATAATATAATGTTTGTCATTGTAGAGGATGAAATGTCGAACTTGAACCCAATCAATGTAGCTTTCTTAAGCTGGTGCAAAATAAGTCATGAGAGATGCTCCAACAAAATTGTTATAAGGTATGGCAAGAGTGAACATCCCTACCTAAGACCCTAGTTGCCTTAATCCACTCTAGGTAGATACCATTAAGCATACCATTAAACATTAATCCAAAATCTTGGTATAATGATAAAAGCCTCAATCCAATCACACCAAAGAGTTGGAAATTAGATGTGCTTTAGAATATCTAGGACAAATTTCTAGTTAACCTTATCATAAGCCTGGTCATATCTAGGATTTGATTTCATGATAATGAGATGGCAAAAAGTTTATATCACACTCTCCTTATAGAGGTTCATACATAAAATCTAAATGAAGATAATGTTATATCAATTTGGGAAGGGGTGTCTCTATTCCCAAATAAAATCATATAAAAGGTAGTGATACACAACCCAGTTGGCTACACAATTGCTTTGACACTTTATGTATGATAGTTTGAAGGACTACATACTTTTTACAAAGGTAATTGCAGTATTATAGGTACTCCTCAAACAAAAATTCAACTTCATGAAGACTATGAGTCGATGTTACAACAGTAATTTCCAAACTCACTCAACCTCTTCTCTTAAAAAATTTTGGCTCATATTCATGATATTTTAAATGAGTCTTTATTCCAACATCGTGTCGTCTTGATGATTGAAGAACAACACATCTTTTTCAATTGATTTGTTCTAAGGGGAATGCATAATCAAAAACATCAAAGTAGATACAAAAAAAATTGATGTTATTTTGGTCACTTACACTATGGTCCTTAACATGCTCTACTACTTGTATTAGTTGTTCCACTTTCATGTTGATATAGGTAGTCCATAAAGTAATTGGAAGAATGACAAGAAAATTATCTAACATGAATTAAACTTACCCTGAGCAATCATTTATACTATATTAGCAATTGTTCAAATACCATAATACTGAGTAACTTACATGCAAAGCACCAAAAACATGAAGAAATTCTTTTTTACCATAAAATACATGGACCTAAATGCCTGAACCCATAAACCAACTTTCTCAGCCATATCTTACCTATAATGCTTTGAATTGAAACTGATTTCCCACATGCATAATGTATGGCATTACTAACAATAATTTCTCCAACTCATCAAAAATGCCATTCAAAATTAAAGAGTGGCTAAAAAATATGCATTAATTGCAATGAGCATCGAGTTTATCATGATAATACACCCCATCTTTGATAGAGACCTAATCCTTTACCATAACACAGGTTTCATTTTGATCAATAATAAATTTGAGGTTATTTTTTTGAAATTTAATTTCTACAATTAGTATGAATAAATATTTTAATTTAGTAGCTCTAATAATATGTAACTTTTTTGTTATCATCTTCCTCCATTTGCATTCCATCCCCTTTATAAAACAATATTATGGATTTGTTAAGATTTACCACCTCACTAAAGTGTTGCTAATACTTCTTCATAATGTGTTGAATGGTCCTCACTATAACACAAGTTATTAGTGCATAGATCAAAATTTCATTGACAAATTGAAAGTGAGTAATCATTGGGAAGAAAGGACCAATCTAAATCCCAATTGAGACATCTTGCTACACCTAGCACTTGATAAGCGAAGAGAGATAGACACAGTGGTAAAAAGGTATGGTGAAAGTGGACACCCCTACCTAAGACACCTAACAGCTTCAATCCACTGAAGATAGAATCTATTAAACATAATCACAAATCCTAATGTAGTGATACATGCCTTAACCTCATCATACTAAAGATATGACAACTATAGATGCTTTAACATATAAAGTATAAATTTTAAATTGACCTCATCATAAGCCTAGTTGAGGTCCAACATCATTGTAATGAAACCCTTTTTCAAAGTAGATAATTTTGTATGGACGACTAGTTTTTGTGAAAAAAATATATTATCAGATATAAAACATCCAAGCATAAAAGAAACTTATTCCTTGGGAAAAATATATGAAACCACCATCTTTAGTCTACTCACAAAACTTTTAGCCACAACCATGTATATCACATTACAAAGACTAATGGTTTAAATTATTCAAGCTTAGAAGCACCTTGAAAAAAAGAAATTCGATTGACTAGCATGTCTTTCCACCTTTTGGGCATACATCTATGTTTTAAGATTTGTTTAACAACTGTGATAATATTTGCCTTGGTAATGTTCCAATATTCATATGTAAACCCTTTAGAGAAGCCACCAACACCAGGGGCTTATTTTCTTTTGATAGACATAGTAAAATTCTTGATGTCATCTTCTAATTAGAGATACAAGGCTTACTGCTTGCTCATTATTGATAGCTCTCAAAGGTTGGAAAGTTTGAAGAGGTTCATATCATCTAAAGCTACACCACTTCTTCCTTAAAAACTACATGAGTAAATCTTTAATCTCAATTAAGGTACCCAGTAATTCCTTACTATTGTTTTTACGATTATTATATGACTACTTCGATATATAAAAGTAGTTATTTCCTAAAAAAACCATGTGTTTTGATTTTCAAGGTTGGCCTAGTACATCTTTACACTATCACCACCATATTTCTTCTAAAGCCAAAGCTTTTTTTGGAAGAGATAGTACATTATGCTAAAAGATGATGATCTAGCTCCATTAACCCTATCTTAGTTTTCTTAAGTTGAAGCTCCTAAATCTACTACTCTAACTCGCCAGGCTTATTAAGAATATTAACAAGTTTAGCAAAACTCCATTTCTTTAGTGGTAATAGTGCTTTGTAAAATTTAGAGGACTAATTATCGATAATAGTTTAATGTTAAAATGATAGCTATGTGTTTTCAAATTGGGTTCTCATCACAGTTTTATTCAGTAACATTTGTTTAAATTGAACAAGTAGAGGGCAATGGTTTGAGCCTATATTAGGAAGATGTGCCACTGTAGTATTTTAGAATTCTTACATATCATTAACATTTATGAAATCTCTATCTAGTCCTTCATATATGTGTGTTGCCTACCTTATTATTACACAAAGAGAACATGTTCACAATAAATCCCAAGTCAGTCAAATATTAACCATATGTGATGCTGGAGAACACATATCGAGACTGTCTACCATTGATTTTTTTCTGATCTTTCTTTTTTTCCTTTGTAAGTAATCCTTCTAAATCCTCTAAAATAATCAATGGTCCACCAAGCATTATAGATACATTGATTTAGTCCTAGGCTACCCAGTGGATCACATATCTTTTGATGCATACACCACACAATACCTCCATAAAACAATAATAGCCTCTGACAATCTTGTCCAAGATTGGAAAAAGTAGTTTCAATTCATACCCAAACGTTGATCCTTCTCATGCCTATTAAAATTCACCATCAAAATTTTTAATGAGGCTATAACAAAGACCCTATTTTGTCTTTACCAAGTATTACAAGTAGCTATGAGATTTCATTACTCTAATCACTAGAATGTTCCACACTTCAAGCACAACCATACATTAATTATTGAAAAACATGCATTTAAGAAACTTTTCATGCTTCTATAGCACTACCAACCATGCCTAATCTAAATTTAGATGCATTTACTTTTCACAACAACACTGAGACTCAAGTAAAAGCAATTGTAATAGCCCTAGAAAGAAGGTTGAAGCACTTGGCTATTATTTTCAATTAAGAAAATGTTGCAACTCCCATTTAAGGTCCTCCTCCTAAAGACATCCTACTCTATCTTAAAAATGAAGTACCAATTCTAGGCAACTAAAGAAGCTCTCGACCATGTAAGAGTTTTGTTCGAGACTTTCGATGGCTTTCCAATAAAGGTGCTACTCAAAAAACAAAACTTTTACTCCAAATTTTCGTCTATTATACTAATTATTGCATACAGGCTTAAAAAATTCATAGGAACTTTCCCAATGGCTAAATATCTATAACTTTTGGGGCATGGTAACATAATGTTTTGCACAAAAGTATTCAAATAAGTTGACTAATGAGCATTCAAACAATCACCTAGCCATATGTATTGACAACCAGTAGTGCTCATAGTATCTCCAAAAATTCTACAAAGAATATATCTCTAAGAATTTCACATCCTCTCTATTGCTATATCGAGTCCTTCCTCTACTGCAAACATCAGAGAAATTTGCATTCCTATTAGTCAACATAACCCAACAAACATAAGATTGTTTCTACTCACCTTATAGCTATACTCAACCTAATCTCGAACCATATACTACCAGATGATCACCTTGAAAGTAACTGAAAACCTATTGTCTCTATGCCAAGTGCATTTATCATGATCAACAACATTAGAGAAAATCAAAAGTCAAAAATTATAGCCTAGGAGAGAAGGCTAAGGCACCTATCTACTGTTTCAAATTATGAAAATATTCTATATACCATTTGAGGTCATCCCCCTAAAGATAACCTCCTTTGTCTTCAAATTAATGTATCAATTCTACGTAATTAAAGAAGCTCTTGCCCATATAAGAATTCTATCTAAGAAATTCCATGGCCATCAAATAAACATGGTTCTCAAAAGTAGCACACCAATACTCCTAATTTGCATCTATTATAGTAAACTAATGTACACAAGCTACTTTGATGCATAGCAAATCTCCTAATGGTTGAATATCTATAGCTTCTTCTGCATGGTAATTTAGAATTTTGCACAAAAGCATTTAAATAAGCTAGTCATTGAGCACTCATCAAATCTGATAGCCCAAATATATCAACAACCACCACTACGTATAATTTCTGCAAAATTCTAGGTTCAATACTTCTCCAATAATTGCAAATCCCCACTATTGTCATTTTGAGTAATTGATCTACTACGAACACTAAAAAAAATTACTTTATTTTTTGTTACACCCCATTTTTCCTAGGCTGATTTTTGGCATACAAATTTTTTTTTTTATATATAGACAGCTCAGATCGTCCCATACCAACCTGAGTAGCCTACGAAAACATAGGATATAACACATCATTACACACCTACTTCCCTTAACAATGTGGATCCCATCTCCCGGGTACACCGTCAAATCAGGTTCATGACTCCTGAATTAACAGATGGACTCGCGCAATGTTACTCCTACTAGACCCAATACTCCTAACCCCTACGGGTAGGAGAACCGGTCTATTAGAAGTCTGAACCCCCATGGTTAAGTTCCATAGTCATGTAATGACCTCACCATCAAACAAAAGATATATAACATCCTCAAATAAAATATGACACTCCACACACCATACTCCAAGACAATAAGGTAGGGTAGTAAATGGAAACTACATTACAAGAATAAGACCAAGTCCAACAAGTGCAATATTATCCAACCAGAAACATAAGTCAGAATTTTCCTCACATATTACATGACATATGAGAATAATAACCTCATTAAATACATCCAACAGCAACAATCAACTAACCAGAATATCTCAGACAATCACAATCAGATATCCTCCACAAGCCTGCTGACCACGATCCCACCTAATCAGGTAGCGTCAAGTCTGCCGAGCCACTGAAATATACAATACAGGAATGAGCTACGCCCAGTAGGAAAGACAGCTAGTAAAACTCACATGCAAGAGAAGGATAATAGCAAAAATATAGGAATACAGCATAACAATGTATGGTGGATAGGCACTCTCAGTTCCAGACTCCGACCAACCACAGTCACCCCTAGTCACACCAGAGTAGCTCTCCTCTGGGCTTCCAGGTAGCATGCCAGTGGGAACGCCCATCTCGAAACACGCATGGCGCCTAAGCACCCGACACCGCAGCGTCTCTCGTCAATCAATCTCCTGGAGACTATAGACAAATCCAGTCACAAAATCTCTAGCCAACGTGAGACACCCCTGCCACCCTAAGGCGCGCAGGCCTACACACTTGGCTAGCCACTGCGAGACACCCCTGCCACCCTCAGGCGCGCAGGCCTACACACATGGACCAGGAGAGATCGACTCAGCCACCGTCCCAAAGAGTCCTCTACCAACAACTTCCATAGAAGCTCACGCCCCTACAGTCATTGCCAATCTCTAACTCCAAGATCCGGCAACATGTATCCAGGTACAACAAGGCGCATACCAGTCACATGTATACTGTGGAAGCTAAGTCTGAACCGCACAGTTACCTACCACAACTACCCTAAAACATCATATAGGGTCTATAGTAGTCCGGTCCAGTATGCCAATCCATAAAATATGCCAACACTGAATAAACTGACTCAATCCATGCCGTTGCCATCAAGCAACACAACTGTCAATTACTGACTGTTCTGGTAGCATCCATGTACCATACTTCTGTCTGACTGTTTCCAGCTGTACTGTCATCACTGATAACATTTTTCCCCACTTCAGGAAATTTTTAAATCCCAATTTCAATTTCCGCCCTTTATCCATTTCCGAAATTCGAAATAAATTTCCGAATTTAAATTCCACATATATCCTTTTTCCAAAAATTCGGATTAATTTCCGAATTAAATTTTTCGCTTATCCTTTTTATTTCCGAAAATTCGGATTAATAATAAATTTCCGAATTTTCCTTCCGCTTCTCTCTCCTCCGCGCCGCGCCGTTCGTCCGCGCCGACTCCCGCTGAACCGGTTTTCGCTGCCGGTTCGGCTTTCGCGCCGTTCGTCCGCGCCGAATCCCGCGGAACCGGTTTTCGCTGCCGGTTCGGCTTTCGCGCCGTTCGTCCTCGCCGAATCCCCTGAACCGGATCTCGCCACCGGTTCGGGACCCTCGCGCTGAACCGCGGCACCGCCGAACCAATTTCTTAATAATCCGTTAATCGGATTAATTTTAATGACTAATAAAATGGCGTAAATATCATTAATTACTTAATTAAATTTGATATTATCTAAACCCTTCTCCTTTCTCGGTCCGAAGCCCGCGAAACCCTAGCCGCCGCCATCGCCGACCATTTCGATCCTTCCGTCGATTTCCGGCGACTGCGAACAAGGAGAACAATTTCCTAACATGCTCCTAAGCATCAATAAATTTTTTTTTCGGCGAAATGGGAATTTTTCCAGGAAATTCCGAAATTTGCAAAAGACACAAATTAGCATTCAATTAAATCCGATTTTCATCCACATGCTTGTTTTCATTAAGCAAAGTATTTCATGCTTTTAATTTTCTACTAAATCACTAATTTAAACTGAATTTCCTACCTCAACGACGCCGGCGACGGTGAACTTCGTCCGCAGCTCGCCGCAGCTCCTCGCCGAACGAATCCGGTACGAATTGACTCTCCTCGTTCCCGTGAATCTCCAGGCACAAAAAGCCCCTTGCCAGGCCGCCGGAATCACGCGCCGTACGCCGGAAAAACTCTCTCTATCGGTCGGCCGAACGAACCCTAATCGTTTCGCGAGGGTTTTATATTTCTGGCCGACACGGTGAAACCCATTATGCGCCGTTGACACGCTTTCGACACGGTAAGCACCCGATACGCGCTGTCGACACGCTATCGACACGGTAAGCACCCGATCAGCCGGTTCAATCCCAACCGTCGATCACGACCGTCCGATCAGCTTATCAGAACGCACGCGCAAACTCACTCGGCGAACCGTCTCCGCCTCCGCTGAACCGTTCCGGTCCGGTTCACGCGCGGTAAACCAATTTCCGGTTTAATTTAAATGGATTTTCGAATTTCTAAAAATCCAATAAATCTAATTAAACAGGGAAAATTACTTAAAATTCACCTCGGTGCTCCGAAAAATCCCTAGAAATTTCAGAAATTCCAATAGCCTCTGATTGAGCTCCTGGCTCATCCTACTGTCGATCTGAAATCATCCAAGCCAAAAATTAATTCATTAAAGATTAACATAAAACTTTTTACTTGGTATAACAATCTCCCCACCTTATCAGGAATTTCGCCCTCGAAATTCAGCAAGAAGTTCCGGCCACTTCTCCGCAACATCCTGCTCTAGCTCCCAGGTTGCCTCCCTTTCGTCATGTCTATTCCACAGAACCTTGACCATAGGAAATGACCTGTTCCTCAGCTGTCTGCTGCTCCCCTCGAGGATGCGAACTGGTAGTTCCACATAAGAAGAATCTGGTGTCACTTGCAAACCAGGAAGATCATCGCTGATACAATGAGAAGGATCTGGCACATATCTCTTGAGATTCGAAACATGAAACACATTGTGAATCCCAATCAGATGTTCAGGAAGTGCCAACCTGTAAGCCACTTCACCAACCCTCTCTAGAATAGGATAGGGTCCAATGTAACGAGGTCGAAGCTTAGAAGGCTTCCCGAACCGGAATAGACCTCGCATAGGACTGATCTTCAGGAATACCCTATCTCCCACAGAAAACTCAACAGCTCTGTGCTTAGGATCATAATATTTCGTCTGGCGATCTTGCACAATACGTAATCTGTCTTGCAATAACTTGACTTCAGCTGTGGTCTCCTGCACAATCTGAGGTCCCCACACCCTCCTGGAATCACCCTCCTCCCAACAAAGAGGGGATCTGCACCTACGCCCATACAATGCCTCGTAAGGTGCCATACCAATCGACGCCTGGAAACTGTTATTGTACACAAACTCTACCAAGGGTAACCGTCTGGCCCAATCTGTTGAGTAAGTTTGTACGCTCAAGCGTAGCAAATCCTCCAAGGTCCGAATAGTCCGCTCAGACTGTCCATCTGTCTGAGGATGATAAGCAGTACTGAACTTCAACTGTGTACCCATGGCAGCGTGTAAGCTCCTCCAAAACTGTGATGTGAACTTGGCGTCTCTGTCAGAAATAATAGATCGGGGAATTCCATGCAATCTGACAATCTGCTGAATATATACCTCTGCCAATTGTGCCGCTGAATCCGTCTTCTTAATTGATAAGAAATGGGCTGACTTGGTCAATCGATCCACGATGACCCAAATGGCGTCAAAACCTTGTCTGGTACGAGGAAGACCAGTTACAAAGTCCATAGTGATGTCATCCCATTTCCACTCCGGAATCGGCAATCTCTGCAACAATCCTCCAGGTCTCTGGTGCTCGGCCTTAACTTGCTGACATGTAAGGCACTTCTTAACAAAAGCAGCAACATCTGCCTTCAAACCTCTCCACCAGAAAACACTCCTCAAATTCCTGTACATCTTGACTTCTCCAGGGTGCATAGCCAAAGTTCCATAATGAGCCTCTCGAAGGATCCTCTCCCTGAACTCCTGATGTGATGGCACACACCAGCGACCCCTGAAAGTCAAAATGTCGTCTCTGAGAGCAAAGTCTCCTCCCAATCCCTGCGATGCCAACTCTAACTTCTCCTTCAGCTCTTCATCACCAAGCTGAAGATCACGCATCTCAGATAACCAGTCAGCCCGAATAGTCAACGAACTGAGTCTGTGAGCCAGTCTCTGAACAGACAACTGTTCCTGACATCTCTCAACATCCCAATCCAAGTCTGCTATAGAGTCGCAAGCTATCACAGTATGCACAACTGCATGTCTGCTCAAGGCATCAGCCACTGGATTAGCCTTTCCCTCGCAGTAGTTTATTGTCAGTTCGTAATCTTTTATCAGTTCCAACCACCTCCTCTGCCTCAAGTTCAGTTCCTTCTGAGTGAACAGATACTTAAGACTCTTGTGGTCGGAGAAACAATCTACAGGAACTCCGTACAAATAATGTCTCCATATCTTCAAGGCAAAAATGACAGCAGCTAACTCCAAATCATGAGTGGGATAATTCTTCTCATGATCCTTCAGTTGCCTCGAAGCATATGCTATAACTCTACTATCCTGCATCAGTACGGCTCCCAAGCCTATATGTGAAGCATCAGTATACATCTGATACGGCTTCTCCTGTGTAGGTAACATCAATACTGGAGCGGTGCTAAGCCTCTGCTTCAGCTCTAGGAAACTGTTCTCACAACTCTCTGACCACTCAAAAGATTTTCCCTTCCGGGTCAACTGTGTTAGTGGAGCGGCCAGTCTAGAAAAGTGAGGAACAAATTTTCTATAGTATCCAGCCAAACCAAGGAAACTCCGGATCTCAGTGACAGAAGATGGCCGTTTCCAATCGACAATAGCTCGTATCTTGCTAGGATCAACAGCCACGCCCTCTGCACTGACAATGTGTCCCAAGAATGCTACTGAGTCCAGCCAAAAGGAACACTTGGAGAATTTTGCATACAGCTCATTCTCCCGCAACACTGTAAGCACAGTCCTCAACTGATCTGCATGAGTTTCCCTATCTCTGGAATAAATCAATATATCATCTATAAAGATGATCACAAACCGATCCAGAAAGGCACGAAACACTCGATGCATCAGGTTCATAAATACTGCTGGAGCATTAGTCAATCCAAAAGGTAACACTGTGAACTCGTAATGCCCATATCTAGTACGGAATGCTGTTTTGGTTACATCAGAATCTCTAATCCGGATCTGGTGATAACCCGAGCGTAAATCAATCTTGGAGAACACAGTTGCTCCCTGAAGCTGATCCAACAAATCATCGATGCGTGGTAACGGGTACCGGTTACGAATAGTAACCTTATTCAATTCCCTATAATCCACACACAGCCTCATACTACCATCTTTCTTCTTGACGAATAAGACAGGGGCACCCCAAGGTGAACAACTGGGGCGTATGAGTCCCTTGTCTAATAAGTCCTGTAATTGAGTCTTCAACTCTGCTAGCTCGGCTGGAGCCATCCTGTAAGGAGCTCTAGCAATAGGAGCTACTCCTGCCTCCAAATCAATCGAAAACTCCACTTCCCTAGCTGGTGGAAGTCCAGGCAACTCCTCTGGAAAGACTATAGGAAAGTCTCTCACCACTGGAATATCTGACATAGGGGTAGTGGTGGCTTGGCTATCGGTCACATAGGCCAACCAACCAGTACAACCCTTACTTACTAACCTCTCCGCCTGAAGAACTGAGATCAGGGGAATCTGCCTGTTCAGACCAAAGTATATCACATCCCCCGAACCAGGCACTCTGATCCTGACCTTCTTCTCCCAACAATCCAGCACCACTACATGGTAGCACAACCAATCCATTCCCAAAATGATGTCGAACTCTGCTAGTGGCACACATATCAACTCTGTCACGAACTCGTGTCCACTAATCAGAATAGATCCGTCAATCTTCTGAACAGTGGGAATCTCTTTCCCATCAGGAAGCCTAACCAATAAGGGTTCCTTCAAGTAACCCTTGGATCCTGATGTCTGATTCCAGATCCTCTCAGCGACAAAAGAATGAGATGCACCAGTATCAAACAAAGTCATGCACTGCACGTTGCCAAAATAAAGCATACCTGTGATCACCTCTGGTGACTCTGAAGCCTGCTACCGAGTCAGTGCAAACACTCTGGGCTGTCCCCCAGATGAACCAACCGGTCCTGTGATCCTCTGTTTCTTCAACTCTGGGCAGTCGCACTTCTTTTGTCCGGGCTGTCGATAATGGTAGCAGATAATCCCCCCAGTCCGGGTACCTGTCTGCTGCCCTGGTCTCTCAGAGATAGGTCGTGGCTGGACCACGCCCTCCTGAGTACCACAGTGATCTCTGTGTCTCTTGTCCTTTTTGTTTTGTTGGACATTTCTGAATTCCTTCCTCTTGTTGTGAGTCTCTCTCTGGGCCTCCATCCGGGTGTCAATAAGCTCAACGGATCTCGCAGCCTCCACCAAGTCACGAAACCTGGCAAACCGACTCACAACTAGCTGGTGCTGCAGCATAGGACGAAGTCCCTCCAGGAACATCTCACATCTGCGCTCCTCAGAAGGTACCAGCTCTGCGGCGTACCTCGCCAGATAAGTGAACCTCGATAAGTAATCGTTCACTGACATCTGGCCCTGCCTGAGGTGTATAAGTTCCCTCCTGAACTGAGACATAGCAGAAGCCGGAATGTAGCACTCCCTGAATGCCTCAACAAAGTCTTCCCATGCTATCTCGCTGTTCTGGGCCTCCCCATACATGGCGCGCCGCTGGCCTCTCCACCAGGTAGCAGCCTCTCCCTCTAATACTAGAGCAGCAAGTACTACCCTCCTGCCAAGTGGACATCCCAAGGCATCAAACAGCTCAAGCATATGAGCCATCCAGTCATCAGCCACCGCTGGGTCAGCCGACCCACTGAAGCTCCGCGGACGCAACCGCATGAAGGCATCGATCCAACGATCCACGGCTGGCTCAACTGGCAATGCTGGGCTCGTCTCTGGGGTAGGAGTAGTAGATACAGGTCTGCCTCTAGCTGCTCCACGAGCGGAAAGTCTCCTGGTACCAGCCATACTGTCAAAAGCAACTAATCTGGCATTAGAGTCGTCATTTGGCAATTGGCATATGGACTACTATAGTAAACAAAAGAATCAACAGTTCTCCCCACCTTGGGTTGAACTCCTATACATGTCTAGCCCTGCTATCTCACCTAGGGCTCTGATATGTCTAGCCCCATTATCTTAACCTAGGGCTCTGATACCACTTTTGTTACACCCCATTTTTCCTAGGCTGATTTTTGGCATACAAATTTTTTTTTTTTATATATAGACAGCTCAGATCGTCCCATACCAACCTGAGTAGCCTACGAAAACATAGGATATAACACATCATTACACACCTACTTCCCTTAACAATGTGGATCCCATCTCCCGGGTACACCGTCAAATCAGGTTCATGACTCCTGAATTAACAGATGGACTCGCGCAATGTTACTCCTACTAGACCCAATACTCCTAACCCCTACGGGTAGGAGAACCGGTCTATTAGAAGTCTGAACCCCCATGGTTAAGTTCCATAGTCATGTAATGACCTCACCATCAAACAAAAGATATATAACATCCTCAAATAAAATATGACACTCCACACACCATACTCCAAGACAATAAGGTAGGGTAGTAAATGGAAACTACATTACAAGAATAAGACCAAGTCCAACAAGTGCAATATTATCCAACCAGAAACATAAGTCAGAATTTTCCTCACATATTACATGACATATGAGAATAATAACCTCATTAAATACATCCAACAGCAACAATCAACTAACCAGAATATCTCAGACAATCACAATCAGATATCCTCCACAAGCCTGCTGACCACGATCCCACCTAATCAGGTAGCGTCAAGTCTGCCGAGCCACTGAAATATACAATACAGGAATGAGCTACGCCCAGTAGGAAAGACAGCTAGTAAAACTCACATGCAAGAGAAGGATAATAGCAAAAATATAGGAATACAGCATAACAATGTATGGTGGATAGGCACTCTCAGTTCCAGACTCCGACCAACCACAGTCACCCCTAGTCACACCAGAGTAGCTCTCCTCTGGGCTTCCAGGTAGCATGCCAGTGGGAACGCCCATCTCGAAACACGCATGGCGCCTAAGCACCCGACACCGCAGCGTCTCTCGTCAATCAATCTCCTGGAGACTATAGACAAATCCAGTCACAAAATCTCTAGCCAACGTGAGACACCCCTGCCACCCTAAGGCGCGCAGGCCTACACACTTGGCTAGCCACTGCGAGACACCCCTGCCACCCTCAGGCGCGCAGGCCTACACACATGGACCAGGAGAGATCGACTCAGCCACCGTCCCAAAGAGTCCTCTACCAACAACTTCCATAGAAGCTCACGCCCCTACAGTCATTGCCAATCTCTAACTCCAAGATCCGGCAACATGTATCCAGGTACAACAAGGCGCATACCAGTCACATGTATACTGTGGAAGCTAAGTCTGAACCGCACAGTTACCTACCACAACTACCCTAAAACATCATATAGGGTCTATAGTAGTCCGGTCCAGTATGCCAATCCATAAAATATGCCAACACTGAATAAACTGACTCAATCCATGCCGTTGCCATCAAGCAACACAACTGTCAATTACTGACTGTTCTGGTAGCATCCATGTACCATACTTCTGTCTGACTGTTTCCAGCTGTACTGTCATCACTGATAACATTTTTCCCCACTTCAGGAAATTTTTAAATCCCAATTTCAATTTCCGCCCTTTATCCATTTCCGAAATTCGAAATAAATTTCCGAATTTAAATTCCACATATATCCTTTTTCCAAAAATTCGGATTAATTTCCGAATTAAATTTTTCGCTTATCCTTTTTATTTCCGAAAATTCGGATTAATAATAAATTTCCGAATTTTCCTTCCGCTTCTCTCTCCTCCGCGCCGCGCCGTTCGTCCGCGCCGACTCCCGCTGAACCGGTTTTCGCTGCCGGTTCGGCTTTCGCGCCGTTCGTCCGCGCCGAATCCCGCGGAACCGGTTTTCGCTGCCGGTTCGGCTTTCGCGCCGTTCGTCCTCGCCGAATCCCCTGAACCGGATCTCGCCACCGGTTCGGGACCCTCGCGCTGAACCGCGGCACCGCCGAACCAATTTCTTAATAATCCGTTAATCGGATTAATTTTAATGACTAATAAAATGGCGTAAATATCATTAATTACTTAATTAAATTTGATATTATCTAAACCCTTCTCCTTTCTCGGTCCGAAGCCCGCGAAACCCTAGCCGCCGCCATCGCCGACCATTTCGATCCTTCCGTCGATTTCCGGCGACTGCGAACAAGGAGAACAATTTCCTAACATGCTCCTAAGCATCAATTAATTTTTTTTTCGGCGAAATGGGAATTTTTCCAGGAAATTCCGAAATTTGCAAAAGACACAAATTAGCATTCAATTAAATCCGATTTTCATCCACATGCTTGTTTTCATTAAGCAAAGTATTTCATGCTTTTAATTTTCTACTAAATCACTAATTTAAACTGAATTTCCTACCTCAACGACGCTGGCGACGGTGAACTTCGTCCGCAGCTCGCCGCAGCTCCTCGCCGAACGAATCCGGTACGAATTGACTCTCCTCGTTCCCGTGAATCTCCAGGCACAAAAAGCCCCTTGCCAGGCCGCCGGAATCACGCGCCGTACGCCGGAAAAACTCTCTCTATCGGTCGGCCGAACGAACCCTAATCGTTTCGCGAGGGTTTTATATTTCTGGCCGACACGGTGAAACCCATTACGCGCCGTTGACACGCTTTTGACACGGTAAGCACCCGATACGCGCTGTCGACACGCTATCGACACGGTAAGCACCCGATCAGCCGGTTCAATCCCAACCGTCGATCACGACCGTCCGATCAGCTTATCAGAACGCACGCGCAAACTCACTCGGCGAACCGTCTCCGCCTCCGCTGAACCGTTCCGGTCCGGTTCACGCGCGGTAAACCAATTTCCGGTTTAATTTAAATGGATTTTCGAATTTCTAAAAATCCAATAAATCTAATTAAACAGGGAAAATTACTTAAAATTCACCTCGGTGCTCCGAAAAATCCCTAGAAATTTCAGAAATTCCAATAGCCTCTGATTGAGCTCCTGGCTCATCCTACTGTCGATCTGAAATCATCCAAGCCAAAAATTAATTCATTAAAGATTAACATAAAACTTTTTACTGGGTATAACATTTTTAATCATCATATACTAATAAAACTTAATGCTTTTTCTCCCCACCTAATAATAATAGCCTTGCTCGAGCTAAGGTTAAACCTTGTCAAACAAGATCATCACCAAGCAGGTAAGGAGCAACCTCAAGTTTCTAGGCCAAGTGAACTTCAAGTGATCAGTAGTAATACAACAATGAGTGTAATAATTTAAATACCTTCTCTACCCCTATCTAGCCCAGCCAAGATACCCTAAATTCAAGACAAATTAAAGCCTTGAACAACACCAAGTATAATTTCCAAGTACGTCCTGTAGCAACTCAAATATGTAATTCCTTACATGGTCCAAGTAAGAAGAATCCACTGCTCTGTATTCTTCTAATTCCATAATTTTTGTAATACCACCAGTTTTTTGCTTTAATTTTTAAAACAACCTAAGAGATTTACCACCTTTTACTCATTTTTATTTACTCTATCATCCCCAAATTCATTTCATAGATATTTTACACCTTTCTCTAAGTTTAAGAGGTCTTATAATAGTGGATGGACTAAGATTACTAGAGACTTCCACCTATGCTTTAAAAATTTACACCATAATCCATGAAGAGTCACTAGGGGCATCATCAAAAACATTATTAATTTATGAAAAATGTTTTTTATTTGTATCAATTTCATCTTCCTCATGCACTCTCTATTTTTTTTTTTAATAAACTTGATTGTATCTTTAAAAATAAATTTTAGTAAATCTTAACTTTATTTCAAAATATGTTAAATCTTTTAAAATATATTGATTTTCTTTTCATTAAAACTTTTAAGAAAATTATGAAAAAATAACAAAAATGGAAACGGTAGATGAATATTTTTTAGGTGGTTTATCTTAAAATCAAGCGAACGTCTACCCCTAAAAAATACTTAAACAATAATTAATATAAGTGTTTTGCTAAATGACAAGCAGGTTAAAGTATCACAATAACGAAACAATAAAAATATACTACTATAGCCTTACAACCAAACAAACTTAGAAACAAAATCAAATTATTAAATGGCATAAAAAAATTAATGCAAACAAAAAAACTATGCTTGAAAAATGTTTATTAGGGTATAACTATTTTAAATGGATCAATTAGAAATAAAAAAATTAAGAACTACGTTATTTTTTGAACAAATTAGAGATTATGAGTTATATTTGTGAAGGACAAATCAAAAGCATTCCATGACGAGCATTAGGTGCTAATATCTTAAATGCAATCACTTGAAAAATTTCCATTAAATTTTATGAAAATTTTATCAATCAATAATGTTTAAGAATTCACTTATTTATAGATATTTTTTAATTATTAAGAGTACTTATAAAACTAAACAGTTAGTCATTACAAATAATTTAAAAAAACTTAATGTCTTTAAATATTGACTAAAAGTGATATTGCCCAAGAACTACTAAATCAAAAGGCTCGTAGAAGATTTGATCATGAAAAATTCAAGATGAGATGGCTTTGATTAAGCAGGTACTATTTCATTTGGAACAATAGATCTAAATTTTTATTTGACAGTCAGATTTAGATCTTATGCATGGACAAAACGTGAAATGTGGGATCAACAAATTTCATTGTCAGATAATGAATCTATTTAGGCGTGTTTCGAAGGAAAATAAAACAATCATTTGATTGAGAAATATCATTATCAAATTACAAAATTATTCATATAATTTTGTGTATTATCATGCAAAATGGATAGATGTTTTAGTTAATGATTACATGAATGATGGATTATTATTGCTTTATAAGAATCTTCCTATGCCTCCCATAATAGGTGCATGTTTTTGTGTTGGTAACCCCCTAGTTTGCTCTAAAGTGAATTCCCCTATTATTTGATGAGTTATGTATTGAAGCAAAATTATTTGATGAATTATGTTGTTACTTTATCGATCTAATAGCCCCAACTCACCATATTTAGAAGCTATGTTCTAAATTTGCATTTTCCATATTATTGGTAGGTTCTCCTTTTTTATTATTTTAATTATTTTCTTTCTTTTACTAACTAGTTATTATAATTATAATACATTTTGAAATAAGGTATCTATATAATATTTTCATATATGTCATCAAGAATAATGTACTTTTTTAATGGCTGACAAATGATAAAGATTTTTAGAATCTTAATATTTTTTCTAAAATAAATAATTTAAAAAATTTTAGTTTTTTTCCTTCAAAGAATGATTTTAATCAAAATATAATTATAATTTCTAAAACTAAATTGAATATATTTGTCATAATTATTTGTCACTCTAACCAAGATGATTATCATAGAAGTTCACCTTTGCTTCTTATTCTTTTTAAGTTTTCTCATGAATGCAATTATCATCTATGTAAGATGTTTAATTTACTTAAATATATTCATTAGTAATGTTTTAGGATTTATGATCATCAAACAAAGCTCCACGATGAGAGGTGAACACAACAACCTCTCCTACTTGATGATAACAAAAGTTTTAAAGAAATTGATATAAAAATATAAACTATTTATAAAATTAATGTGCATGAGAATTAATGCTACAACTTCATGTACGTCACAACTAGAGTAATGCTCTAGCTTAATTTATGCTTATTTTCGTCTTTTAATCTCTATTCTTTCGCTCTTTGACATCACTTAAAGATATAATCCATATTTAGTAAATTATTCACAAATTGAGAATTTTGTGAAATCATTAACCAAATCATTTTTATCTTTAAGAGGATTTCTTTTCCAAATTATACCAATATCTTAAGCTCTTCTATGTAATTTCTTTTGAATTGATTTAATTCTTTACATATAAGTTTTACTAAAATTTATTATTTAGGCTATCTTGTGTTATTTATGACTTTAAATTTATTACAATGGCTTAATGGTTATGACAAGATTAAGTTTTAACATAAATCATAATTTTGTCCATAACTTATTCTTTTTAAAGATCTTTATTAAATTTTAAAGTTTTAAGGTTGTTTTCAACTATTTTCGGTTTCCTTATTTTAATTGAATTTTCTAAATTTAATTTCTCAAATCCCATTGACACATCATATATGCATACATACATACGTACACAATGTGTAAATAAATTTATTATCAAACAAATTATGAATAAAATATTATGTATGTTTCAATATTTTGAAACCAAAAAATGAAAAATTAAGCACATTTGGATTGTAGATTTACATTAGTAAGTTGATAAGAATTGGAGATTAGAAACCAAGTTAATGGAAACTATCTCAACACAATTTTATTCAAATAGATAAATCAATTAGAAATTTTGTTAAAAAACATACTTCTAATGGAATCTACTCAAGTGTTGTTTGATCAAATTATGCATGAAAACAAAGAGGTAGATTTAGAAGACATGGAAGGCTTTAGAAAAAAAAAATTGGATGACAAACAAAGATTCTAGTATAACAACTTTTGTAGATTTCTACTTAAACATTATTTCAGTATGAGAATGTAGACAAGATTTTTTCATCAAGGATTGTACTAATTAACATCTTCTAATATGATATATTTTTATCAATAAACTATGACTTCTATAAACTATTTTATAAAAAAGTATGTGTATGATTTCTGATGAACATAATCAGTGAGGCTTCCTATTATCTCAAATTATAAGTTTACTAGGATAAGAAAAGTATCTTTGACCTTAAATAAAATGCATAATTGAGATGTTAAAATTTCAAAATTAAGGAAATAGTTTCATCAAAGGAGTTAGTATAGAATGATAATCATGTTAGAGATGTAATCTTAATTGACCTCTCTTTTGAAATAATAACCTATTCCTTTCTTTAAAAAGAAATTACATATGTTGCATCTATTTTAGAATTTATACAATAAAATACAAGTGAAGCTTTAAGAAAAGAATTTTTTTATTGTCCATTTTGGATTGTTTCAACTTGTTTTTGAGAGTGAATTTTTTTGAATTGAAAGATAAGCCAAGTGACCACATTATTGTGGCAAAAAATTGGGTACTAAAAAATAACAAGTAAATGATCATGTAATTTTCATTCAGAATAAGGGAGGGCTTGTAGAAAATGGTTATAAGTGGAAGGATTAAACTTAGAAAGAATTTTTAAAGCAATGGTAAGGTTGAAGGTGATACGGTCATCTTTAACATTTTCTTATTACAAGTTACTTAAACTATACCAAATGGATATTAAGAACAACTTCTTAAATGTTGTTATTTAGAAGAAAGATAATGTTGAAAAATTGGATTTCATTCAACATTTTCTTCATCATAATAATGTGCATATGCTATTGAAAGAATTATATGAATTGTAGCATGAACAAAGATCCTAATATGACATACTTAATAGATATCTACTCAAACTTTATTTCAGGATGGGAACATAGATATAACTTTGTTCATCGTGAACTATGCTGATGAACTTCTTCTAATCCAAGATTATGTAGATGATATCATATTTCGATCAATGAACTTGGACTCATGTGAATGATTCAGTAATATTTTGAGTATTGGAATAGAGATGAACATATGGGTTATGTCATCTATTTTTCTTAAATTGAAAGTTAAGTAGAATAAGAAAGGCATCCCTTTATCTTAAATAAAATATATAAATGAGATGTTCAAAATTCTTGATCTTTAGAAACTCAAATGCAATTATACTTCAATGAGTTCCCATCATACTATTAAATAAACATCAAAAAGGAAAACCAATAGATTTCTCTGTATACTAGGGATGACATGTTCTTCACTTAACTATAAGAAGTCTAACATTGAATTTAGTATTGGAATTTTTTGATCAATTTTAAGCAAGCCCTGAGGACTTCCATATAGAAGCTATAAAAGGAATGTTTTGGAACTTTCTTGACACAAAGTTATTAGGGTTTTTGTATCCTAAATTTCAATTATGTCATGATTTAATAGGGCATGGCTATAAAGATTAAGTAGGTTCTAAAATATATAAGAAAAGCATTGTTTTATTTAATGATTTTTTGACACCTCTTAAGCTTATGATCTAGAAGAAAAGAAAAACATTGCTTTAGAAACAAATGAACCACCATATATAGCATTGGACTATTTTAGTAAAAGTTTTTGTTTTGAAAAGGTAATTAGATTATATGGGATTACATTTACAAAAAGCACTCGAACAATATGTCAATTTAAATGTCATTTTTATCAATCAAAACCCTGTAAAGTTCTATATGAGTAAGCAAATTAATTTTAGGCACCATTTCCTTAGGGTCCATGTAAAATGAAATATGGTAGACATTTAATTTGTTGTGAACAACATGCAACTAGTTAGCACCTTAACAAAGCTTCTCAGTAAAGATTTATTCCATAGAATTAGATGATTTTTTATGATGACAAAATAGGTAGAAATTAAGCATATTTTAAGAGAAGTTCCATGAGTAAAGGGGAGGTCATCTGTATGCTCCAATTACTTTTAAATCCAACTTCACTTGATAATATCCAATAAATGTTTTCTTACACTAGATTTAATTACTTAAATAATCATAAAAAAGGGGTTTATTAGTATCAAGTGGAATACTCTAAGATATTTTTATGTTAATAATCTAATTAAATAGCATACTAATTGATTAGTAGCTTTGCTTGTAGATATGAGAAGTGAACAATGTTAGAAGGAGATTAAAGTTGGAAGAATAAGTTAATTGACTAAATACATTGATATAGCCATGTGTGGAATAAGAATAGAAAGGATTTTTGTATGGTCAAGCATCAAAGTGTTCATTTTGTGTATGAGACCTTCTTGCCTTATAAATTGGAATAATAGAGAAGATTTATTATCATGTTGTCCATATATTAAATATTACTATTAAATTTTTATAATCATTTTTTTATTGCAATTACATGCATTTTGTTCCTTATGAATACTTTTTCTATTGTCCTAATAATTTCACAATTTGTGTATGTTTTATCCCATTTTAGTTGCACTAGCATCTTAATATTGTACTTTTATTTTTTATGACTTAATTTTCTTTTACAAAAGAGATAGCAAGCATTAACGCATTACTACAATGATTTTTTAGATATGTGATGATCATCATTTTTATAGTGTAAAAGATGTTAATGAATTCCTTTTATCATATTTTATTATTTCATTTATCCTACTATTGCAAATTTTTTTATCAACCTTATTTTATTAAATTTTTTTTTATAGGGTTTATGTAGAAATATAGTTAAACATTTTAAATAAGTCATTAAGTCATTAACAAGGAGATTTTCGTGTATTTTTTATAATTTTTAATAAATTATAGATATTTGTCTTTTATATGTGTGAATCATATCTTTCAATAACTAAAATATTTCTTTTCAACTTAATAATATTTTTATAAATATTTACTTAAGCTAGAATTATTAATCTTGATTTTTTTGTGTTTTTGAAAATGTTTGCTATTGATAATACTTTTAAAGCTTTACCTCTCAAATCTTTTGCTATGTTTGTGTTTTCATAATTTATACATTTGCAAATCATAGCATTCATGTTAGTTCATTTATTGAAATTGACATTATTATGATAACTTTTAGTTAAAATATTTGCATAACATATAAGATTTCTACAAACAACAATTTTATCATTGTGCCACTAAAAGCTTCTTTTGATACATATGCATATTCTATATATTTTTTAAAATATCTTATTACCTTAATAATTTAATTTTTTTATAATTTTTTTAAAAAAACTTAATTTTTAATGATTAAATTAACAAAAAAAATTATTTAGCATTCTATGCATTTAGTTTTTAACAAGATAGAGATACTTATCGGTAAATACCTTTTAATGTTTTATATTAATTTAAGTTTTTTTTGTTCTAGCACATCAAATTTAGATTCTTTTTTTGTGATTTTTTATTCGTACTATTCCATGAAGGTATTGAATACCCTTTATTCATTAATTATTATTTATTAGCATTTCCTTTCACTAAAACAATATCAATAATTAATTTTGTGATATTGTTTAATGAAATATCTTTATAAAATTTCAAATTTTAATTATCTTGACAAAACCTTTTAATTTTATGAATTTTAATTTGCAATACTAATGTTTCTACTTACATATTATCTACATAATTTTAAGATATCATATTGTTGATGGCATAATATCTTATATTCTTTTTATTTTTCCATATATTTTTGTTTTTCTTAAAAATATCGATAAATTTAGTGTTATTGACAACACATTTCTTCTGTCATTAAATGATAAGTATTAAATTAAATTTTAAGAAAATAAAAATTTTGACTACTTGAAAAAAAAATTAACATAAAATCTAAAAAAACCAATGATAATAAGAAATTTTGACAATTTGCACCTTAGCTCAACGCTATGAAAATAAGGATCGATCTTAATAACTATTATTATCTAGATCAAACACTAGTGGTAAAAAATATGCTCCACAATCCTCTCACAACACCTTAATCAAAACCGAAAGTGATTAAATATCGAGATGTAAAGCCATTTAAAGAAGGTCTTATGCCTTCTTTATATGGGCCTTAAGCATCATTGTAGATGAGCTACTTGTACATATTTGTTGCATGAGTACACTAATTATTTAAGCATTATATACCTTTGCTTTTAACAATTTTATCGAAATAAATTATTTTTTTTCAAACTTTTTTCACTTTTTATGATGATAATTTTGATATGTTATGGATTGTTTTTGACATATTAAGTATTCAATTATCCTTATTATTTATATATGTTTCAATATTATTATTTTTAAATTACAATAACAAGATGTGTTCTTACTTACGTTATTGTGGAACTTTGTAATTTCTCATTTAAATTTACCAAATATTTTCAATATTTTTTTATAATTATCACGTACCTTTTTTCCCATTTTTACATTGAAAGAATGTGTTATTTAACAAACTAATATTTTGAATTAAACCCATTTTTCAATATTTAAATATTTTTAATAATGATTTGTTTTTTATTATATTGTATTAATTAGAAAACTCTTTGTTGAGGCATTATTCATAATGATTATCTTAATTATATTCAAAACAGTTATGTTTATATAATTTTTTCATATAATATAAATTATTTCAATATTTTGTACCAATAATTTAAATATTTTTTAACATCTATTATGTTTTTGCTCTAACTGATACGATTTCTAAAATTGAATATTTTTCACTTAATTTTCTATTTTTAATTTTCATATTTTTATATTCAAAATTTGTACTTTTTTATAATTATGAAGTTTACTTTTTATTAAAAGTTTTAGAAAAAATTTTCTCAAAAAGTACTGCTAATTTTTTTATATTTCAAAATTTGTGAGCAATCAATATGGAATTTTTTTTTTGCAAAAATATTATATATATAGATTAAATGTGGTTAAGTATTTTGCTAAAACATTGACTTTTATATATTTATCAATTCTTTGATATTTTTTTGCAATTAGAAGTTTTTGTTACTTGTTTGTTTAGGAATTATTTTAATATGTTTGTAAATATTCTAATTGCTTATAGTACATTTATAGAATAATGGTGCATTTTAAAAGTTTTTATATTTTTACAAGCTTATGAAAGTTATAATTTCAACAAATTATTTTTCAAGTAATATTCATGAAAAATTCTTTAATTTTTTTAATATTTAGTATTTAACTATAAATAAATAATTGGGCTTTTGGAGCAAATATAAATATTGGGAAATGTTTTATGTTTCACTTTTTAAAAATAGATATTATTAAAAAAAAATTTAAATGTTTATTATAAAAAGGTATATATTAGTATGTTATTTGCTCTAGATATTGCCAATGTTTTTCCCAACACATGGAAATTTCTTACTAATATTTTTTTCTTTATTCTTTTTAATCTCATAAAATGGAATGTTATTTTTAATTAATGTGACAATTTTTATTACACTTTTTTAACAGTTGCTTTGAATTTTTTCAGTATGTTATATTTATCAACAATATTCAATTGTAATCTTTCTATCTTTCTAGATTTTGCATTAATCATTTTTTTAATGTTTTGAAAAATATAATTTAATTTATTTTATTTTTTTATTAAAATGTTTTTTGATTATATTTTATTGCATTTTTGCTATCACTACTAGATATATTGAACATAGTGAACAAATATTAAATTATTTGATTAATTTAATAATCATATTTCATTTAATTATTTAAAATTTTTTACATTAACAAGTTTGTGTCATTTGTGTTACTAAGAAAAATTGTGTTCACTACAAAGCAGATCGCGATAATAACTTAAAACTTTTTAAATGTTTTCATTATTTTGCAATTTTATTTTTTTATATTGACATATTTGTCATGATTTAATTTCATAAATAATTTTTAATATACAATTCTCATTTTTTAAAAATATAAGTGCACTTATTTCTTGATGATTCGCAATTTTTTGCCTCACAATATTTTTTAATGAAATTATATTTAATATTTTTTTTATTATGATATTTATTTATTTTCATCTACACATTTCTATCATTGGATATGATTACCATTATTTTATTTTACATAGAACACTCTTCTTTTATTATTCACCTAAGTTTTCACCATTTCGTTCAAGCAATATTTTTAATATTAAAAATATTTCATTTTTGATATTTATTTTTCATTTGATTTTTTATTAACATTTTAAAATTATAGAATTAAGATATGATAGGTTTAGAAAAAAAAGTAAATAAGAAGAAAAAATAGATAATGTTATAAACATATTCAAAGTACAATATCAACATAACGTGCCAGGAAAACATCTTTTATCAAAAAAAGTTGTCACTAATGCTTTCTAGGAGTGAAAAAATGAAAACAATAGATGCTACAAAATATCTAAAAATAATAAAAAACAATGTAAAATTTATCCTAAAATATAACACATATGTTGAGAAAAATAAAAATTAAAACTATAAAGAAAAATAAATGAGAAAACAAAATATTTAAGTTATCAATAATAATTTAATATCATATTAGTTAAAAAGAATATACAAAACATAAAAATATGATTAACATTTTATTGCAAATAAAAAATAGAACAACAATGATGGAAGAAGAAAGTAGGATGGGCTTCCAACAAGAAGATCTAGGTCTTTCCTTTATTCAACAAAGATAAAGAAAACTTGATGAAGATTAAAAGAAAAGCAAGCAAGGCCAATATTGCCCTCCATTATAACTACATGATTGGGTCAAAAATCTGAGTGACGGAGAAATCAAATATTATAACTCCAATTTCATATTTCCAAACATAAAATAATTTAAATATTTTATAATAAAAGTCCATCTATTAAAAGATTAATTTCCATGTACAAAAAACTTTCCTTATACTCAAACCATGTCAATCAAATAAATTATACAATGGCAAACATGAAAAAATGTCCTTATATGATAAATAATAAGTCTCCTATTACAACTTGCCTTATATTAGTTCAACAAATGAAGAGGTTACATACTCTATATATTTATACTCTTAGAGTATTCATTGAGTTCAACATGTATTATAAAAGTGTGATTAATAATTTTATCCAAAAACATATTATATAAATGTAAATAAACATTTTTGCTTAGATTTATATTATAAATTAGGGACAAGAAAAATTTTAGATTTACCACAAATTCAACTTATTTATTTTTCTATGCCTTATTTAGAATAATCTTAAGAAAGATAAACTGAAGTGGATGTGTTTCAGCAAGGTAATGCTTTAAAGTCTTATTACTACAATAAGAAGTAAAATTAGGAGGACATTAGTAAGATGTTCATAAGTTTCATTTAGAGTTTACTTAAGTGGTTGAATTTTTTAATGTTCTTCAAATTTGCATATGCATCAAAGTAAGTCAAAACTTCACTTAATTGGTTATCATTGATGAAATGTAAATAAGAAGTGTTAAACTATTAGATTGATATTTTATGTCATAGAAATTACTTGATCAAGGTGTCAAGCATCTACTAACATTACTAAGTTCTTCCAAGTATAATATAAATGTAGCCATATAAAATAGACCCAAAAAATATTAAGAAATTTCCAAAGTTGATAACAATACAGTATGTTTATGTTTCTTTACGTTCAATGGATTTATCAAAGTTCATAAAAAGGGGTAAAAGAAGAATAATTTGATTAATATTGTAGATGAAAGTGACCATGATAATCCCCAATAAATAATAATATTCTCATTAATAAAAATTATATCTTCTAAAAAACTTTCAAAATTAAACATATTAAGAGATTTCACATAATAATAAAATATGGATTCTGAGTGTAAATTAAGTAATGTAATACAATAAAAGAATACCACAAAACTTTTATGGTTTGAGTGTTAATGAAATGCATGTAACAAAAACGTAACTGTAGTTACTCATGTTTACGATATTGAATGTAAAGGATTGGTTTTTTCATGATGATGAATTTTGATACGAGAATACTAAAATGAACAAGAATTTTGTATCCTAATTTGACATATATTAATATAAATCTAATTTTAACAAAATATACCTAATGCAAAAAAATGCAAGCCACTAGTAGCATAAGAATTACATCAAAATGAGGTAAAATTTTAATGATAAATTGTTTGAAAAGTCGCTTTCAGACTAAGCTAGAAATAATCTAGAAATAAGCTAGAAAGTGGATTTGACATTTGATAAGAAATTTTTAATTTCAATTTATGTTGAAGTAATTAAATGTAATTACCTAGAAAAGTTATTCATTAGTTTGGGGGTAAAGGATACATGTCACTTGCAACTATTACTCTCTTGTGAACTACTTGGTTAATATGATGCAAAAAAGGATTAGCCACATAGACAAGATAGGAAGGCCATTAGTGTGGTCAGTACTGTATTATTGATCAAGCATAGCTTAAGGAAAGCTCATAACAATGTGCTTACATCATGTGTAATGAAAAAAGCAATGATTTAGAGCCATGATGAGGGTAGAAGAATTGCTAAAAAAAATTAAGGAAAGTGTGGCCAACTGTGGTAGTGCAAAAAGTAGTGGTTGTCAATAATCATGGTCATTTGAATAACACAAAATTGTCTTTGATAAGAAAGTAATTAATAGTGAAGATACATATGTTAGGAATCCTATAATTAGAATTGAATTTAGCTCTAATTCCATAAACAAGAAGAATAATAAAGGAAGAAAATTGTTAGGGAAGGAAGTGTAGCATATACCTTCCACTATTTAAGTCCACGTGCAAAATACAGCTCCAAAATGTTGACATCTCAATTGCAAAATGAAGTTAAGAAGAACAATGGAGGCATGCCACAAAGAAATATCCTTTGCAATGTCAAAGAATTAGGATCAATTTTAGGAAGACATTTACATGTTGAAATTTGCCAAAATTGATATCATATGATTCAATTTGCATGCATTATGTTTTCAAAAATATGACAAAAGAAGTCAGTTGAATGTATCCACACCTCACTCATAAAATGATTTGAAAATGTTTTAAAACTATAACAAGTACAATGGCTGCATGCATAGACTCGAAGAAAATTTACAACACCACACATCTAAGGTACTTCTAATATTTGTTAAATAAGCACAAATCCAAGTTATATCCAATAGATGTTTGTACACCTTGTGTAGAATAAAACAACATTTGGTCCAATAATGCTACACACATACAAACACAAAAACATTGATAGTGCATTTCTAGATAAGTGTGGAATGTCAAGAATAATGCACAAAAATGAGTCAATTGCATATAGAAAATATTGCAAACATAAGGTACATCAAGTTCACTAGAAATTAATCAATTACGTTAATGATAAATTTTCATAGCCATTACTAATCATTTGTTGATGTTCGTAGGGTACTCCTGATCATGTCAATGAAAGTTTAATAGTTAATTCATATTTGGAAAGGATTAAATTAACTTTATGAATACAAAACAATTCTAAAGTTTTCATAAATATAGTTAAATAGACAACTTTTTGAAATAATTCTGCCTACATTTCTTAACACAACAAAATTTTACTATGCCTTTATTAAATTAATTTCATCATATTAAAAAATTTTAAAACCCTTGGAAACTTCAAAAGCTTACATCTACTTATTGGAAGTCTTGTTGTAGAAGCAATGTACATTGTTGTACATAATTTCATCATCAACCTCAAGCATCAAAAAGATTATGATAATGCTTTTTTATTTTCCAAAAGTTCTACGCACAAGCCACATCTTATAGGATTAAGCAAAAAGAGTTGTTTTTTAGAATTATAACTTGATTAGTTTTTAGTTACAAAACTAATTTTGTGATGATTGAGTTTAATGCCAAAGACCTGAAAAAGGTTGGCTTTAGCATAATAAGAGACAAACTTGAATTGCACTTAAATTAGCAAAAAAGCACAAGGGGTAGTGGACTAGCATTAGGAGAAACAAACTCAAAGTGAGGTTGTGTGTTTACCTTAAGAAACGGGCCAATGTTGTTTTTTGACCGTGATGTGGCAATGTTTCACTAGGGTAGAAACTAATCCAACTAACTTTGGTAGAAACTAATCCAACTAAAATGCTTTAGGTGTGTTTTCAATACTGCTATTATTCTTTTTTTTTCACTTGCCAAGAATGTGATTACTAATGCTACTGCAAGTTTGGTTTTTTGGGACCAACAATTATTATCATAAAAAGATTACTAACGCTTTAAGAGAAGTAATGTAAGATCTTTAAAAATAGAACACACATTATTTCTAAGAGTTATAGTTCTTGTGAGACAATCCAAGAAAACAGTTTTTTGTAGGATTCTTAGTGGGGACATTAGGATTTTTGATGCCAAGATACCAATCAAACATTTGCCAAACTTTTACAAATCAATATTTCTATTCTTCTTATATAAAGTTAAGATACACCCTAAACATTTGTGAAGGCTCAAAATTCATACGAAGAAGGAAAAAAGATAACAAAAATGGCCTATTGAGCCCATTCTTATCAATGCCTTCATATGTTGCTCACCGTCAGCCTGTCCACACCTTAAGGATTACATGGACAAAATTTGCTTAAAGAAGATCAATGAATAGGGCTTTTAGGTCTAATTTAGGTCACAAGTTCATATGACCTTCAAATACATCTAGATTTGCTACATCAAGTTTACTAGTGCAAACCAACAAAGTGTATAAAACCCTCAAACAAAGTTAGATCTCTAAAACTATGCTGACCTACCATCCCATTCCACCATGCCTTGAGCTAGATCTAATCCATGACACTATTGTTGTCATGTCAATCCATTGACATGATGTATGATGCATTAACACAGATATGACATAGGCACCATTGAAATTGCATGAACCCCATTACTTTAACCACAACACACAAGAATAAGTCTAACATAGAACACTAGACTTGACATGCAAATCCAATCTGAATATCACATGCAACCCTCATGCAAACTTACGTAATAATGAACAAAAAATATAGCTGCTTAGAAAGTTATTTTGCAACTATTTCAGCCAAAGAAAATTTGGACCAAAAAAACAACTTTTTTACAAAAGCTTTGGTAGCCACATTTTAGAAAATAGCCATTCAAAACTAAAATGGTGGCTTTTCAAAGTTCGTTTTGATAAAAGTTTTTTAAGAAATATTTTGAATTTTTATTTTTTTTCTTAGGCACTTTATAAAATTGGATGTAAACTGATTCAGAATCTAAAATTAGCTCACAAACACACTTTTGCAAGTGTCATATTAGTTTCACAAGTTTGCTAGTACATAATTTATTTGAAAATTATTTTGAAAAATAGTTAAAATAAATTTATTTATTTATTTCACCGCTTCCACCATCCGGCAAAGTTTGCTGTCATCAGCATTGTCATCTGTTAACTCAAGAACACTGACTTACCAGTTTTTGACTAGCACTGACAAGGTTTGCGTGGACTTTCCACGACAATGCCAACTCACGAGCCCCACAAATCATGCCAACCCTTTCTTTCTACTAGACCCACACCTACCTAAACTTGGAATGGATGTGCTAACACTTCTGTGTATAGTTCCTTGATTTCACTTAGCTATTTTTCCACCCACTATTTCACCACCCATTGTTATCGTCACACAAAACATAGAATTTATTTGCAAACTACTCAATTCAATTAATTTTATAATTTTTTGTTATTTTTCATATTTTTTTAAATTAGTGATGAATATTTGAAAATCTTTATAAATAAGGATTTTTTCCATATTAGAAAAAAATAATGGAATTAAATTTATTTTGTTTATATGCTTCTGCCTTTGTGAACAAAGTGTGTATGCCTAATCCTAGTTGGAGAGATCACAATTTTCTTGAGGAGGGATAAGGATCGAAGGTTGGAGTCATTCCACCGATACAAGCCACAACTAAATCCCTTATGAGAGACATGCATCGAAGATGAGAAACCATCCGAAAAGAGAGTAGATAATCGAATAAAATCTCACTTATCCTAACATTCACATAAATATCAAAAGGTTTAATCTTTCATCAACTTTTATTTTCTAGGTAGTAACTTAATGGTAAAGTTACTCTTTTCTACTATAGTATTTCACATAAAGTTTGTCTACATTCTTTATTTTATATATCGAATATTGAATCTTGCAAAAATTATTTTTGTTAGAGTTTATGCTTAATGCTTAAAGACTAGTGTGCTCCACTTAATAATTTACGCTACAATTTTGGAATGTCAATTCTTGAATAGTTCTTAAACACTGTATATGTCATGTTACCTTATTTATTATATAATACCTTTTTATTGACCCTAATAATCTTTTTTCAGCATCTTCAATATTATAGTATCTAATATGTCATGCATCAACTTTGGTACCATAGAGTACGATTTTTTAATAATAAAGTTTTTTTGTTTTATTTAATGCATTCAACTTTCATATTAGACAAACTTTTCTACTAAAAAAATCTTCTAATTAATACATCAACATTAGTTTCCAACGAATTTTTTAATTTCAAAAATATTATAATTTTTTTATTTAAAAAAGTAACTTTATTTTCTACTTGAAAAATTTTAAATTTTTTTTCTACAAAAAAATTTCGAATAATTTTTTTCTACAAAGAAAATTTCAAACAATTGTTTCTCTTTTTTCCTTAGTTTATTGATTAAGAAAATCTTAACTTGTTTTGGACAAACTTTGTTTTTAGAGGTGGTACAAAAGCAGTGATATGGCTCCCAACCATCTTTCTTGGAAACTATTTAGTTCTATCTAAGAGGCAGTCTAGCAAAAGTAGCGACCTCAATCATTTGCCATTTTCCTGTAAGCATATGTCATCTCAACTTTGCTAGTTTATAGCAATAATTTCTTTGATTTCATATTTGTTTATAACAAAAGAAAAAGAAAGATATCCTAAATTATTTTCTTTTCTTGATATCTCTTGTATAATAAATCTTTGAATGACCATGAGATGTAGTAGGCTTTATCAAATAGTAAATCAAGATCTAGAATTACTTCAAAACAAAAGACAAAATGTAAACCAAGATCCTATACTAGAAATATACCAATATATTGCCCAAATAACCGAAATGGTTTGCCAAAGCCACCTAAACCAATAATGTAACTGAAATCTTAAAAGAGAAAGAGATAATAAAAGAAGTGTCATGCATAATGATTTAGAAGAAAGAAATCCTAGAAGATATAGAAACTTTGAAAGACATAATGTTCCTTTCGATGACTCTAATTAAGATATCTATAGAAGAGATCATGAACATAGAAGATGAAATAAACATTCAGATGAGTAAAACTAAAATGATGATCTAAACATATCTAGTGAGGAGGAAAGACTTAATAGGCATCAATTTAAAGAGCACTTTGCAAATTTGAAATTGGATGCCCTAATATTTTATCGTAGCCATGATCTAAATATTACATTGATTGGTAGAATAATGTGGATGATTATTTTGATTGACATCAAATGAGTAAGTAAAACAAATATCAATTTATTAACAATAAACTCATGGGTGTTGCATGTAGATTCTTTAGAAACTTAGAATGATAATATGTTATCAATGATGAAGAAGTATCCCAAACTTGGAGAAATATTATGGTTAGATTATACAACAAGTTTGTTCCAATAGCCATAGTGCCAAAACATCAGATAAATGATAAAGAGTTCCTTAAGGTGGTAGATCTATTGAGGAGTTCATTTACAAATTTGAAAATTAAAAATCTAAATGTGATATAGATGAACCTGAGCTTGTATGACTATCTTATTTAAGGGTGGGTTTAAAGCAATCATACATGCTGAGCTTAACTTGAGAAATGCTACTACTGTAAAGAAAGCTTATCATATAATTAAAAATGTGAAAAAAACATAGAACTTATTTTAAAGGAAATGATGAGCCAAACTCTTTAAAGGTCCACACCATAATTTCTCAACACACTCATACTCACACTTCATCTACCTCATTCGTCATTATTTGTAAACCTGCCAAAGTCATATTGCCATCTACACTTCCACAACCTTCCTTAAGCCAACTAACATAATCTAGAATTGCCTATTTTATGTGCCATTAAAAGAGACATTTAGCTTTAAGCTTCCTAAAGAGTTCCTTGACTATGTGACTAGAAAGTGTTAATGAAAAAGAAAAATCAAAGCAAGAGAAAAACATAAATCATGATGAGAAAATTAAATAGGAAATAGAAAACATAGAAAATTAATAGTGAAATGCACCATTAAAACTGCATAATCATAAGATGACTGGAAGTACACTAATATCTTTAGCACTAGCATAAAAGTTAACGAACAACAACATATGAAGATTATAGATATTGGTATTTACATTAACATAATATCCCCTTATTCAACTAAGCAAACAAGAGCCTCTTTATTGAAACACCCAATCCTCTACTCTGTGTCTTGGTTAAATAAAACCTTTATACTTAATATGCAATGTTGTTATGGACTCTTACAATTGGATAGATATAACAACTAAGTTTTATGTGATGTTATACCTATGCAAGCAGGTCATCTTATGCATGAAGGATCATGGCTCTTTTATAGGGATGTGACTTTGAAGGATAAGACTAACATGTGATCTTTTGTTTATGAAGAAAAGATCATCGCATTTCACCCTTTCTATCTTAAGGGAGATCCCAATCACTTAAGCCTAGGTAATTTATAGAAAATTCTTTGCCCATGAATAAAGAAAAGGGAAAGACGAAATTTAAACTTGATTACATTATCGAAGTTAGAAGATCCTTGATCGAAGAGACTTATTCGTCTTTGCTATAATTAAGGAGTTAACCACCACCTTACCAAACCTATCACCTATTATATAGCCACATAATTATAAGCTAATATCATTTATTATTCTTATTCATTTACTGGTAGACTTTTAAACTTCTATTTTTATCTTTTACTTCCTATAAAATAATATCTAAAAATTAATCTGAACAATAAATGATATAGGAAATTAGCAAATCTTAAAGAAATATTAGAAACTTTCATGAAAAAGACTATTATAATTTGAGTTAGGTTAGAATAGTTGCCTCTTGGAGTTCACAAAAATTACAAGCCCATGGAGCTAGAACTTTTAGGATTATTCAAAAATTACGAACAAATGCATATGTGTTGGATTTGTTAGACGAGTGTAGGATTAGTGGAACCATTAACATTAAAAATTTAGTTTCTTATAAAACACCACATCTAATATCTTGTGAGCCATTTGAGTTTGATTCAATCATGTTAAGTAAACCATACAAGTACATTAGCCTTCACAATAGGTAGGGATATTATGGGAAAAAATATACATCATGGGGTAAGTTTTACCAATATTGTAGAGTTCAAAAATTTTTAATTTGTTCGAAGGGAAAAACTCTAACCAAGAAATCTTGGCTTACCTATGATATCCTACATTACTGTACCCACCACCCTGATATGATTGGGCAAATCCCTCTTTCACCTATAGCGGATGATCTAGAAGTTTTTAAAAATAGTTCACAAATATGCATTTGCTGGTGTAACGTAGTCCCACAAGTTCATTGATGAAAATTTTGTTTGAAAAATATTTTAAAAATGCTTAGAATTAAAAATTTTTAACTAATTTTGCTATCTATCATTGTTCTTCGCCATTTGCTATTGTCAACATTGTTGTCAACCACTATTATCACCTAGTTTCATCCCTCGAGCTGACCAACATTCCCACGTGTCTTGAATTTAAATGAGAACACTAATTTACAAATGTTTGACCTACAGTAACCTACAATGAAAATACCAACCCTCTAATCCCATAACCTATTTTTGTTTGCACCACCGCCTCTTACCAAAAACATAAAACGAATGTGCGGAGACACCAATTTGCACTGCATCGATTTCATCTCGCCTTTTCGCCACACACAATTACCATTGCCTGAGACTTAGAATCTGTTTGAGAAATGTTTAATTCAATTAACTTCATAGTTTTCTTTATTACTTTTCATTTTCTTCAATTAGTGATGAATATTTAAAAATCTCTCAAATAAAGATGTTCATCATATTAGAAAAAATGATAAAATAAAATTTATTTTGTTTGTGTACTTGCACTTTTTTGGGCAAAATGTATACCCTCAGCCCTAGTTGGAAAGATTCTAACTTGATTGGTAGGACTCAAGGATTAAAAGTGAAAAACTTTCCACCAGGAGAACGAGCAATCAAATCTCTTGTGATAGACAATGATCCAATATGACAAACCATCCATCAATACAGCTGATAGCCAAACAAATTCTTGCTTTGGTTTATCCACATCATAGAGTAAAGGTTTAATCTTTTAGTAAATTTTATTTTTTAGGTAGCAATCTATAGTTAAAGTTACAATTTTTATTAGAGTACTTCACATAGTGTTTGTCTAAAATCTTTATTTTATATGTGTGAAATTAGATGTGTCAAAACCTCTTTTGTAGGATTTTGTGTTTAATTTGATGTTTCCTACACAAATTAATAATCTATGCTACAGTTTTGGAATGTAAATCTTTAAAAAATTCTAAATTATGGCTCACGTTACCAAATCATGTTTATTACATAGTGCTCTTTTTATATTCTCTAATAATCTTTGAAGCATCTTTAATACTATTGGCTCTTATTTAGATCTTAATATAATTCTAAATGTACTCAGCATCATATACCCTTTGAAAAGAATGGTCTTTGCTTGTCGAAAAGTTAATTGTTTTCATTTTGTCTTATTGAGGTCTAGGATTAATCATAATGAGAACAATAATGTGTTGAATCATGGTCCTCCAAAAGTTGTTACCTACAACTCTATTACAACATCTTCTTATCACAATTGAATAATTGTTCCTTTTACTTTGTTGTTTCTTTAATTTTATTGATTCCTTTTTTATGTGCTATTTCCCTATACTATGCTTCTCCGTTCACTTAATCACATGATGTTTTCTTGGATTGCCACTTTTGTCTATTGTTGCCTTCCTTCTTATTCTTAATTGTATTATCTAAAGTTTTTGAAAAATCTTTGCGTGTAAATTAATTCATTACTCTGGGTTTTCCATAATGCTTACTAAAATTTTTCGATGCGTATTTATTTCTTTATCACAAAATTAGTTTTATCAAACACTGTTCCAAATAGCCTTTCTTTGTGCTATTAACGTGGTTGTAAGCTTAACATATGGAATTCCCTTTTTGTTGTCGTTGGTTCCCACTTCACTAAAGTTTCCCTAGACAACTATCTATGTGTGTTGCCTTTCAAGGTTTCTTGATAAGCATCAAACCTTGCTTTAGAGTTTGATTATGCCAATGTTTGCGATATGGATAAAAAAGCAAAGCTAAACTAAGCCTTCTTTTGAATTTTCTTTTGTTGACACCCAAATTTGAAAAAAAGAGAGAAAGCTTAAAGCGTTTTTCTTTTCTTTTTTCTAAAGGGTACAATTTATGCACATGATATCTTGTAGCACTTTCGACATGGAGCACCCACATAACAACTAGTCATAAATAACCCTCCATGATCTTCTAATTAGAATGTAACCAATTCAAGCCAAGTAAGAGGAATATTGTTTTAGAATTGCCTAAGAACAAGCTCAAAATGAACCAAACTTTTTGAAACCTAATATTGCTAACAACCATATGATAATGCAAAACTCATATTTGAATACCACATAAATCCTAAAAACTACATGGAATTTTTCCTTTGACCATTGCTTCTGATTGTTTAGACCTGATGAAAAATAAAAGTTTGGTTTTCGCCAATGAAATTTGCCAATGAAACTGAGTTATAAATAGAAACCATAGACACCCAATATTAAGAAGGGGATCACCACTCATGGAAATAAATATAACTCTGATAAAAGAATCAACTACATGACCAACAACTTGCCTAACATAAGCAGAAAAATATGTTAATTAGTAAATTACCCATTCTAATGAGTACAATTTATGTTGTGTGTTAATGAACACCCTTTGGTCATTTTTTCCTAATTTTGAGTTGGGAATAGAGAATATATGAAGAAGGAGCTCATTAGGCAGATAATTCACAGTTTGGAAGAGGTCCATAGGATTGTTAATGAGTTTAACACAAAAAAAAGCTTTATCTAACCAAAAGAGTTGAACTATCAGCTATGTTGAAACTTTTAATCCACGTTTGATACATAGTCTAGGAGTAATGTACCAACAAATCCCATATGAATCATTATCATTGGACTCACTATTGAAACCAACAAACCTATTCGTTAATTCCTAAGGTATTTTGTTCCCAATGTAAAAGGTGAGGCCATATAATAGTGTAATAACACACAATTAGATATATTGCAAAAGAGATATGTTGGTAATTTGACACCAGGGAAGAATAGGAAATCAATGAACATGCTTCTTATTCCTACCAAGAGACTACTCTAATGAGGCCATTGATAACGGTTGGCCGTTACAGTTATGAGGAAGATGTTTACCTAACCCAAGAGAAGTGACGATTAAAGACATGTCATTTCTTTCCATACCTTTGTCAAGTTTGGAGAAAAGGATTGTAAGTTCATTATTAATAATAGCATCATAATCAATTGCATTTTTACAAATGGTTCAGCATGCAGCAAACTTGGGACCACTGATCACCCAAACCCATACATTATTTTTTATTAAAAAAATATCCATTTATGTCACTAAATAAAGAACTTTACCACTTCAATTTTCCAATACTTCAAAAGAGATTTTATGTGATCTTCTTTTTATGCCACAACAAAATATTATTTGTGATGACCCTTGTTAGATGACTATGATGTCCTTCTTGCAGCAAATGCATACACCTACAATTTAACAAATCATTAAAAAAATTTATGCTACACCCATCAACTTCTAGGATGATATCCAACCTATTAAGATGCAACCACCTACCACTCCAAATAAGAAAATCTTATTTATGTCTTATGATGTATTAGATCAAGAATTTATTAATAGATCTTTTATTTGAGCCATACTAGCACTTAATATTACAACTCCAACAATAAAATCAATTTTATTTATCTTCCCTAAAATTTTAACAATGGAATCCCAAGGTTTGCTATCCCTTCATTACATCAAACATGTTGTAGACCTATACAAAATTTATCACATAATTTGATGAATTCCTTTAAGCATAAAGAATTCACCTAACAAGTCCAAGACTTATTAGAAAAAGCATTTATAAGTGAAAGATGTAGTCCACTTGTCACTCCAACCCCTAAAAGCCTAAAGAAAGATGGTTCATGGAGAATTTGACATTATTTTTCATATTTTTACATTTCTAAAAATATATTAGTCAAGAATTAGTTTTTATTAGTATTAGTTTTCTATTTTCAAACATATCTACTTCATTTTCTTTTTTATTTAGTTTGACATAAATTTGAATATTCTTAAGTTTATTTTCAAAAATAAAATAAAGAATTAAAGTTCCTAAAGCATTCTGTATAATTGTTTAAAGAAATTATTCCATAAATGCTATTACTATTGAAACAAAAAATAAGAAGTTACTATGAGTCTAAATATAACTAAATGTTTGATGTGTTTAAAAATTTCTACAATTATTACAATGCATCGAAATTGTGAAGCAAATTGAGTTATCTTTCACATAGAAAAAATACATAAGAAAATATTATAATTAAAAAATAAGAGATATTTTGTAATATATTATTTAAATTAATCAAAATAAGGAAACAAAAATCAATTGTTTATTTTCAATAATTTAAAATATAGAACACTTGAAATGTTAAAGTTGTTTAGGTAACATGTCAAAGAAATTGCTATACAACTATAGACAATGAAAATTTATATTAAAAAAAATTAAAAATTTAACATGAGGAAATAGTTATCATAACTAAAAATTTATATTATTTCAAAATTTCCTTTAACATCACATTGATAAATTTTGAAAACAATTAATATTGTGTTTCATATTGTTAAAAAAAATAACTTAATTAAAATAAGTAAGTAAAAAAAATAAAAATGTGTAAAATCTTCAAAATAATATGCAAAGTTTGCTAATGCACGGCTTATGAGCTCACAAAACAAAAGGAATAAATTATTCAAGGAAGATTAATTTGTCAAAAATCATACAAAATAGGAATAATTTTAATAATTTAAAATAATTAACAACTTGTATGTAAAATATATTTTTATAAATAAAAAATTAGAAAATTATTTTAAACATAGAATAAAAATATTCTTCTAAAAAAGTTAACTTGTCTATAATGATACATATAAAATATTCAATATTTTTTAACCGAGTATTGAAACTATGCACTATATTACAAAAACATTAACATGATATCTAAATATTTGTATTACAAAGAACAAAAAATTGCAATTAATATTGTCAGATACCCTCTATATGTCCAACTAAACATCATTAATTATGAGGTATTATTTTGTTTTAGTTACATGTTTATACGATATATTTAGTACTGATTTATTTTAAAATATAAAAATTTTGATGATTTTTCTTAACAAAATTTTTGGGTAGTCTGCAACAAGAATGTTTTTTTAATAAATACAATGGAATTTTTTTAACAGTTTTATCATTCCATTACTCTATGGGATATTTGTATTTTTAAATCTACAATTTTTTTAATTTTTATTATAATGTGTAGCTTTTGTTGAATTAAATTATTTTGAAATTGTTTTGTTAATCTTCTGTACAAATGTGTAAAATAATTTATATGTTAATTATATTTGTTTTATTTTTTTTTTCTTATACATTTGTATAGTTTATATAAACAAAATATAATTGTTCTTCAATAAATCTTTGGATATGTTATAATATTTTTAAAATTTATATTTTTTTTTAAATTACAATAACTTCTTTCTGATACTTGGAGTACCGCATGATTTATAATTTTGAAACTTTGCGATAAGTAAACCAAATGCAACTTCATGACATGTTATACAAATAAATCTACATATTTTGAATTTTCCATCGTCTGAATAGTTTCATATATTTTTATTTCTTACATTTGTGATCGTTTACTTGTTCTGACATATTTTTGATAAAATATTAATATTTTAAAATTTAAATGTAATATTCTTTAACTTTTTTAGTTTTATAGAATTTTTCAATGCATCACTAAATACCCATGCCATAATTTCGAAATTTTGGCTAAATTATCTAATAAGAATAATATTTTTAATAAAAGATTTTATTAGGCATTTTAAATTCATTCGTTGAAGAATATCTCAAAAGTTTGCTTATATAAGAAAAATAAAATATTTAAAACATTAAATACTTGTCAGATTATATTAAAAAATAGTTTTAAGAATTTAAATAGTATAACTGCGTATAACAAATAAAAATATTTTGTCAATAAATAGAGCACAAATAATTAAGGTAATTTATAATTTGTAATAAATAAGCTATATGCATAAGTCATAAATTAACCATAACTGTAAAAGAAAATTCAATAATCAATATATTTATCATGTTATGGAGAGAAGTGCATCTTTGAAATTAACAAAATATCATATAGTAAGAAATCTAAAACCATTTGCATTATTGAATGTTTTGTATTTAATTTAATAAAATATTGATATCCCATATCAAAAAAAAAGTTGCATAATTTTGTGAAGCATTCGAACATATAGAAAATAGTCAAAGTCAAAATATATGAAATTTTACAAACTTAAAGCATTAAACAATATTCATAAAATAATATTATTTATTAACGATAATAAAAGAATGTTTAACAAAATAATACTAACATAATTTTTTGAATGTAAAAAGTATACTCACATATGCCTGAGTATTCTTTATGTCCACCTCTAACATTTATAAACTTTTAAAAAAGGTCTTGTACCCATATAAAGCATGCCCACACAAGTTATTTGTCATGCACTTAAGTTCTAAAATTATAGATTTTTATATAAAGTTCACAATCTCGTTTGGTTAATTTCTTGCGCATTACTTCTTGAAAACATTTTCTAATAACTATGTTTTGCACATAGATTTCAATACATTGAGCATTTTAATATCATAATAATTTTTGTATACTTATTAATTAGTGTTTTTTTATTTCTAATACAATGTTTTTCTATTATTAAGAAATTCATATTATGATTAGTAAATATTTAAAAATTTTCAAATAGTTTATAACAATGATGATATTATGATTTTTTACATTTTCATATTTCTTGATTCACTTATCATTATAATACTTTTTGCATAATTATAAAAAAATTCAGCTATGCTTTATTAAAAATTTGATTTATTATTTATAATTACTTATTCATGATAGTTTCCATAATTTCAAAAACACTTTAATAATAAACTTTTTTTTAGTAGTTGTTATGTTTATATGATAAAAAAAAGTTGCTTAAGTGAAATACAAATAGTTATTCCTCTTGAACACTTTATTATGAAACTATTTATTGATGAATCATGTTTTTGTTAATAATTATTTTTTTGAGTGATATTTGAATCATGTGTTTCAATATCGAACATTGATTAACTAATTAAAGAGTTTGATAAAATGTTTTACTATGTAATTCGCTCGATATGGTAAGTGAATGAGTTGTAGTAGTTTTTCTTATGTGTAGCTGAACTTGTAAATCTAGAAATCATTTTTTTAGCATTTGATGAACTAATTCCTACTCTAAAACTCAGTAAATGTACCTTATTTTATTTACAATTGTAAAACTATCCCTTTATGTTGATATGACAAATGTTCTTATATTATATTGCTCTTGAAAATTGAATTTGGGAGATAATAAGGCATGCATTTCATACATGTTACATGCATATAAATATATCTTAATAAATATTTAATATATATACATTTCATTCTTTAAATTGATCAACTATTATAATTTGTAAAACCAATAAAATTATATATTACCTATGCTTTATGCATTTGTACCTTTCAACTATCTTACAATAAGATCTATATTTCAAGGCAACAAATAAAACATAAGTCAAATAAGATTATGCGCAATTTTCATCAAATACACTATTTATACTACTTTGATATTCTTATCATATTTTGACATTAAGTAGCAACCTAAGTGGTGTGTTAAGATGCATAACGTTAAAGATTCATACAAAATAACAACATATGTTATAACATATGATATAGTCATTAGAAGATTAGATAGGGCATGAACTAAACAATATTAAATATATAACAAAGTATGTAGTGTCATATAAGGATTGCATTTTTTATTCTTTTAAGAATGAGATCTTTATTATTTAAATTTCTTGAATTGTTTATATTTCATTTGATTCATATAAATACAAAAAATTATTTTAAAACATATAACAATGAATCTATTACCAAGTAATGTCATACCTAAATAAGGAAAAAGCAGTTGATTTTTTTGCACTATGGTGTCATCATTTGTCTTATTTGCTTGATTGCTAATTTATTTACTATTTTACTTGGTTTATCAACTTTTCTATTACTTTAAAGTTTCACAGCTTAGTTTGCAACTTTCTTTGATATTATTTAATTATTTTATCATATTATCTTTTTATGATCTATATAAATTTTGATATATTATATCTTCAAGTATTTAATAATTGTGTAAACTATAATGTTATATGTTCATTGACGTGACTTGTACCTAGTTGTTGCTGAAAGAATATTATTGAGGTGCGTTTTACGTGTCAATGGGTAAGATGAGAGTCTTTTTTGAAGTTAGTCCAACATAACCAAGGGTAAAAATTTAGTTCTTTTTATGCTTTTGCTACTAATAGCTGCAAAAATAAGTGTTGTTTAATGAAACTTATTTTAGTTGATTAAGAGAAATGCAAGCAATTGTTTTGTAGAATCACCTCAAAAAATTTGTGTCCCCTTTTTTTGTTAAATTTATTTATTGTTTAAGAATAACAATATTGTGAGATAATGGTTTGCTAAAGTTGAAAAAGTGTTTCTAAATTTATTTTATTATAACGGTCATGACAACCAAGAGATTCGTTTTATTATGCACTTGATTTTAAATTGATTGATTTTGTGCAAAAATATTATTTTGTAAAAACGATATAAGTTTTCCAAAAACTACCTTCTTGAAAGCATAATTAAAATTAATTAGAGATTATTACAGTGACATTAATTAGTTTGGCATAAAAAATCTAAATTGAATTGTCAAAGTTTGTTTTGATTTTGTCTTCAGAAATGGAAAGAATATTATTAAATATTTTAAACACTAAATATTTTTCATGTTTTATTTATTCTATAGTTTATATGCTTTTTCTTTTTTTTAATTTTTTATTAGGTGCTGATTTGTATTTTTTAGAAATATATATTATTTAACTTTTTAATATAATTATTATTTTCTATTTATAATATTTTATATTTTATTTTTTAATTACATAATATTTATCATTCATATTGTTAAAACTATTTTATCGAAATGTACTATAATTAGAATTTTAGTAATATATATATATATATATATATATATATATATATATATATATATATATATATATATATGTATATTTTAAACAATACAAATACTTTTTAACATTTAAAATTTGTTTCAAATATTTTCATCTACATTAATGAATTATATTTTTCAATTTTATATTTTTAATGCAATTTTTTCATATTTTTGCATTATTTAATCATTTTTATTTCTTACATATTTAAAGTTTATATTTCTAATTTGATATTTAATGTTCTAATATTATTTTTTTTTCCTGTAAATACACATAGTTGGTTGTATTCTTAGTTCTCAAAATTAATAACTTCTTTTAATTTTATATTAGCCTTTTTTTTCACTCTCAAATAAAATAAAGATATTTATCAATTTTGTGTTATTTAAAAATCTTTTTTGAACTAATTGAACTTATTTTGCAAAATTAGTTAATTGAAGTATTTTCTCTTGGATTTATATTTTTGGTCTCTTTTGCACCTTCTTCTGTCAATGAAAATTCATTGTAATTGGCATGCTTAATAAAATACATTTAAAAAATTGCAACATTATGTCAGCTATTTGAATGAGTTTTTAATACATAATATTTTTATTTTCATTATTACGACTACAAGCATAATTTTTTATCCTTTCAAAATACAAAGTTTTGGCAATTTTATCTGTTGTAGTCTATGTTGCGTTTTTTATTTTATGTTGATAATATGGTTGATATTTCGACTAAATTTTAATCATATTATTTAAATATTCAAGTGAGTAATTTCTTTAATAGTTATATTTTATTAAATTGCTTCAAACTTGCTATAGCTACATCAACATATTCCTTATTAATATAATTACAAAATACATTTTTAATTATATATTCTGAATGTTTTATAAATATTTATAATTGAATTATCCAAAAATATATTTCATTTTTTCCTTTCATAATTTCTATTTTTCTTACCAAATTTATCAAGCAATTTCTAGTACAATATTTTACCTATGATGATCTTAGTTTTCACTTTGTTCTTTATAGAGTACTTTTCATTTATTTTTCATTATTAGAATATTTTCTGGGAACATTTTTTGTGCAAAATTTTGAGTTGATTTAATACTATATGTCACATTTTTTATATCTCTTAGTGATTCAATTTTCTTTTTCCATAATATATATTTTATTACAATAATGAAGTCAATTATTGAAAAAGCAAGCAAACATTTTCTTGTTTACAAAAATATAAACTTTTTGCAATTAAAATTTAACAAATTTTAAATGCATAAATATAAGTCTTAAATTTTATTTAAAATAAGTAAATCCATTTAATATTAATGTTATGTATTTTGTTATGAAAAATATCTTTTGGCATAACCCAAGTTTAATGAATATACCAATATTATTCATATTTTATAAGTATAGACATAAAAATATATTTTTTGGCCAAAAATTTTCATTTATCAAAATAATGAAGAAAAGTAATAAAAAATAGTTTAATTAAATAGGAAACAAGAACAATATCAAAGAAATAAGAAAATTATGAAAGATTAAAAACAAAAATATTCAAAATTTCTTGGTCATTTTAAATGATAAAATTCTATGAATAGATTATTGAAAATAAATTGAAGTATCATAAAGTAATAGAAAATGCCAGGTTTAAATAAAAATGATATTTTAAAGTAAAACAAAATAGCTAAATGATAAGATACATTAATATGACAAGAACCTCCACAAATATGCTTCCATAAGATAAAAAAATCGTATTACATCAAATCATATATTTAAAAATTTTTGGAAAAAAGAAAAGAACATAATAAGGTCTACAAAATTTACTTGGACTTTAAATTACTTACCATAATTTTTCAAAATGCAAGAAAAATATATTTCCGAAGGTAAAAAGTGTAAAGTAGTCAAAACATAAAGAATAATTATAAACAAATTTTAAAAAATATTAAAATGAAATGATATATTATTTTAAAAAAATATCAGATACAACTATAAAAATTAAGTTATTATAAGTAAAAAAGTTAAAAATAGATAAGAGACTACAACTAAACATGATTTTCATATATTAAAAATCGACTAATAATAGATTATCTAAATTGATTACTAGAAAGAAAAATTATGACGTCCTTTGTGTGACAAAACCAACTATTATATAAACATTTAATTTTTAGGAAATTATGTAGCACGAAGTTGTCTTTTGCCCTAATACCACAATCATAATCAAGAATATTATACTATCTTATTTAGATAACAACTACAACAAATTAATTTGTTTCAAAGTAAGAAAGTTAAAGCTTCTAAAAAGAATGTCGATGATATTATTTTTTTAATATGGAAATCTATTGAAAATGCATCATATTACACTATAAAATAGGGTATTGAATGCTTTTAATTATCTACATATACAAAATGAAATAATGTTTTTAAAACAAGAGTTTGTGCTAGTTATCCTTTGGATAATATCTATCCCTTTTAGCTATTATTCTTAGTCAAAATAGTTGATGCTCCCAAACAAAAATATGCCTAAAATATTTATTTGATGTAAGAAAATGAAAAATTATTTTCATTACAAATTTCAATTCTAAGTAAAATAACAAAAATGTCATACTTTTGCATGTCTTGAACTAAATGAGCAAGTAACTGCTTACATTATTATCCATCATAACTTAATCTATCCACCTGAATAATCTTAAAAATCTATTTTTATTCATATCTTAATATTATTTCAATAAATAAAATAAAATTTTATTATAATTACAATAATTTAGTAAAAATAATGCTAATTTATATTAATTGGAACCAATAGCCTTAGTAATGCCTAAGACATGTTGGATGCCATTAAAGGGTAAGGAAAACATGTCCACAAACCTCTCAACTAGTTATAATACTAGGCAGGACTATGAAAATAGTTCATAAGGTTCTTGGATCAAGTTATTACTATTGTATCCTCATATATAATGTGTAGTGCACCACTAGTCCTAAGTGAACTAAATGGCATCCAACCCTGAATGTGGGACAAACAAAGCTTTTTTTGTGAATCATTCTTTTGAATTGTGGTAGTAGCCAGAATTGTGGTAGTAGCCAAAATTGTGAGGGTGCATAATTTCATGATCAAATGATCGCTATCTTCTCTTCTTTTTAAGAAAATAAATAATACACTTCACTAGATCATGTTATTACACATTCACATGGTCTATGTTATTGTATACATAGGATCAAAGTCCAGTCATTCGATTAAGATTCATTTCTAATGGTCATAATCAAATCTTATTTCTAAATAGTCCCAACAAAATGTTATCCATTCAATCATTCAGTTTTCATGATCAAATAGTCTAAAGTATTTTTGTTAGTTAGCTCATGCACAACTTTTCTTTTAGTCATTATTTTAAGCTACTAGAACATTTTATCTAAATAATAATTTTTTATTAAAAATATGAAAATAGTAGGAACAATAAGAATTTTTCATATTTAACAAGTGTTTTTAGTTGCATAATACTGGACAAATTTCAAACAAAATGTTCCACAAAGTGATCGCATAACATTGGGAATATTTACATTTTTTGTTATGCATATTTCTTTTGGCTTTGCTTCTTGATTAATTTTATTTTTGTATGTTTAATTATTATTTTGACAGAAATATGACATATTCAATAAAACATAAATAGTATAATATTTTCTTGATTATTGAAAATACTTAAAGTTTGTATAAACAATTTCTCAATAAATATATAATAAAAGGTTTTAAGTTTTTTAGATTTAAAAATAGAATTGGAAACCTTTGGTTTGTTTATTATATGTTCACCTGCGTTTTTTATTTTTTATTCTTTTTTTTAATACCTTCATTTTTTTGCATACATGTTTTGGATTGTTATTTATAAATACAATATCTTTTTATTTACATTTGAATATTGCGCTTTGCCATGGTGATTTGTTTTTGCCTTGGTTGCACTACTGTGTATTTTAAATGTTAAACATCTCAGCAAGTGTTTTAGTGAAACATATTTTATTTAAAAAGATATACATTTTGTTAAATGAAATGGATATAATTTAAAACTTGTTATTTAAATTTTTTTTAATGTTTGTTTTATTTAGACTAACTTCATTGACAAAGTTTCAAATTACTTTCAATAATTTTTTTGTTATATCATTGAATATTTTATTGTTAGATTATTTAATGCCTTATAGCTTTCCATACACTGTTTAATCCACCATATAATTTATGTACTAATTAAATTTTATTGAAAACTTTTTCATCAAATATTTTTAAAATTTTTTTTTTCTATTTTTTGATGGAAGCATAACTCCATTTACTTAAAAATATTTTTCATTAGGAAATTTTGTAAATTAAAAAATTTAAAAATTTATGTGAAGGAAGACAAATAATTCTAACTTAAAAAGTTTTTTTACTGTTTCTAAAAAGAACAATTATGATAATAACAAGTACATAATAAATTTTAATGCCCAAAAAACTCAAATAAATTTTCAAAGACATTGAGTTTTGTAAGCTTTATATTTTCATTTATGTAAAATATTTAAATTAATAAGAATTAGTAAACTTAAATCAATTATATACTTCAATAATGTAAAAAGTTAAACATTTGAAACAAAATTATTTGTGAAACATATCAAATAAATTTATATATAACTAAAGATATTGAAAATAAAACAACAAAAATATACATTGTTTCATGTTTTCATCAGCAATGCTTTCATAAATTTCGAAAAAAAAAATATTGTTTCAAAAAATTGAAAAAATAAAACAACTGAATTAGCATATTAAAGTAAAGAATGCTAAAACATATTTAAAATCTTAAAAATAATTTTCAAATTTTTTCATAATGCAAGGCATATTAGCCAAAAAAAATGTAAAAAGAAAGTTACAATACTTTAGGAATATTAAATAAGTAATAAGCTAAGATTAAATGTAAGAACAATTCACTACTACAATAATTTGTAAAATATAATTTTATTAATAAAAAAGAAAAAAAATATTTTGAACTGAGAATAAAAATACTCCTATGAAAAAGACTTCTTCACAATGATACATACAATTGAACCAAAATTATTTGATCATTAATCAAAACTAAACATTAAATCATAAAAAAACATTTCATTATATGTATGTATTGTCTCTCTTAATATTTAAATTAATTCATTTTAAAGAAGTAGAAAAGAAAATTAATTTTTTCATAAACCATCTAAATCTCCAAAAAAACATCATTAATTATGAAGTATTGATTACATTTTTGCTATAAGCCTACACCATCGATTCTCTTAATATTTATTATGGTCCATTAAATAATTTGACAATTTATTTGTTATAATACTTTTCATGTAGTCCACAACAAAAATAGTTTTCTGTAATTTCTTTATGAAATTTTTTTTTTCATTTATAGTGTTTCATTATGCTTGTAGATCATTGTACTTTTAAATTTTTAGATATCAATTTTTGTTATAATTTAAATTTTTTAAAATAAATTATTTATAATTGTTTTGGCCAATATTTTGATTAAATTTACAAAATAATTTATATATTTTTTACTGGTGATACTATTTTTTCTTGTACTTTTGTATTATTTATATAAAGAGAACAAAATTTTTCATAAGTTTATTTTTTTATGTGGTGCAATTTTTGTAATATAATTTTTTTATTTATAATAACTAATTTATGACTCTTGCATTAATAAATGATATATAATTTCAAAGCTTTGCCAATTGTAAACAAAACAACCACTTTTTGACATGTTATTTAAATAAATCTACACAACTTAGATTATCTTTTATCTTAATAGTTTTATATTTTTTTTGTTTTTTAAATTTGTCTATAAAATTTAATTTTCACTTAATATTTAAATAATTCAAAATATTTAATATTTTATTTATCTTGATTTCTTTATATATTTTTATTATCAATTATTCTTCTCTTTTACTAACATAATTTTTGGCCTTTCAAATATATCACAAAGTATCCTTTCATTAACATTTATGAATATTTTTGATATATAATATAATAAAAAGCATATATTTAACTAAATATCTAATCAATATATTATAAAAATATTTTTTAGCAATTTAAATTCAATCGTTGAAGATAAATTTCTATTTTTATCATTGCTTTAGCTATTCTATTTAATAACGTAGATGCCGTATTTTAAATGGTAAGTTCATTTTTCTTAATATTTGGTAATCAAATATTTGTAAACATAAAAACTTTAATTATATACAATTAATTTTATTTTTAATGATTTATAATTCCTTTTAGCTAAATTGCTCTAAACATAAAATTTAATATTCTAAACATTTGTTGGCCTTCATAATCTTTTATGTAAAGTTGTTAGTTTTTAAATTTCATCAATTTTTTTAAGAAATCATAGTTCAAAAATAAATTGTCTTCATGATGATACTATTATAAATTATTTGAAAATCAAAACAGTATATATTAAATATTAAACAATTTCTAAAATTTTTAAACAAGAATAATAATAAAATTAAAAATATGACAAAAATTATAAATTATTAATAAAAAGTATCTATCTATTTAAAAATGAAAAGTATTTTTATAAACTAAAAAAAGTTAAGTTTTTATGCAAAGGATAAAGAAATACTATGATAAAGGAAATAACTACACAAGACAGCATACATGACATATCAAATTTAATATACTATCAATAATATAAACCTTGCTCTATTATGCAAAATGCATCTTGTTATCTAGATCTGCAAATTGGAAGTGATCAATGTCAAGTAGTGTGGACAAATGATAAAACGTGCTAACAAGAACATAAGTGCTCTTTATATCCATCTTGAGCATTTCTATTACTTTAAAATATATATTGTACTCATATAATGCATGCCCACACAACTTACTTGTTATGAACTTAGTTTTTGAAATGATAGATTTTTTGTATTTATTTAATGAGTTGGCTTGGTGAATTTGTTGCACATCACATCTTTGGAATTTTTTTAATAAGTTTTACACATATTTTTTAATATGTTGAGTATTCTATTATCTCAAAATTTTTTTAAAATTATTACCAATTTTAAATTTTTTTTAATTTCTAATGCAATTATTTTTCCATTGTTATGAAATCATTATTGTGCTAAGCAAATATTTTAATTAGTTTACTATAATGATGACCTCTCATTTGTTAGGTTTACATATTTTTTGTTAAACTTATCATTATAATACTTTTTATTTTATTATAAAAAATACCAATTATGCATTTTTGAAGAATTAAATTTTTTTGTTTACAATAAATTGTTATGATATTTTCATTTCTATTCGAACTCTTTAATGATACACATTTCTGAGAAATAAGTGTATTTATATATTGAAAAGGTGTTTTTAGAGTGAAACACAAATAAATTTATTTGTTTAATATCGTATACTCAACAATTTTTTGATTCCAAGGAAACGTAATATTTTTTAATAATGATTTTTTTGTGTAATTTTTGAAACTTGCAACAAAAAATGAAACATTTATTATTCAATTAAAAAGCTTGATCATGTGTACAGTGAGTAATTAACTTTTGAAGATAAGCCAATTATTGTTGGTGTCTTTAGTAAATTGTAGATCCACTTGTAAATTGAGTCATTTTTCTTGCACTTGCTTGAATGGTTGCCTATAAAAAATTCATAATCTATACTTATTTTTAGTTAGAATTATAAAACTTCTCACTTTATATTTGTATGACAAATATGATTGTATTATGTTACTCATGAATATTAAATTTTGGTGAACGTAAGGCATGTATTTCATACAAGTCTATATTCATATAAATGTACCTTAATAAAAATTTGTTATGTTGATTAAGTTGAGTGTGGTCATGAGAGACACACATTTATTACATTATTTGTAGTATGTATTAAGGTGTGTAATATTAAAAATTCATACAAAATTATATAATTTGTTGTACCTAGAAGTAGTCATTAGATAACTGGATAAGAAGCTAACGGATATTATGTATGTGCCAATGTATGAAATGTTGTATAAATACAATATGATGTTAGCTAATCTACAATCAATTATGGGCTAAGAGGTGATGACTTAATTTATACATTAGCTAAATTATTTTTACTTTAATGATTTTAACGTCATACCAGTACCATTAGAATAATTTAGTTGAAATGTGCATTGTTGTAAGACTATACTATGTAATCATATTAATATGATCGATTTTATAAATAATCTTTAGATAGATTTCTATAATATGAGTACAATATTAATGTCATTATATTATGATATACACTTATATATGAGCTAGGTTTGAGCAGCTGAGCATTTGTTAGGTTTATTTGTGCAATCTGTGTTTTATCTATTTTTCATGCAACCACAATCATTCATGATTATTATTGCGGGCTTCTCGCAAAACATATTATATGCTATATTCTTGCGTCATACAACATTTTCTTTAGAGTTAAAAAATTAGGTTGGGTAGATTTGTCTAATTGTATATTATAATATATTTGTATGACTAAGATACATAGAGGCATCTAAAAGAAATAGATTTGGATAAGAACTTATTATAAGAAATCATAATTTAATACTTATAAATTTCTTTAATGATGTAATTTAGTAGTTTGAATGTTTTGATTTTCATATATCCTATTGATATATATATAAATAGAAGTGAATTTTTAAAGAATATGACAATAAATCTATTACTAAGTCATTTTACATATAAAATAAAAAAAGAAAGTAGGCTTTATCTCTATTATACTTAGATTTGCATCAACTTTGCTAATATACTAAAGTTTTAGATATATTAACTTGGAAACATCATTTCATAATGTTTAGTTATTATGTCATGTTATCTTTTAATGAGCTATATAAATTATTATATTATCTCCTTTAAGTATTGTAGTAATTGTCTAAGCTGTGTCACACTCTTTTAATTGAGGGGACTTGTACATCATTATTATCAAAAAGTTAGTGGACTTGAGCAAAATGCCTCTTATTTTGTAATTAAAAAAAATATAATGTTTTGTAAATGTAACTACAAACTAGCCAAGCGCAAAATTGTTGTGGTTTTAAAGGTTATGCTTTTACTGAAATAAAAAATTTAATACAAAATATTGACTCTAACTTTAGTTACTAAAAAATAAAATTATTAAAAAAGCATATCCTTTTGATGATAATATCGTGTAGTATTATAGGTGGTCGTGTTTGGAGCACTAAAGATTGAAAAGGCGATGAGGTAGTTGTTTTGAGTTAGTGGAGAAGCTTGGCTTAAAAAAGTATTAAGATAGTTGAATATGTTTTAGTGCTTTGTTGAGAAAGGTAGTGGTTTGGTGATTATTTTGAGGAAAATGGTAGATGAAGAGATATAGGTGTTAGTAAAAATAAGAATTTATTTGGTTAATGACACTTCAAGTAGAAGATCTCTTACATTCAATCCTTATCTTTTACAAGAGATTTTATTGTAAATATTTTTAGTAGAAGATCTCTTACTTTATATCGTTGTTTCTCACAAGAAAAGTTAGAATCTTTTGAAATAATGTTAGACAAGCACATTATTTTTACAAAGGTGAAAGTATACAAATAAAAGAAATTTCATTTTATTATTTTCATCTCATATGGTGCTTCCTTTATATATAGACCTTAAATCTTCATCAATAATTTAAAAAAATTTTAAAAAAGATAAAATTAATATACTTATGCAACTCATAAATTGGTCCTATGTTTTAGGCGATGGCAATGGTGAATGGCAAAATTGTTGAGCGATCCACATGAGATAGATAGATCGGTGCATCATTTTGTTTTTTGTTTTGATGAGCTGCACTAAAAGTGATGTGCTGAAGCTTCTGGTCAACTTTCGGGCTTTGGGTTCACGAGAGTCATTTGGTCAATAAGCTGACACGTTTGTAGACCAGGTCAACGTAGGTCTAGTGGGTTCTGAGGTCCATGGCTTGGTTCAAGTCACGTGGCTGTGAGTCAAGTGGCTTCAGTAGCTTTTGAAGATGTTGCTAATGATGACAAATGACAATTAAAGATGGATGATGACAAAAACAACGAAAAAGAATAAAATTTAAGTATTGTCAAACAAATTATAACAAAATTTTGCATTGACAGACTTCTTGAACTGCAGTGACACAAGCAGTAGTACATTTGTGAGCCGACGTTTGATGCTCTTCTACCATTATACGAGTACTTTAGGATTAGATATAGGCAACAGTTTTATCGAATTACTTGAAATCCTTATATGTTGCTTTTGATTTTTACTTACTTTAATTTAGTTATTATTTTAGTATAACAACATTATAACATAAAAGTTTACTAAATCTAAAAATGACTTTCAAAAAGTTTCTTATAATGTCATTCAACACAACCAAAAAATTCTTTTGCAAAGAACTCGTCTTAAAGGAATTCTATTAGAAAAGCTAAAAAAGTTTTTCATAAACTAAGTTCTTCAAAACGTCATTATGACTAACCGGGGATCATTAAAATGGTATTAATTGGTTTGGTATGATAAAATCAAGGTTTAAGTATTGAACTTTCAATTTTATTTTATATTAATAATTAAATGAATTTTACCAATATCTTTATGATTAGGAAGCATGCCAAAATTAAATTAATTTTCAACAAGTTTAAAATTATATAAAACTATTTCATTTGGACATAATCTTCACATATTTCTAAAACAAAACATTTTAAATTTTCTATTTTTAAATATTATATATATATATATTATCATTCATATCACTTTTTACATTCGTTGACACATATTTTTTAGTTCTAAATATTTTAAATTCTTTATATAATAATTATTTTTAGTTTATAATATTTTATAAATTATGTTATAATTACATAATACTTATCCTTTAGAATTATTAAGAACTTCCACAACAAACAATAATTAATAGTTCCATTATATAATAATTTTTTGTGCACTATAAAAATTATTTTTAACATCCAAAATTAATTTGAAATTTTATCATCTATATTAATGAGCATAATTTGTTTTTAAAGTTTTTTTAACACAATGAGCCAACATTTTACATTAATTTATAATTTTTTATTTCTTACATATTCAAAAAATCATTTTTTCTAAATAAATATTTAATGTAGTTACATCGCTATAATTATTTTATTTGATCTAAAAACTCATATTTGTTTTTGAATTTCTCAAAAATTAATGAATTCTTTTATTTTTTAACTTTTCTATTCTCAAATTGCACAGACGTAATAATCAATTTTTTGTCATTTAAAAAACATTATTTTGATTAATTATTTGTTGATTGCTAAATGATTGAAAAGAGTCATTATTTGTTAGATTTTAACTTTTTTAGTCTCTTTTATACCTTCTTTTATCTATGTATGGCATTAGTAATTAGCAAACTTACAGAAAAACATTTATTCTTACACTTTTTTAAATATTTATAATATTTTATTGAACAAGTTTATATTTTCACAATGCATTCTATTAACTGTCATAAATATTTTTTTGGAAATATAATTTTATTTAACAACTTACATACTTATTTTCTACATTTTTAATAATTATCATTTTGTTAATTTATTTATCAAAGTTTGATTATTTGGAATAATTTTTTAAAAGATGAAACAAAAGAAAGTTTCCAAATTTTCATTAACAAAAAACTAGAAAATTTTAAATTAGTAAAAATTTCATTTGTTTGAAAAAACATATTTTTTAATATAAAAAACAAATTCTATTAATGTAAAGAACTTGTTTTTTATCGATAAAAAAATTTTAAAACCCTAAATTATTCTATGTTCTTTAAGTTTTTTTTAGATAATGACATATCCATGATTATTTGATAAAGACAGTATCTTATAATTTATAAAAGTTAAATATTATATTCTTGTTAAAATTAATTATACATGATTTGTTTTCTTTTTCTTTATGATTTTTGCAAAAATGTTTGCATTGCTTGTAATAATTATTACACATCGGCTTTTTTCATAAACTTTAAACTTTACTTGTATTTAATAATTTTTTATTTATTTCAACCACTTAATATTTACATTTCTTATATAGAAGCATATTTGGGGCAAATTGTGTCAATTATTAAAATTTTAAATATGTTTCTATTACCTTTTCATTAATATATTTTAGAACATTTAATTTAAGGACAAACATATGTGTCAAATGATAAAAATATTGTATTGATTATGCATAATAGCATTCTCTTTCAATTATTATAATTAATCTTTTTTTTGTAATGACTTCTTGAAATAAACTCTACAATGCAATCATACCACATCTCTAAATACTTCACATTACATACAATAAATCATACGAAAGACTCAACATTGGAATCATATGCCTTCTCTATGTCTAATGTAAGAATGATTAAGGGTGAATCATATGTCTTAATTTCTTTAGATTTTTTGGTGACATTTTTTATTTTTCAATATATTCTAATTTTAAAATTTTTGTTTCTAGAATAATTGTTGAGTTTTTCTTTGTTAATTTTCGAAATCGTTTTTACTAATTTTTTTTAAAAATAAATTATACTTTTTGCTTTTTTTAATAATGTGAACATTTGATATCTTAATGATTTTTCTCTACGTTATAATTTGTTTTTAATTTTAAGACATATTAAGTAAAATTTTTATTTTCTTATTAGTAACCTTGTATTTTGTTAGTGAATAATATAAAAATTTAGAACAATCTCATATTTTAATGAGTTCGACATCTAAATCATTTTTAAAATAATAAATAAATATTTCGCAATGCTTTTTCAACATTTTATTTTTTAGTTTTAATGACAAATTAATAAAAGATATTTAAAATGAAAAAACTCCTTTGTAATAAATAATTTTTAATACTCATTATGTTTTTCATTAAAGTTAGTATTCACATATTATTCAAGCAATTTTAAGCTCTGTTTCAAATAACACATTTAATTTTTTAATTATTATTTCAAAAAAATTTATCATAAAATATCGTTTAATCGCATTATTACGGCTCTATTTTGTAAATATATTATATAATGCGATGGGTTTTGTAATCTAATTTTTTATTAAAATGTTATGCTAATTCTTTTCAACTACTAAAGTCCTTTTTATCAAGATATTTTTAAACTTTATTATGTTTATGTATAATTTTATTTTGGGAAAAAAATCAAAACTTCTTTTGAACTACTATTACTATATGTTATATTTTGAAGAAAAATTTTAGTTAAATTTTATGCAAAATGTTTAAATTAATATTTTAATTTTTTTAAATATATAAATTTTACAATTTTTGGCATTTTTGTTAACGTTGGAATTTTTATTATATTTTGATTCTAAAGATAATTTTGGAAATAAATATTAATCTAACTTTTTGAAGATTTAGTTATGCAATTGTCTTAATAGTTATATTTAATTACTTTTGTCCTAACTTGTAAATATTTATATAAATATATTTCTTCTAATTAAAAATTATAACATACATTTAAATAATATATTTTAAACGGTTTTTAGATATTAAATGTTTTTCCTTATCAATTTAGTTTTATTTTAACATTTTGTATAATCAATATTATTTATGACTAAAATGATTTTTCATTTTTTGTCATTTTTGTAATTTTAATTTCCTCCAACACATTTGTTATGTATTTTTTACAATAATATTTTACCTTTGATGATCAAAGTTTTCACTTCCTTAATTTTTAAATTCCCTTTTCTGTACAATATTTCTAATTTAATATACATTACTAATATTTCTCATTTATTATTAATAAAACACTATCCTAAAGTTCTATCATTTTTTTGTTTTTACAATTTTTAAAAAACTAGAATACTTAACATGATTGGATAACTAAGAATATTTTTTCTTTATATATTATGAAATTTTTTTTGTTATTTTAAGTAATATTTATTTAAATTATTATTACTTTTTCGTTGTTGCTTAAATTCACATAAACATTAAACATTAAAAACACATAAAAATTTCTTATGGTTTGCGAACAAATACTTTTCGTTCAATAGAAATATAGCAAAGATATAATGAATATATGAATGACTTAAAATATATTTAAGATAATTAAAATTGTTTAATATTAATGGCATGTATTTCCCTGTGAATAATATTTTAAGGTGTAATCTGAACTTAATGAGCGAACCATTATAAACAAAATTTAATAGTATGAATAAAAAATTATATTTTTTTTTAAATATTTAAGAAATAAAAATTATGAAAATATATTAGTAAAAAATAGTTACAAAAAAATGAGAACTATATCAAAGAAATTAGAAGCTTTTGAAACATTGAAAAGCAAAAAAAAATATCTATTATTGTTGCTCATTTAAAAAGTACAACTTATATGCATACATTCTCAGAAATAAATTCAATTGTCGTAAAGTGAATAGAAAATAAGAAATTTAAATGAAAATGAAATTTTTATTTAAAAAAATTAATAAATGATAAGACACATAAAATATGACAAGAAGTTGAAAACAATTACAGTTGTAAGTTAAGAAAAAAATCATATTCCATTCAACAAAGTAATTAAAATTTTTAGGTAAAAAAGGAAAGTAATAAGCTTTACCAAATTTATATGAACTTAAAATTATTTAACATAATTTTTCAAACAACATGAAAAAAGTTGTTAAAAAATTATAACATAGTCAAAATAAAAAGAATGATTAATGAACAAATACTTTAAAACATGCTATTACTAATAAGAAAATTAGAAATATGTTTTGCATTGAGCCAAAAAGACAACAAAATATGATTGTCATGTATCAAAAATCTATCATAACTTAATTATTAGTAAGAAATTTCATTTAGTAAAGAATTATAACCAAATCAAAATCAAATGCAATTATTATATTCATGTTTAAAACAATTAAAAAATAGTATTAGATTTATCAAATTATGTAAATATATCATATGAAGTAATTTATCTTAAAAACTATAGTTTGTGTTGCTCAACTTTTTGACAATGTCTATTCTTTTAAGATATTACTACTCATAAGTAATATCCTAATGAAAACACGATTAAAACAATTGTCAAGCTAGAAAATAAAAGATTATGGTCATTTCCCATTTCAAGTCTATGTAAAATAACAAAATTATCTTGCTTTTCTATGTCATGAAGTAAATTAATAAGCAACCACTTACTTTATAATGCTTTTTGACTTTTATGAACCATAGACCCTTAAAGGAACTTTGTTTTTGATACATTAGAACAAATAGAGACATTATATTTATCTTGTTTTCATATAATATATCCTTATGTTCCCTAATTCTGATTTTTCTTTATGCAACACCTTTGCAAAAACTTTTCTTTTGATACACATATGCAAGCAACTATATGTATCTAACTCATTTTTTTATTTTACAATAACCATTTAGTCACTGGAGTTATTTAAATTTCCTTGTCATTTTAACACTTTTTAGCATGATTACGTTATTTCATTAGTATGACTACAAAAAATAAATATCGATATACCTTATTTTATTTATGAAGTAAAGCATGTCACTGATAAAAAATTTTATTAAGTCTAGTATATGCCTCAACCATTGTAATATGCAATTGCAATTTATCTAAAATAGTTTCACAAAGTATATGGCATTACTAAAATAATTAGCAATATATTATTCATCAATTAATTTTGACTTCCATATTATAATAATTAAAAAATATAGTATTTGTTGTATTATCATAACCAAATTTAAGCACATAGTTACACTTTACAGATTGTTTACATGACAATTACAAGCATGTTACTTTTTTTCTTCGTTCTGTCCACAACATTTGAAGTTCTTAGGGAATGTGTTTCTTTTACAAAAATTCTAATTTGCTTACCTTGCTTTTGTTAAATTACTTTGATCATTATTGACCCATCAAATTGTGTTAAAAATGTTTTGTCAAACTATCTATTGACCTATACAACTATTTTATTCAATATTATAGACCACTCAACTGGCAACACAAGCATAAGCATGTAACATCAATTCCTTCCACATTCTAATTCCACTCATGATCCTCTTTTGCTATCTTATCCACTACCAAGCTGACCCAAATACATTAAAAGACCATTAGTTCATTTCTTTGTCTTGCAACAAAGACGTAGAACTAAATTAAAATACTAATATGATTTGTATAGTTCGATATGCACTATATGTAGTGTGGCTTAGCAAGGTAGATGTGAGTTTCTTGGAACAAAAATTTGATAACATATGGAATATTTAAAGAAAATAGTTTAACCTAATTTTTTAATAAATGTCAATTTTTTTAAGATGCTGTAATTTTATTTTAAAATATATTGATATTTTTTAATAATAAAATTTGATAAAAACTATGAAAAAAATAAAAAAAATTAAAAAATATACATAAATTATTATTAGCTACTTTGATTTAAAAAAGAACTTACACATCCTGATAGAAAAAACCAAGTAAAACTATAAATATTAGCCCTTCACCATAAGAAGGTTAGGTTAAACTCTTATAATAATGAAACAATTGAAAGAAGATATTATGTCCTATAACATTATTTATTTAAAAAAATAAGTAGTTCAGTCACAAAAAAAATTTAACACAAATAAAAAACTAATAATTAAAAAATACTGAATTTGACAAAAGTATTTTAATTGAATCAATTACAAATAAAGAAAGTTGAAAACTTCATTTATTTGAGAAAAAAATTAAGATTAGGTGTTTGGTGATTGAAGGACACAACATAAGATAGTGAGAATGAGTACCGCGTGCTAATGACTTGAATGTTGACTTGAAAAATTATGTTCTGATTTTTAGAAATTTTCATTAATCAATTTTGTCAAAGAATTCACTTATTATAAAAAATTTTATTGGCTAAAAATATTTGCCAAAATGATTGATTAGTCAATAATAATCAATTATATGTATAACAATAGCTCAAAATAACTATCAAAAGAGTAGTTACGTACGAGCTACATCTTCAAAAGCCTCTGTTACCTCTTTATACAAAAATGCATGATTAGATGACTAAATTGAATAAGGTCTACATAAAAATTAGGATTTGATTTGGATTGCTATATTTGAGTTGGGATCTGATGTTTGGATTTAGATCTGATGTTTAAATCACAAAATGTTTTATTTGTCTAATCACATAATTATGTAATCAGATGTCAAAATAGCTCCCATATTCTTAATTAGAACTATGAGAAACAGATACATGTTTTATTCCCACAATGCGTGAATGATAGATCAATATGGTATTATTAGAGTTTTCTTACATCATGTAATAAGTGTATTGTATGGAGTTAGCTAAACTTTGTTTGCTCTAAAGTTATTTCCACTATTTTCTTGTGCATTCATACTCAATTAAATGCTTTCCATTTTATCCTAATATGTGCATCATTTTCTCAAAGAGTTTTGACATTTCCTTTGTGTTTGATCAGTTAGGACTTAAATGCTTACAATTTTATGTTAATGGTCTTGATTAAGGTGAATCAGGTTTAATTATAAAGAAAAAGTCATACACCTTTAAAGATAATGAATTAAAGATATCCAAAGTGCTATGGAGTATTCAATAAAATCCAAACAATTCAGGATATATGCAGCAAATTTGTAAAGATTTTTTTGTTAGATGTTAGAATATCAACTCATTAATTAAATTTAACATCTTCATTCTATTTCAAATTCCAATTTATGTAATATAATCAATCTTTTAGGATTTCAATTTGTATCAATTTATTTTTTTATTAAAACCTTCTAATAGATTGTTGAAGAATTTTACATTAATTATTAAACTTTGTATAAACTTCCAAATTTATTCTATTAAATTTTTCTAATTAAAAAAAAATTAAGCCACATCCCAAGATCATCTAACACAAAGTGCTTGGGCTAAAATTTGTTAGGGTGCATTCATGAAGTTTCTTAAGATAAGATAGAGGATTGATTGGGTTTGAAAAAATAGAGATGAAGTCAAAACAATAACCATGAAATTACCAATAAGCATAAGAGTGGCCCAAGTGATGAAATCCTAAGCACATTTGCATTATGTACCCATGAAAGGTATTGTAAAGAGAAAAATACTTTTTTTGGTATATAGGACTAACATTTGTCCAATTATAAAGCAAAAAAAAAACAGGTGCTTTTTCCTGCCATCCAATTCTTTATCAAGTTGTAAATGTTTTGTCCACTATAAACACTCAATCTTGGCTATAAATCGAATGACCAAGATGCCATCTAGGTGCATCAAATTGCTTTGATTGATTCCACTATTCAAAATGATCTACCATGAATTAGAAGGCAAACCACATTCCATGATTGTATCCTATAGTTAAGATTCTTTTTGCCTTTTCACATGATGAATAAAATGGTCTAGATCTCATCTTAGTGATTCAGATGGCTAGATCTAATCCAATGTAATCCAAACATCTATAAAAAAATCTACTTTAGGAGTCCTTGATCTAACAGTCCAAAAACTCTATAATAAGATGCAACGGTGCTGATCGATCCCACCAAATGGCTAATTCCTTAGTTGTTAGTTGAGCTAGTTTGTTAACTAATTTGAAGAAATATTTTAACTTTTTTGGAAGACCTTTTTAAGATCTTTAAAAGCATCATTTAAAACTTTTCATTAAGATTCTAATAAATTTGATAAAATATTTTCTATATAAATCTAAACATTATTCATAAAATGACTAATAAACATGAATCAATAATGAATTCTCCATAAATTGCAGAAAGATTTTCTATTATTGTAAAATCTCTTGATAGCTACTATAACTTAGTTTTTCACAAAATGACAAATTCTTTCAACTAATCTTAGCACTTCTAAATTTCAATTTCTTACTTGTCTTTATAATTTTAAGCTTGTTGTGCCTTCTATTAAACAAGAAGCATCAAAAGTTATACAAACTTATTATAATTTTTCCTTCTTGTTGTATTTTTTTTATTTGGGTAGCCTAGTGTTTATAAAAGCCTAACTTTTATTTGATATCATTAAAATCAAGTTGGTGTTAATCTCACAAAAGCCTGTGTTGTAATTGAACATATAAAAGCTAGTATGTTGAAGGATTGACATAGGTTCTAGTTTAAAACAAATAATCTAAAGATTTAGTTATATTATTTTAATTTTTATTTTCATTTTTTTAATCATAAAAATGAAAAATTAACATATATAAAATCAAGGTTTTTCACTATCATAAAATAACTTTTGTGAATACTTTTTAAAAATAAATATAATCTAAAAAAAAGAAAATTTAAAACTCATAAGTCAACCCCTCATGTGGCATTCGTATACTTGTTTTTCTTTAAATTAATGTCAAATGGGGTCCCTACAAGAAAGTGAGTCAAATAACTTTGGTGATATGTTTAATTTTTTGTTATGTGTATTTAATTTTTTTATAAAAAGTTTAATTCCTATTTAACCATTTTTGTAGGCTTTTCAAAATATGAGTTTGCTAATTTTCTTATTAAATTAAGTTTTTAATTTATTAGCTATTACTATAACTCATGATTAATATCGATGCACCACTAGATGAATGTCTTCTTCAGTTATTCTATCATTATTTAGGCATAAAATTTTATTAATATTTGAAAATTAGATTCAGTATTTCTATGCAATCAATTAACTAACAAGATTAGAAATTTCTTATATAATTATACGATTAACATAGAGGTTATTGCTCAAATGAAATCAACTTGTTCAGTACAATTAGTAGTGATCAAAGTAGAATGGTAATTAAATACAATAACACTCATCTCATTTCATTGTAGTATATCAGCAAGTGAATTTAATCAAGTTGCGAATTTGTGTACTACACATGAAGCTTAGAAAAAGTTAGAAGTAACTTATGAATACACTTTGTAAGTTAAAGAAATAAAGATTTATTTTCTTACACATGATTATGAGCTCTTTAGATTAAATACAACAGAAACTATAAAGAAGATGTCTATGCAATTTACTAATATTATTAATGGACTAGAAAAATGTTGAGAAAAATGCTTTCTAATTTAGATTTTGTAAGAAAAGTGGAAAAGATTCTACCCAATGAGTACGATATTCTTGCTATAGTAATAAAGGCAACCAAAGACATAACAAGCTCATATTAGATGAGTTACTTAGAGAATTATTAATGACAAAGATGAAATGAATAGAAGAGTTGAAAAGAAGCCTACATAAGTAAGCAAAAAAAAGAGCAACGTATAAAGAACCATTAGCTTTTGAAACTAACAAAGACAATATAGATACAACATCAATTCTTCCTATGGACTTTGAGGAAGATGTAACCTTTCATGTTAAAGTTTAGATAAAAATTTGGTTAAAAAGATTGTAAATAGAAATTTATAAAAAACAAGAGAGAAAATGAAGACACCAAGATGCTATGATTATAGTCAAACCAAAACATCCACGACTCAATCACATCAAAAAATAAGGAAGAGAATGAAAAAAGAGAGATTTTCATGCTACTTAGAGTGCTTGAGAAGAATTAAACTCCATAACTTCAAGTAGTGTGGAGGAAGAAATGATATGCATCATGACAAATGACGATGAATCAAGTACATCAAGTGAAGAATAAAAGATTGAGGTAACCTTCAAGCTTCTTGAACTTTTTGGAGTAATTACATAAATATTATTAGTGTTTTAACTTCATTAATATCCATAAATGAAAAATTAAAATTTTTTTATAAGGAGAAAATGATCAATTTGATTATTTATGAAAAGAGATTGAAAAAAAAATTTATAATGGAAATGATTCCATGATCATTGCGAAAACTTCTTCAAAAAAAGAACGAGTTTGGAAATAGAAATTTTTTCTATTTAACAAAATAAATTTTCTAATATTTCGTATGATGTTTAATTTTCTAAACATAAATATGTCTTCTTTTGAATATGCCTAATATTTCAAAATGACATACTTGTTAATAGTATACAACCTATAAAAAATTTTTTTGGCCAGGGAAACTAACACAACTTGTTATGCAATAAAAAGAATTAATTTAAGACCAATATTTAGGAAAATCCTTATGTGTTTTTTAAAAATAAGAAACTGAATGTCAGGCAATTTCATATTTTTGGATAGATGCACCATTCCTAATAATAAAATGTCCAACTTGAACAAGTTTGATGAAAAAGTATGCCTAGAATTTTTCATAGGAGCCCTTCTTTTTGAAGAACTTATAATGTTTACAACATAATTACTTTAAAGATAGAGAAAATTATGAATATAGTGTTGGATGAGTCTACTTATAAGATAAATAATAAAAATTTAGATTAACACGTAAAATCCTGAAAGAACTTAGATTTTAACAAAGATGTCAGTGAAGAGTAGGAGAAGAGACTAGTCATCAATTATCTGAAGATTAGAAATACCAAGCTTCAAAAAAAAATCAAATATACAAGATGTTAATCAAGGAGTTAAGACTAGAATCTTTATGATAGAATTAGTCATAGTACGTTTGTATATTTCAAACAATTAGTATGTATAAGGGAGCTCATAAGGTTAACTATTAGGTTTAAGTAATGGAACAAGAGTAAGATCTGTTTGGGAGAAACCAAGTGTAGGAACTAGTTTTGAAGTCTAGTGATCAACAAGTGATTCCAACGAAATGGATATTTAAAAAAATTAGATTGAAATAGAGTGATAACCAGAACCAAAAGTAGATCTATTGTTACAAGTGATAACCAAGTTGAAGGTCAATATTTTTAGTCATTTCTATTAGTAACATGATAAAAGTCCATTAGACTTAGTATATTCATGTCATAAGAATTTTAGATTATTTTAAAAAGATATAAATCTTCTATTTTAAAATGGAATGATAAAAATAGATGTGTATAAAATAATCCATAAGTTTTGAGACCCATGTACATAGTGATTATGCATATAAGCTTGAGAAGGGATTTCATGGTCTTAAGTAAACTCCTTATTTATGGTATCATAGATTCAGTAATTATCTAGTTGATAATGATTTTAAGAAAGAAAAATTGGACAAAACAATATTCTTAAAATATTTAAATGAACACTTGTTTCTTATACAAGTTTATATTGATGACAAAATTTTTGAAAGCATAAATGAAAATATTTGTAGGGAACACAGTGACTTAATTGTAAGGGAGTTGGAGATAAGTATAATATGTGAAATGAATTTGTTCTTTGGACTACAAATTATGTAACAAAAAGATCATATTTTTATTTTACAAACAAAGTATTTGAAATATTTATTCAAAAAATATGGGTACGAAAATATGAAGTATAAAGAGATTCTAATGCATCAATCAATCCATTTAGATTTAAATGAAATTGAGAAATATATTAATCCAAAACTTTATGAATAACCTGTTAGATCTTTACGATATGTTGTAGTTATTAGATCAAACATCTTATTTAGTGTTTTCTTAGGTGAAAGACTTCAATAAAATCCTATGAAAATCCATCTAACGTTGATTAAATTAATCTTCAAATGTATAGAAAGTATAATGAACATAAGCTTAAGGCATCCTAAAAATGCTCATTCATTAGATCTTATAGTTTTATTAGACTCATTCTTTATAAGCTCTATTGTAGACAAGAAAAATATCTTTGGTACACATCAATTAATAAAAAAAATTTAATTTCATGGTCAAGAAAGAAGAAAAGATTGCTTAGCTATTTTGACCATAGAAGCAAAGTATGTAGTGACTAAAAGTTGTGTTTCTCTTGTGTTATATTTAAGAAAATAATTTCAAGACTATCGTTTCAATCTCGCACATATTTCCATTAGAATTGATAATACTTGTGCCTTGGATTTATTAAAGAACCAAGTTCATCAATCTAGGACGAAACACATAGTGCATGACATTACTTTATGAGAGACCAAGTTTTTGAAGGCTTAGTAAAATTCACATATGTTTCTACTAAACAAGAATTGGTAGACATGTTTAAAAAATTTCTTCCAACTAAATAATTTCAATTCATAACTTAATTAGATGTAATAAAAATTATATAAATTATACCTCTTTTTCTTTGTACTAAAGAGGGAGGATAACCATTGTTTATATAAGTGAGTAGGAACATATAGTAAGGTGGAATATCAATTAAGTCGGAGCACCAACTTTTCATTTTGAAAACCACTTATCATAATAATATAAGTTTTTTACTTGTTATATTTTTATCTAAATATTTATATCTTATAATCATCAAAAGGAGAGATTATTGTCACCTTTTGTCTTTGATGAGTCATGCTATAAATATTTAGTATTTTGTTCTAATGGGATTGTATATTATGGATTAGATTTTATTTTAATGATTAAACAAACACCTTTTAAGATGGTGAATTAGTGGTCTCCAAAATACCTTGAAGTATTTAGTAAGCTTCAAGGATTAATGACATTCACATCAACTTTGAAAGGGTTTACATTTTTATTATAAAATAGAATATTAATTTGTTGATTATAAGCTACATCTCCATTAATCTCACTATCAAAGCCTAATTTAAGCATTTGACTTGTTAATCTATTCCTTGATTTAGAAAACTTGTAGCATTTCATTTTTTCCTAAATCTTATTTTTTTGTTTTAATCCATGTAATGCATCTTTGCTAAATTTCATGTTTATTGCTAAACTTTCACCAAACTAAAAAAATTAATTATTTTAAATTATGATAATTAAAAAAAATTAAGCCACACCTTAAGTTGCAAAGTGCAAAGCACTTGGGTTCACTAAGACCAACTTGGTATGGTAGCATCGTATTAGGTGAATAGGTTAAAATAATCGAGAAAGTTATTTAGGGTGCATCCTAAACTAGATTGGGTTAGGTAGAGAATTGAAAGGTAATAAACTTGAATTTTGCATGCCAATGGTGGTCTTATTGGACCCATCACCACGAAATGACCTATAAGAATATGGGTATCCTAACTGATGAAATCATAAGAACAAGGGAGCCAACCTCAATTTGTTTAGCATTATACTCCCATTATGGGTATTATAAAAAGAAAACTACTTTTTTCAACAATATAGGACCAAGTTTCCTCTAACAACTCAATGCTAAAAGTGTGCTCTATTTCTCACCATTCGATATTTGAGTTAATGATAAAGGTTTCATCCACTATAATCACTTGATCTTAGCTCAAAATTGAATGGCCAAGTCATGTGACCTATTTATCACAATGTTTGAGTCCAACAAATGAGATCTTTCCAAGCTCTTCCATCTACCAAAGGATTCAAATCTCAACGAACTGGATCAGTTGGCTCAAATCTAATCCACCTTGATCTAATCGTCCAAAACTCAACCACCTTTATAGTTTTTTTATCAGATGGTTTAGAACCTCTTGGATCAAAGCCAATGGCACCAGTGAATCCTACATAATGATTAATTCCATAGCAATTAATTTAGCCATTACAAAATGTTTTATGTTGTTAAGAAAAAAGTTTTTTAATCAAGTTATTCTTAACTTTCTAATATATATGATCAAGTTTTTTCCAAATTAATCTAACCTTTATTCATGAAATGACTAATAAATATGAACCAATCTTTGAAATCATAATGAAACATTCATATTTCTACTAGAAAATTCATTAGTAATAATTAAGGTTTTTATCGTAAAAAAAAACATTATAATTAGGGGTCAACAAAATAATACATTAACCATCCTATACTCCCTAAAATGATCATCAAACTATCAACTATCATTTGATAGTAACACTATCTCCATTGTACAATATTATTAGATGATTCCATAAATTTATTGAACCATTTGGTCTCAACATATAATAATAGGTTTCAACTTTCTTAAAGGCACTTTCATAATTATCTTATTTGTCTCCCTTTTCCTAACCTTTACAACAATTTCTACTTCACTCCTACTTATAGTATCTTTAATATCGATAGCATTCCTCTTGATATTCTCCCCTTTAAGTATAGTAATTTTTTATTAGATAACCCTTGTGATAAAAACCTTATAAAGATTTGTATTTCTTGCACATTCTATTGTGAATGACATCCAAAAGTCTTTTGGCCAATTTCATAAAAAAACTACTCAATGAGCTACTCATTTAAGCAAAATATTGAAATTTTTTAGTTACGTACTTTTATTATTTTTCATTAAAATTTCTCTTAAACCTAAATTAATGTTATTTTAATATAGTTTGTTATTTCTTTTTATTACACGTCCTCTTCCCAATTCACGTAGAATTATTATTTTAGGTTTCTTTTTATTTTTTCTTTAATATTTAAGTTTCATTTCATATTATTAGTTCTTTCAAATAATCGACTTTTTGATGTTATACAATGGTATCCATATGCAATTTTGATATCATGATATTCAAAATAAATTTTGAAATGTACTTACATTTTTTCAACAAAAATTATCTAAATCTTAAAAGCCTTCGGCTATTTTGTAAACATCCCTCCATATAAGAATTAAATCAATCAAAATCCAAAAATGTTAGGATGTCCCCAAACGGCTTTTCCTCTACTTTCCAAGTAGTTACTTGTTAGAAACTTGTCCAAGGGATGCTCGTTTTCCTTATTTTCTTGATTTCTCATATTGAGAATGCCATTGTCATTTGTTACACCCTTGTATTTGATGAGTCAAGCATAAATGTTTATATTTTATTTAGGCTTGATTTTAAGTAAAATTGTTAATATTTAATTAAATCAAGCCATGTATTTCACATGTCTAAAATAGTGGTCTCTAAGGACCTTGAAGTCATGGCATACTTCAAGGAAATTTGAGACATGTGCTAGAATTTTCATATTTGAGTTTTTATTAATTTTTCTTGAAATTGAGATGTCCAATTTTTGAGATTATGAGGAATACAAGTAGTATTAATATTTAAAAATATAATAAAATTAATAACTATTGAATTTTGATTTTTGGAACAAGCTTTATTGACAAAAAGTATAGACATTGGTATTTGATTTTTTAAAATTATTTAGGAATTATTTTTCATAAATCTCTTTTCATAACCATTTAGAAAACATATAATACTATGATAATATAAAATTATTTTGGTACACTTATTTTTAAAATTTTAGCACAAAAATTCTTCAAATCAACCTTAAAACAGCTGAAGTCTCGGGAAAATTCACTGTAGCACTAGGCGGGTCGACCCGTCACGCAATTAGCACGTCCAGGTCTTTTAGAAATTAAAAAAAAAAAAAAATTGGTTGACCCTAACCAAGACCGCCCAAAGCCCGCCGAGAGGACCACGGCGAGGTCAAACTACAGCGGTGGTCAACGGTCAAATGAATAGTGCTCTGCTAAGCGAAGCTCGCCCAAAGCCCGCAGTGAGGAGCTCTGTTAGGTCAAACTACAGCGACGGTCAACGGTCAATGAACAGTGCATGGTCAAGTCAACCTGACCGGGTGGTGAAATCCCGGTCAAGGAAGGGGGGAGCCAGCCCCACAGAGCCTCGAGATATTAACAGCGCAAATCTCTTATAAAGCGCTGCGCCGATTTTAGTTCTGCAGTGTGGGACTAAAAATCCCACCTTATAACTTCGGCAGGATCCAAAGGTGCAGATCAAGCCCGCGCAGATCCAACACTCCAGATCAAAATCGAACGGCTGTTTCGCGAGTTTAATCGGCGCCGTTCGTTTAGCTCGAAGATCCAACGCTCCAGATCAAAATCGAACGGCTGTTTCGCGAGTTTAATCGGCGCCGTTCGTTCCGCGCGCGGATTCAACTCTCCAGATCAAAATCGAACGGCTGTTTCGTAAATTGATCAGCGCCGTTCGATTTTGGGCCCGGATCGGACGGTGGCTGCTTTCCGTCCGTTGCCCAAACGGCTAGTTGTTTTTTAGGAGCCGTTGAAGGTTTGTTTTGTGCTCAATTTTAAGCTCTATAAATAGGGACGAATTAAGATTTATTTAATTTACCTTTGCTAAATTATTTCAAAGATTTCAGATCTCAAATTCGAGCAATCACAAGCAAAAACGGTGCGTTCAAGCTCAAAAGGAAAACTGCAACAAGGCGCTTGAAATTAGAGGTTCATGATTCAATTTTTCTCTTTTTTATCTTTCTAATTTCTCAATTGTGTGTGCCTCCTTTTCTCCTATTTCTCCTAAGTTCTTTTTGCCAATCGTTGTATTTTTCGTTTTGGGGTAAAGGCATCCCGGCAGTAGTGCTAAAGCCCCGGGTTTGAGTTGAGCCCGGAGAAAAACTCAAGTAGGTTTGGGATTAGCCGTAGTAAAAATCCCAAGTAGGTTTGAGGTGAACCGTACGAAAAACCTCACTTGTAATTTGTGCATTTAATGGATTTTTCGCAACACCGGTTGGGGGTGGACGTAGACTCGGTTTTGAGTCGAACCACCTAAAAACTTTTGCGTTCAAATTTCTTTATTCGCCCTTAAAACTTTTAAGTTTTAATTTCGGAAGTCTTAAAATTTTTAAATACACAATTCACACCCCCTCTTGTGGGATTTCCTTAGCACGAAACACTTAATCATTTCCTTATGAAATTACTTAGGATGCACCACTATGTTTCTTTGATCATATTTACATATAAAAGTACCATTAGCAAATAGTTATATTTGGACTGAAAGACAAAATACATTATTAGCTATGGCAATGGTAATGGAAATTTTCTTGTTAGTAATTGAACAATTTATTTCAATAATCTATGAAAGCCAAACTGCCCTATCTTTAGCTATTCTCCTTTTCCAAACATTGTAATGTATTTTATAGGACTTAGCATTAAAAATGCATGATCCTTTTCCTAAAAGTCCACTTTCTTAATTTTCTTATCATAATTTTAGTGAAATAAACTTATTCCTTTTGATTTCATGCTTTAATTATTTAGATCCTCTTAATAGAATATAACATTTTCCATATCATTAGAGTATTGTTAGTTTGTTCATTCAAATATAATAATAATTAATGCATTTTATTATACAATATGATGTGTACTGCAATGTTTATGCTAGACTAACAATTTTGTTGTTGGAAAATTAATTAAAAATAAAATACTTAATATAACATCCTTATTTTCTCTTTATTTTATTTTTTTGTTGAAAGTGCTCTTTGAGACAAGTCTAACAGCGTTTAGTTTGTAATTTTTGGAGTTATGAAGAATAAATTATGAATTTTTTAAGATTTGGATAGAATTGTAATATTGAGGATATATTTGTAATATTGTAAATGTCGGCATAGTTCAATTCATTTTGGCAGAAGGTATATTTGTAAATTTAAAGTTGTTGGCTGCACTGGACAAATATGTAATTTTAGGAATTTCAGCACCGATTTATTTCTTTGTGCGGAGGATATAAGATAAAAAATTGGGAAGGGTGATACGCAAAATGGTGTTCATGAACCTTTGGGCAAGTTGGTTTTGATCGCAGTTATAAAAGCCGAAGTAGGGTGGATTTGAAAAGCACTTCTGCTAATACCAACTGCGGGAAAGGGGTTGCCGGAGCACGAGGAATGCGAGGATTTTCGTAAGTGACGGCTGGCAAGGATTTTCGTAAGGCCTTTCGGGAGTGTGCAAGTTTTCTAGCAGCCGCGATGTATAATCCTGGCACACGACAGTGATGGTCGGTGAGATTCTCGTAAGATAAGATAAGAAAACGCTATTTTTGCTTCGCCAGGGTTGTGTAATGTTTTTCAATGAGCGGCGGAGACCTAAAGGAAGGAAGCCGAGCTGAATTTGACAGGTTCTGTGTGTGAACTGGCCGGTCAAGTGCTGGTGAACTATTTTGGTTCCGTAGGATGGGAGAGAGATGCACATGAACAAGTCTAGGCCTTGGACCGGGGCACGTTGCTGAGCTAGGCACACTAGCGCAGGCAATCCAGCACCAATGGAAGCCAACAGCCAAAATAAGCAATTTTGGGAATTTTAGAAAACGGGTTTTGGAAAGCTGTTTGTGAAAACTTTTAGAAATCAGCATTTTTAACCGTTTGAGAACAACTTTTAGAACACAACTTTTGGATAATAAGCATATTTTAACTTGATTATGTTTGTATTATGGGCTTGTAGGATATCAACAATAATAAGAAGTGGACAATATAAATTGTACTGCAAATTTAGGTAGATAAATTCCTAACCCTGTGATGTAGCACAATATATGTATTTTTACATGATTTTTATTATCACATGGTATTTATGTTGTTCGCTCATTTCCTTTGCATAAAACCTAAAAGGAAGAAACAATATGGTATAATATGCTAAAATAAAAAGGGAAGAAACAATATGAAAGGGAAGATCTTTTGATAGGGCACACTTTTTTTGATTAATAATTGGAAAAATGGTAGTAAAATTGGGATTTCTAAAGAACATGATCTTCACCACTAGGCTCATCGTGTGCGATCGTAGGGTATCAATCTTCGAATCAGATATTTGCCTCGTGGTACGTGCTATGGCCCCATGATGATTTACACCAGGCTCAGCGTTGGTTATAGGGTATGGTACCGTACCTGCCTCGTGGCACTAGGCTCAGCGTGTGGGATGGCAAGGTATCGATCTTTGGATCAGATATCAACCTATTGTTATATGCTTGCAAGCCGACTGGAGGTTATGATGATGTTTGGATCTAAAGGATAATGCATCAAAGGGAATCGGAGTCAGTAATAACACATCTATAAGGAACTAGCATTTCTTTAGATTTTTCATCTGGTATTATATATGAAATCTGGTATGGTTTTAGCTTTATGCATACGATTCATCTTTACTGTTCATGGTAATTTGATATCTCTCATTCATAATTGATTAGATATTGTGATTTATCTACTAAGTTTTATAAAATCTCATTTAGTGCTTACATCACAGGTCATGCAACCACTGCATCGAGAGATAGGAATGTTGCTGCTATAGAAGAGCCATTTTCACGAGTTGAGCGAGAGAGGGAAGGTTTTGGTGTGATTAAATTTTAAAAAAAAATATTCCTGTTTATGTACTTTGGATTTTGGAGTTGGTGTTTGTCTCACCATTGGGTCCATACCTTTTGTTTTTTCCTTGTCCTCACTCACACTGACATTAATTTTATTATCTAGAGGTACTTGGTGAGGTTGGGGCTTGACACTTACCCTAGTTATCTTAAAAACATCATTTTGATTATTCAAATCTATTCTCCTGTGTTTTAAATATTCTCTTTGATTAACTTTATTTTTGTGTCTAAGAGGTTGTGTCAGTCCATAGTTGAGTATCACATAGATCAAGAAACGCTTTGCGAAGCTATGATATATGGTTGGAATTATTATGTAATATATTTGCTTTTTCCATATCACATAAGTCATACTATTAATAAACTTTTATTTGATTTTTTTCCTTTGTTAAAATGTTGCCTTAATAAGTAAAATATGAATTTTTTGGGCAAAGAACCTCATTTTCAAACTTACAAATATTTGGGTTTTAATTTTCCACATGTTGTCATATTGGTTTAAGACAATAACCTCTTATTGCCAATATGCCACATTGATCAATAGTATAGTTTCTTCAATTTGCTATGGAAGTAGCATATATCTATTAAATATCTATCTAACTATTTAATTAGGCGTCTTTTATGTATATATCATAATTTTTTGCACTCCTTAAAAATTTGGTATCTACTTTTAGTTTTTTCTTGATGATATAAGATCTCCAAACCATAATGCTTGAATAATTCAATCTATTCTATTTGTAATAATTTTTAAATAGATTTAACATCAAATGAACTATAAATAAGACATTTTATGTACTGTGAATAATAAGATGCCCAAATATGATTGCTGTTATACCCGGTAAAATATTATAGGTTTAATCTTCCATAATTAAATTATGGCTTGGATGATTTCAAATCGATAGTAGGATGAGCCAGGAGCTCAATTGGAGGCTATTAGAATTTCTGAAAATTTCTGGGGATTTTTCGGAGCACCGAGGAAATTTTTAAGTAATTTTCCCTGTTTAATTGGATTTTTGGAAATTCGAAAATCTATTTAAATCGGTTAATTAGATTTTTAAACCGGAATTTGGTTTTTACCGCGCGTGAACCGGACCGGAGCGGTTCAGCGAAGGCGGGGGCGGTTCGCCGAGGTGCGTTTGCGCGTGCGTTCGGATAAGCCGCGGATAAGCGGATCGGACGGACGAGATCAGCGGTGGAGATTAACCGGCTGATCGGGTGTTAAGCGGCGTTTTAGAAGGTCAACCGGCGCTTAATTGGTTCTTAACGGGTTATTACCAGTTTAAGCGGGGTATTTAACCCGAACCGTTTCGGCCCTTAGGGTTTCGAACGGCGGCCGGAGACGAGGTGTTCGCGGGGACGGCGATATTTTTCGGCAGCCTTTCAAGGGGCTTTTTGTACCTGGAGGTTCGCGTGATCGAGGAGGATCGATTGGTACCGGTTTCGTTCGGCGAGGAGCAGCGGTTGGTCGCGTGCGAGCTTCACCGTCGCCACCGTCGCCGGAGAAGAAAGGTAGGAAATTCAGTTTAAATTTCATTAATAAGCGAATTAAAAATATGAATTACTTTGCAATTAACTACCAGAGCATGTGAATTGTGTTTTTTTGAAAGTGATTAATGCAAATTATTGATTTAGCATTTTAGGGTTTTCGGAAAAAAAATTATACCCGTCAAATTGGAAATTTTACCGAGCAATTGATGATTCTATTATGGACTTTAATCATGTTAAGATTGTATCAAATGCTGAAAATTGTTTAATTTCATAGATTGTTTGTTTAATTTCATAAATTGTTAAATGAGGATCGGATGAAAACTTCGGCGGGAAATTTGATTGAATCTTAGAAATTAGTGGCATTATTGACAAATTAGGATAGTATGAACATCGGATTTTGCTTCTCCTTGATCTCGGTCGCCGGAAATCGACGGGGAAAACGGAATTTCCCGGAGGAATCGTCGGCTAGGGTTTCGCAGGCGCCGGGCGGAGGAAGGAGATGGATTAGATTAATTTCAGCTTAGTTAATTAAATAATTGTAATTAATTAATAATTAATAATATTTAAATACTAAACGTCGGCTGGAAAATTTGATTTAAAGGTTCGGCCGGTTGGTTCGCGGTTCAGCGCGGGTTTTCCGAACCGGCAGCGAAACCCGGTTCAGCGGAACGCGGGCGCGGACGAACGGCGGAGGAAAAACTTAATTCGGAAATTAATCCGAATTTTTCTGAAAATATGTGGAATTTAAATTTTCGGAAATTTATTTCGGAATTTAAATTTTAAATTCGGAAATTTATTCCGAATTTCGGAAAATGGATAAAGGGCAGAAATTGAAGTTGAAATTTAAAATTTCCTGAAACGAGAAAAAGGTGATTTAGGGAAATCACATAGACAAGTTGAAAGTTACTGTTGGAAATTATCCATAAATTCAGTACAGCTGGATCAGTTGGAAGGAAGTGTGACACTTGGGTAAGTGTTACCAGAATAGTCAGAATTTCGATACAGTTTATGTTACTTGGATGGCATTGACATGGATTGAGTCAGTTTACTCAGTGTTGGCATATTTTATGGATTGGCATGCTGGACCGGACTACTATAGACCCTATATGATGTTTTAGGGTAGTTGTGGTAGGTAACTGTGCGGTTCAGACTTAGCTTCCACAGTATACATGTGGACTGGTATGCGCCTTGTTGTACCTGGACACATGTTGCCGGATCTTGGAGTTAGAGATTGGCAATGACTGTAGGGGCGTGAGCTTCTATGGAAGTTGTTGGTAGAGGACTCCTTGGGACGGTGGCTGAGTCGATCTCTCCTGGTCCATGTGTGTAGGCCTACGCGCCTGAGGGTGGTAGGGGTGTCTCGCAGTGGCTGGCCAAGTGTGTAGGCCTGCGCGCCTTAGGGTGGCAGGGGTGTCTCACGTTGGCTAGAGATTTTGTGACTGGATTTGTCTATAGTCTCCAGGAGATTGATTGACGAGAGACGCTGCGGTGTCGGGTGCTTAGGCGCCATGCGTGTTTCGAGATGGGCGTTCCCACTGGCACGCTACCTGGAAGCCCAGAGGAGAGCTACTCTGGTGTGACTGGGGGTGACTGTGGTTGGTCGGAGTCTGGGACTGAGAGTGCCTATCCACCATACATTGTTATGCTGTATTCCTATATTTTTGCTATTATCCTTCTCTTGCATGTGAGTTTTACTAGCTGTCTTTCCTACTGGGCGTAGCTCATTCCTGTATTATATATTTTCAGTGGCTCGGCAGACTTGACGCTACCAGATTAGGTAGGATCCTGGTCAGCAGGATTGTGGAGGATATCTGACTTGTGATTGTCTGAGATATTTTGGTTAGTTGATTGTTGCTGTTGGATGTATTTAATGAGATTGTTATTCTCATATGTCATGTAATATGTGAGGGAAATTCTGACTTATGTTTCTGGTTGGATAACATTGCACTTGTTGGACTTGGATCTTATTCTTGTAATGTAGTTTCATTCACTGTTTTATTTTATTGTCTTGGAGTATGGTGTGTGGTGTGCCATATTTTATCTGAGGATGTTATATATCTTTTTGTTTGATGGTGAGGTCATCACATGACTATGGAACTTAACCATGGGGGTTCAGACTTCTAATAGACCGGTTCTCCTACCCGTAGGGGTTAGGAGTATTGGGTCTAGTAGGAGTAACATTGCGCGAGTCCATCTGTTAATTCAGGAGTCATGAACCTGATTTGACGGTGTACCCGGGAGATGGGATCCACATTGTTAAGGGAAGTAGGTGTGTAATGATGTGTTATATCCTATGTTTTCGTAGGCTACTCAGGTTGGTATGGGACGATCTGAGCTGTCTATATAAAAAAAAAAAATTGTATGCCAAAAATCAGCCTAGGAAAAATGGGGTGTAACAATTGCTTTGGCGTTTTTTGATGGAAGTCATATATCAAAAAATAAGATAAGAATTTGAGATTAGAAAACAAATTAATGGATGCTATCTCTTTACAATATTTCACAAATAAATACACCTATAAACCATTTGACAAAGGAAGTTGTGAAAGAATCTACTCAAGCAATTTTTGATTGAATTATGCATCAAAATAAAATGGTAGATTTGTAACACATGGAAGATTTTGGAAAAATAAAATTAGAAGACAAATAAAAAAGAAAAATAAAGATATAGTAGCATTATTATCAAGATATATTGAACCTATTGTTTTGTAAAAAACGTTATCATAATCAACCAAATATGTATTTTTGTGGTAAATAATGTTATTCTCATTTAGTTTAAATCAACCTTTTCACCGACAAGTTTTTTTGTTTTAATCTTGCACATATTATCTTGCTAGTTTAGGAAAATAACATTTAGATATTAGTATGTCACAATTATCAATAAAATAATGTTCCTTCTATTGTTTATAGATATAGTATTTGTGCCTTAGTTATCTATCTAAATATTTAGTTGTGCTTCTTCAATGTTATGTATCAAACAATGTGCTCTCCTCTTCATATATTTATTATCAAACAAATTATAAATATGATACTATATTACTTAAAAGTTACAAGAAGCCTAAATATTAAAATTTAGACATTTTTTGATGGAAGTGTTACATCAAAAGTAGGATAGAAATTGCTGATTAAAAACAAAATTAATGGAGGCTATCTGTTTTTTATATTCTTCAAATAAGTAGACCTATAAGAAGTTTAATATAGAAACTTTACTTGTAATGGAATATACTCATGTTGATTTGAAAGACATAGAATATTTTGAAAAAAAAATTAGACGACCAAAAAATAATTTGGCATGGCAAACTAATTAGATTTCTACTCAGACATTATTTAAAAGTGCATTTAGATATGAATTTTTTCAACAAGTACTATGCTAATGAACTTCTTCAAGTAAAACATTATGCAGATGATGTAATATTTGGATCAACCAACTGTGATTTATATGAATGAATTACTAAGCTTATGGGTGTAGGATTTGAGATTAACGTAATGGGTGAGTTTTCTTATTTTCTTGGACTACAAGTTAAGAAAAATGAGAAAGGCATCTCTGTATCTTAAATAAAATATGTAAATGGCATGTTCAAATTTGAAAACTAAGGATATGGTTGCATCAAAGGATTTGTATACAATAACAATAATCTTAGAGATTTAATCCTAAGTAACTAGTTTTTTTAATGCAAATCCATGCCTCTCTTTAAAAAGATGTCATATATGTTACATCAACTTAAAAACTTGTTCCTCAATATACAAGTGAAGCCTTGTGGAATGAATATTATTATATTGATTGTCGGATGATTTTAAGTTGTTAGTTAGAATAAATTGTTCGTTATTATTAGGTAGATATGTCACAACAATATAGTTTTAAAAGATGGGTATTAAAAAATAAAAACAAATTAATCATAAGGTTATCTTTCAAAATATGGAAAGGCTAGTGGTAAAGGGTTATAATCAAGTGAGAGGACTAAAATTAAGAAAAGCACTTGAACTAATCATAATGTTGAAGAAAACATGGTCATTATTACCCTTTTCTTATTACAAGATATTTAAACTATACCAAATTGATATTAAGAGCACATTCATAAATTTTACTATTTTTGTCGACGTGTATGTGGAATAATTGGATTGCTTTGAACATTGCCCTAATTAAAATCATGTGTAAAAGCTAATTAAATACTTATATGATTTGCAACAACAACAAATATCTCAATATTGATAAACATAATAGATTTCTATTGAAAAATTAATTTAGCAAAGGGAATGTAGATTGAATTTTTTTAATCAAGAACTACACTAATGAACTTCTTGTAGTCCATGGTTATGAAGGCAATATCAATTTTGGATTAGTCAACTTGGCCATTGTGAATGATTTAGTAAGCTTATGGGTGCAAGAATTAAGATTAATATAATAGGTGAAGAGACCCATTTTCTCATAATGAAAGTTAAACAACATGAGATATGTATCATTATATCTTAAATAAAGTATATAAATGAGATGTTATAAGTGCTTGATCTTGAGAACCTAAATCCTATTTCTACTTTCAAGATTCTCCACCAAAGTATTAAACAAAGACAAGAAAGAAAAACAAATAGATTCATGGTACACCATGGGATGATATGTTTTTTAATTAACAACAAGAAGACCTAAGAAAGTTTTTAGTGTGGCACTTTTTTAATCTGTTGTTTGATTTAGAACCTATAAATAGAGTCTTTTGGTAATTGCTTGGCACAAAGGTATTAAGGTTTTCATATAGAAAATTTGCTTAAGTCATTATCTCATAAGATAAAGCTACAAAGATTATATTGGTTTAAGAGTACATAAGAAAAGCACTATAGCTATTTAATCATTTTTTGGACACATCTTAAACTCAAGATCTATTGGAAAAAACATTGAAATATTCCTTGTAATTGATGAACCATAATATATAGCCTTGGGAAGATTTTAAAAAAATATTTTTGGGTTAAAAAAAAAATAAAAGAAATAGGAACACATTCATGAAAAAATACACATAAAATATGACAAAAGGTGCATCATTTGCCTACTCAAAACCTTATCTAGTACTCAAAGAACAAACAAAGTGATGTAAGGCACCTTTTCATTAGTGAACATATAGAATAAAATATGGTTGACATTTAATTTGTTATTAAAAACATGCAACTAGTTGGCATGTAATGAAACTTATGGCTCAACTACACTATGCAAGATTTTTCAAATTATAAATGAAAACTTTTGCATGAGTAAATGTACCACATGATCATATTTTTATACAATGTGATCAGCTATTAGAGAAAAGAGACAACTATATGACTAGATTATTAGATCTGAGGTAACAAGTGGATCTAGTAAAATTGATGGAATAATTACTAACAAATATTAAAACAATATGACCAAACTTTTTAATTAAGGGAAAACCATTCAATAAAAAAGGTATAACAAAAACTCAAACAAATCAATTGATATAATTAACTTACACATTATAGTAAATTCATTCAAATAGAAATGAAACTTATGAAAATGTTGTATATCACCTTCATATAATATGCAATGGTATAATGAACATTATAAAATATATATTATTGATGTTCTCACCCAAATTAAGTCAAACAAAAAAAATAATACAAGATACAGATATTAGTTTAGACCATGTGATGATCTTATTCATGTAGGCATAAATAAAATTAAAAAACTATATGGTACAATAAAATTTTGTTGGACTATATGACCAACTCACTTTTACTTATGATAGGAAATTCACTGAATTCATATGGTATGCTAACATTCTTTTGTACCAACTGGATTAACTCTAAATGGATATCAAACCATATGACTATTATGTTGAATTATAAAATATAACTAGAAAAACTTTTTGATGATATGTAATTCTCTTATCGCATTATTCTAACTGGAGAAATTTTATAATCAAATCAAGAATTCTTACATAGTTTTTTAAAATAAGAGACATTGAGTTTGAATATTGAAAGAAGTTTGAAAAAGAAAGTATTTGGCCTAGTGTTGTTAATTATTTTGCCCATATGAACCCATTTTCTTAACATATTCATAGCTAAGAATTTTTAATTGACATAATTTCCTATATATTTGTGGTTATGTAATATTTTATTTTAGATGAAAGATAGTATTTTCAGATTATTATAAACAATTTTTGTTCTTATTTTTCTTATACAGTTTCAAAAAGTTTAAATAAATTATGATATTAACTAATTTATATTCCATAAATAATTTTAATTTTTTAATTAGTAAAATATGTCGAAGTCTCACAAAAATGTAGATTTATGAATAATTTTTATAAACTATTTGTTGTAATTTTAATTTTTATTAAGACAACCTCTATTCTTAAAATATTAAAGAAGTTGAGTAATTACAAACTTGGAATAATTTTGTTATTTTTTACATCGCAAATTTTTTAATCATTTTAAAATACATTTTTAACTAAATGTGAATATTTGGTAAATTGATAGCATAAAGAGAGTTGACTATCAATATGTTGTTCATATATTAGAAGTTATTATTATTTTATTATTTTTATTTTATTTATTTTGCAATTAGGTACATTTTATTTTGATGTAGATTAGTTTCAATTTTTTATTTTTGTAAAAATTTTTATTTAATTTTTTAAGGCAATGTTTTGAATATTTTTTAATATTTTATATTGATAATAATTTTATAATTTGTAAATCTTTTATCCATTTTTAGATATCATGAATCTCATTTTATGTGATAATTATCTTTTATCCATTTCAATGAGTCATTAAACCATTTACATGATCATTTTCTGTATTTTGTTACAAGTTTTAGTTATTGTTAGATATTTGTCTTTGATGTCCTAATTAAATATTTCGATAATAAAGATATTTTATTTTCTACTTAATATGTTTTTATTAAAAATATCTATGTTTGCTAGAATTATGAAATTTTACATTTTTAATATTTTTGGTAAAAGTTTTTATTGATTAGTGTGCTTGAAACTTTGACCTCTCAAGATATTTTACCATGCTAGTATTTTTATCATTTATACTTTTGAATACCGTGATATGCATGTTAGTTCATTTGTTATGTCTAAATTATTATTATAGCTTTTAATTAAAATGTTTGTAATATAAACTAAAATGTCAAATACTTAATTAGGTTAGCAATTATAATTATTTTTCGAAAGTGTTTCCATAAATATGCTTTCATAATTGTGTCACTAAATGAATTTTTAAAGTTAGTAATGCATGTTCTATTGATTTTTTAAATATATTTTATTATTTTAATAATTCAGATTTTAAATTTTTTTCATTAATTTCAATTTATTATGTGCACAAAAATATTAAAATTATATTATAACTTCAATTATTTTTTTTTTGAAATCTTCCATTACATTTTTGTCTCATTTTTTTATGTTTTAAAACAAGAATTTTATGAAATAATTATTAGTATAATATTTTTGAGTAATTTTGTAATAATTATTAGCATTATATTTTAGGATATTATTTTCTATTATTTTCATATGATTTAAAATTTTAAGCATCGTGACAGCATGTTATATTTTTTCAAATTTTTTATCTCATCGTTGAATTAAAAAATTAAATTTATTAATATGCTCAAAAATCTTTTTACACCATCTATCTAAACATAAATTTGTTAAATAGCAATGTGAAAAGCCAATTTAAGGTCGTAAGCCTTCGTTATGCTTCCTTACAGGTTAGTTCGTTGTACCTATTTCTTACATATGTAGACAAATTTTTTTGTTGTTATATACTGTTTTTTAAATATTTTACTATAAATTAATCTTTTTATTAATTTTTAAATATTTTTTAGATTTTTAAAATAAAACTTTGATAACGAAGTTATAAATTGTTTCCAATATATTTATATATTTTTAACCTTATTATCATTTAATTTCAATAAGAACATTTTTTTATTACATTATTGAACAACTTTATGATGTATCATGTAAACATATCGAATATTTCAAAAAATATTTATATAATTACAATGTATCGTTTTTTTGAATTTTTTTTAAACTTATCATGTTTTATTTAAACAATTACTCTTTAAGTTAAGTTAAATTTTAAATATTTAAATATTTCTAATTGTAATAACTTATTTATTACCCTGTAGAAAAAGAAAACCTTTGTTTAAATATTATTCTTATCGATCATATTATTTATATATAAATAATTTTTTAAAATTTTTTTATATAATGAAAATTCTTTAATAATTATGGTCTGTCGATAATTGACACGATTTGACAAAGGCTTGAATTATTTAATTTATGTTATAAGTTTTGTGTTAACATAATTAATTTTTCAATTTTTTTTACTTCTATGGCACAATCTAAATGTTTTAAGTGATTAAAACATTTTTTATTTAAATATTTAATACCAAAAATTTATTTTAAAGTTTTTTTAATAAACTCTAAAAATCATTTCAAAAATAAATTATTTAATAAATTATCTATTTCTTTTAAAACTTTTTTCTTTGAAAATTTATTTTTTTGCTATTATATTTACTTATAGTACTCTTTAGGTTTCATGACATATATTTTTGTATGTTTTTATATTTTTTCAAGCTTTTGAAATTTCATTTTTAAATAATTAATTTTTAAGTGGCAAATCATTTTAACATGTATGACTTTCTTTTTTCCAAAAGGCCATTTACGATAGATGCACCAAGAGAAAATATTTTTTATGACTAGCAATGTTTTAATATCTGATATTTATATGTAAAGAAAAATAAGGATTTCAAAGCATTTATAATATATTAATAAACATTTTATATTTTTACTATTTCTTATATCTTAAAAATTACTAAAAACTAATTTCAATATTAATGATTTAAAGCTAAATTTTAGTATACTATTTTATCAATATAATGTCAATGTTGTTTCGAACAAAGAAATTATTTGATAAGAAAATTTTCTTTTTTCATTCTTTTAATATAATAAACATGAAATTAAATTGTAATTAAAGGGACAATTGTCATCAAAATTAATTGACCTTATTTTAAATATTTTTAGAAATTTCTATTAACCATTTTGCCTAAATTTTTTATCATATAATTTTTTAATATTATTTCTATAATTATTTTATTTCATGTTATTTATGTTGGTTTTCTCTTTATTTAATTTTTGTTAGAACAACCTGATATATTTAACATAGTGATTAAACTTTTAAATATTAAATTATTTTAACAACCATATATCTTTTAGTTGTTTCAAAATATTTACACTTATAAATTTGAAACCATTACATCACTAGGAAAATTTGTCCTCATTTCAAATGTATTTGACTATAATTATTTAAGCCATTATTAATGGTTTTATTTTTTTAGTAATTCATTCATTTTTTTTATATTGACAAATTTCTCTTGATTTTATCGCCTAAATATTTTTTTTAATATGTTATACACGTTTTAAAATTATAGTACTCTTACTTTATACAATTTAACATTTTCTTGTCTTACCAAATTTTAATTTAAATGGTATTTATTTGTGATTTATATAATGACATTGAATTTACAACATTCAAGCATTTGATGTATTTCAATATCAGTTTTATAATTTATTTTTAGTGAACTAGCCATGTCAACGAATGTGCCAATATAAATGGAATTATTAAGCAAAGAAAAAAATTATTGTTATATTGAAACTTCCAACTAATCAACAATGTAACGAATTGATAAAAATTAATTACATAAAACTAGGAAAAGAATTTTTTTATGAAATTTATGAAAATATAAAATAATGAAAACTAATAATTTATCTATTTATTAAAAATATTAGGCATTCAAATTGTATAACATAAAAAAAATACATTACATGTCATTACAAATAAAACAAAAAAGAAAAATTAAAAAATAAAAAAATTAAAGAAAATAAATAAAATGAAAACACAAAACATATAATGTTACAAATATATTTAAAGCACAATATCAATAAAATATTATAGAAAACATGTTTTACCAAACAAAAGTAAAGCCACAATTTCTTTCATGTCAAAAAAATTAAAATAGTAGACATTTCAAAATATTTGAAAATCTTCAAAATGTTGTGTACAATTAGTCATAAAATACTGCACATATATTGAAAAAAAAAAATAATAAGAAAATACAAAATGAAAATAATAAAAATAGCTAAACATATGGTTTATCAATAATACTTTAATATTATATTAATAAAAAATATATGTATTATACATAAAAGTGTGATAAATTTTTTATTAAAGATATGTATGAGAACAAGAATTGTGCAAAAAAGGTGGAGTGGAAATCCTGCTACCAGATTTAGGTGTTCCTCTATGCCATTTTGATAAAAAAGATGGATAAAGAATAAAAGAAAACAAAGCACGGACAATCTTTTTGCTCCTCTCTATTTGGTTGCTTGTACAAAAAGTTTTAATGATAGAGAAATCAAGTATTATAATACAAATTTTATATTTTCATTCATAAAGTTTTTTAACATGCATCAAAATTCTAACCTTTATGTATCAAAAAATTTCTTATATATAAAACATTACAAAAAAATAAATATTACAAATGAAAAAAAAAAGAAATGATTATTTTTAAACTTGTAATACAACTTTTCGTGCATTAGTTAGTCGAACAAAAACATTCATACTTTATGTATTTCTACATTTAGGATTTTTTTTTAAGTTTAACTTTTATTTTGAAGATGTGAATAACTACATATCAAAATAAATTAATATAAATAGGCAAAAAAATTATTCTTAGTGTTATATTTGTAATCAAGGTTAAGAACTTTTTTTTGGAGTAACATAGATTGATGTTATTTATCTTTAAATGCTTTCGTTAAATGAAGCTTAAGATAAATAAACACGGGAGAATATGCTTCAAAAATATAATATTTAAAAGTTTTATTACTACATTAAGAAGTAGAATTAGGACATCATTTGAATGTTAATCAGATTCACTTAGAGTTGACTTAGGTGGAGAAATTTTAGAAAGTTCTTCAGGATTGTATTGGTACTTAAGAAGTTCAAAACTTCATATTTGAACTTATCATTGACGAAATGTAAAAATAAAGTATTGAATAGTAAGATGGATATTTTAAGCTATTGAACCTACATGTCCAAAACTCTAAGCACTTCGCATAACTAAGTTCTTTAAATGTATAATATAAATGTAGCCATATAAATCCATCACACAAAATATTATGGATGTAATTATTGTAGTTAATGGCAATACGATATGTGTGAGTTTCTTTAACTTGATGGCTTATGAAGGTTCATTGAAATGGGTTTGAAAACTTTAATAGGATTAATATTTATAAATTTAATTATGATAATCCTAAGTTAACAATAAAATTCTCATTAATAAAAATCATAGCTTTTCAATTTAAATAATACTAAACATATTGTGAGATTGTACATAATAATAAATAAATTTTGATAGTGAATTAAGTAATTTAAGACATAAATGTGTAACATGAATCATTTTATGCTTTGAGTATAATGAAAACCCATGTAACTAAGGTATAATTTGAGATGCTTATGTTTAGAAGATTAAACGTAGTTTTTACATCTTTCAACACCAATGTGTTTTCATAGGCAACTCTAAAATAGATAAATATTTTGCTATTTTGTTTTTCATAAAATAGAATCAAATCTTCCAAAAAATATATCAAATGCAAAAATAATAGGTCACAAGTGGGATAAGAACTACATAAAAATATAGTAAAATTTTAATGACAAATTTTTTTAAAACTTTCTTTCAAAATAAGCTAAATAATCTCAAAAAAGGATTTAACTTAAGTAGAAGTTGTCAAGATGCGATTCCTTTGCCATATTAATTATTTCTTTTGAGGCAAAGGAGACCAGTTTGGCAAATAAGAAGCACAATCATATTGACATATACACAATTGTGAGGCCATGCGTAGGGTTGCTGAAACAATATTTCCCAAGAATATTTCAAAAAAATAATTGTAGCGAATGTGCTAACATCATTCTTGCATTCAAAATAAAACAATTCAAAGCCGTAATGTGGGTTGTAGCAAATGTTAAAAATGAGGGAAGAAAAATCAAATGTAGCAATACAATATGTAGTGAATTTGAATCATAATGATTATTTTAATAAATCAAAAAAAGCTTTGATAAAAATTAAAATTGACCCTTTGATAACATCTTAATGATATTTTTATAGCTATGTAATATAAACTTATTTTTTTTGCATTAAATTAAATTGCAATCTATTTCTATCCAGCAATTATTTGGTAGTTTAGTTAGTTATTCTTTTAAATTTAGGTTTAAAATTACAATATTTTTAAAACCTTATGATGGAATAAATAGAGTGTTTTTTTTAATATTAGCATTATATTTCTAAAAATAATGTTTTCTTTATCAAAAGGAGCACACAATCTTAGTTTGTTATCTTGGTATTTTAGGTGGTAAACTTATATCTAAATTATGATTTCAATTTATTTCCACCATTATTGTATTTTGTATGACTATTATCTTCCATCATAAATCCTATTATAAGAATTCGTCCTACCCATCATACATAAATAATGTTTAGTCATTAGGACCATTTTTTATGCCCCTAGTTCCTTGAGTCTTAAACTTCATAAATCATTGGTCATTATATTGATTTTAGCTAGGAGACGTCACAAAATTGATCAAGCTATGAAATTAAGTGAAATTGTAATCCCCACTATGACCATGGTATCACTAAGAGTGTATAAGTGGTTGGCTTTAAATACTACATTAGTCATAACAACCCTTCAAGTGAGAAACAAGGATATAGTAACTTAGGGCACAACTATGTCCATCATTTTTTATATAATATGTCATTATTCTTGTTTGGGACTTCTAGTTAAAAGTGGTAACCCCTAATACAACATAAATTGGCTATTTCATTTTTAAATAGCTAGAAATCCTTTTCATTCATGTCTTTGACATTTTGTTATTATACTTTAAATAATATTTGGCATAATTCACTTTTATTCACTTATCTAAAAAATTTATTATATATTGTCTTATAAGCTATTTAATTTTGCTTCTAACAATTTAGTAGGACATGTAGAATAGAAATTTTTGATGTCATCAACAAAAATGTTAGGAAATTCATTCTGATTATGGACGTGGGCAAGCCTCTTTATATGACTGTAATATAAGGAGATAAAATTCTTGTTATGCTCTTCCTAATTTTCATATCCTTGATGTGCATATCCTTATCAATGAAATTGAATGTTTGTTTTTAAAGACGCCAATCATATTAGTCCAATGAAAGTAAAGATTGGGTTTGTTTGGTGTATGACTTGAGTTGCTTTTCTTATGCTCATATTTGAATATTTTTTCTCTCTGTTTTGCTTATTAAATTGATTTTCACAATACCATTACGTCATAAGATAAAAAGTATTAGTGATGACCAAGTGTAAATGGATGATAATGTAATCGACATAGATCATATTAGTACATTGTTTGTAATTCTTTGTGAATCTTCAAACTTGTTTGAGCTTCCATATATAGTATGTTATGATGATAGCTAGGTTTTCCATATATACTATTATGATTTTTAGTGTTAAATCATAATAATATTATATTTTGATAGTATTTACTTTGTAGAATACTTTCTTTATCTATTAGTTTTTAAAGTTGTATTGAGAAAATCTTGCACTAAGATTAACAATGCTTACCACCCACTACTATTCAGCAATTTTTTGTTATGGTTTTCTATGCACATGCATAGTAACTTTGAAATGCAGAAGTACCTACCTTACGAAAACAATATTTGTGTTATACAAAATTGGTAGAAATCTTGAATATCTTAATTCTAACCCCATGTAATATGAAAATTACTCCATATTTTAAATGTTGTGCCCCTTATGATGACTAAACATATGGAAGCTATAATTTCCCTATATTAACAATAGCTTTGTTTTTATCTAAAATTGATGTTTCATCTCTATATGAGTTGAATTATTTATTGTTGTTTTCTTAGTTAGAGTATGGCCACATTATCATTTTCTTCTTATAATAAGCTCCACCTTATGTTTAGCAAACTAGTTTCGACACTTTCATCATGTCTTTTGCTAACTTTCATTTTATATTTTCATTATCTTGGAATATATTCAATAGCACATGACAATCCACTAAAATGTATAAATTAATAATTTCAAATAAGTTTCATAATTGAAGACCCCTAATTATGGCCAATACTTTAACATTAGGTGTTATTATTTATTTAAATTTTAAAAGATCTAAACTTATTTCCTATAAATTGTTCCAAGCATTTTAACTACAATAGCACTACAATTGACAGATAACTTCTCACCAACTTAGTTTAACTACGTTGAGATCTTTGGTTGAGGGAACCACCTAATCGCTTTTATTATTACTTCCTAAGTTATTTTCAATTAATATATGATTCCCAAAATCATTTGTTTGACATCTTCCTACAATGTTTGAATGATTGGAAAACAACTTATTATGGAGCAGCAATTCTCTTTAATATTACATATAACATTTGTTACTATTTGATTTAATTGCTCAAAGTTCTTAGTTATGTTAGCTCTCTAAATATTCTATGATATAAAAATGGGCAGTGTGATTATGCCCTCTCTATTACAATATTTGTATTGCCTTACATGTCGCATGATGTAATTCATTCCATGATTTTATAAGTATCAAGTTGCACAATGTGTAAATTATTTTCAGAAGTAATCCATGCTTATTTAGCTTCTTTATAATAAAAAAGGCATGATAAATTGAATCTTCATTTCAACATTGTTGGCGCATTCAAGAAAGTTGAAAGTTAGGTTGATGAGATTATTTGGTAATGGCATAGGTTGTTGGATGTCATCCATGTTAAAATTAATATATTTAAGGTGTATTTGGTGCTTCATAACTGTAGTCTACATTTTGGACTTACATTTTCTGATCTCAAATAAACCTAGGTAGAATGACCACTGATCTACACATCATAAGCAAGAGACAATATATAACAAATTCATTGAGTTAGACCAATCTACATTCTTTTTATTCAAATGTTTCATCCTTTGCATGTTATCCCATGTGTTTGATTTCATTCTTAATGGATCTAAGGATTAAAGTTTAAGTGACATGAAGTTATACCACAAACTATTGCTGTTGAATATCTTCTAATTAAGTTTTACATAAAAAGTTTAATTATTTTCTTTAATTTGTAAATACCAAGGCTATTTTATGTAATGAAAAACTAATTTTATTCCAAGAAGTCTAGTGATGCATAACATTTTCTTCAAGATTCCCCACAAAAGTCCATTCAATCCTTTTTTAATTTGTTATAAAACTATGTTTGGAGTTTACTTACCAATACAATATATAATGGAATTGAGGAAATGGCAAGGTTGTTGAGAATGAATCCAGCCTTGATAGATAACAACTTTTTTTACCACCTAAGGCAATACATTTTTTAAATTTATCAATCAAATTTTGTAAGTAAGCTACTTTCTTCTAACCTATATATAGTTTGTAGCACAAATAATCCAAATGAAGATTTATTTAATGCAATCTTAGCCCCATGCAAATTTGATTTACCTAACATAAACTCTTTTTGTTTCTATTAGACATCCTCACTTTTAATTTTTATATTTAACAATTTGTAGAGTGTTTTAAGAGCCATAGAAACTTACTAAGACTAATAATAGTTTTCAAATGTCCTCTAATAATAACAATTATGTTGTTTGCATAGGCTAGGAAAGCGATAGATGTAGATGATCTATGTTATCTATATAATATCTTTCCTTTTAAGCAAAAATATTATTAGTGCTTCTTTTGTAGAACTCCATCAATGGGATCTAAAGAATTGAAGATAGAGGATTACAGTGATTAAGATTAATTGAAGGTTGAAAAAAATTACAAGGTGACTAATGATAATTGATATCCATGTATTACAAATGAAATTGGTGAGAATCATAATGAGCTTCTTACTAACATTGTACTTGGAGAGTGCGTTACAAAGAAATTTTCAAGAAATGTTATAATTCATATTCCTTAAAACCAACTTAACCATAAAATTACCACTTTATTTTTATAGTTAATAAAATATAGAAATTACTGGACCAATAATATATTGTATACAATATATCTATATTTGTAAAATTTGTTTGCTTTTGAGAAATCAACCAATTATAAATTTGTTATATTTAATCAACAATGAGCTTTGTTAATATTATTTCAATGATTTTTGAAGAATATTTGGTCAAAAATAAACAAAGATTTCTAGGTTATCAGATCTAAGAATATATATAATGTTTGGACCCAAAATCCTACAAAGAATTGGAGTTACTAGAACAATTCTTTAGCTACATTCAGCACAACATATTAAATTAAATCCAAATAATTAGTGAAGAAGTTTCCATTATAACAATCTAGGCCTAGAGCGCTACCTAAATTCATATTAAAACTTCTCTTCATTTCCTCTGTAGTGATATATTGCACTATTCTATTATCATTTTGCTTTCGTTAATAAGGATGTAGTTAAACATAATTTCACCTTCAATTACATTAGAATATTTAAAAAGATTTTGAAAGTGGCTGATTACAACTATCATTATTTTGACCTCTTTGTTTTTTTTCTTCACTACATCATTATGTTACAAAACAATGTTATGTTTATTTCTCCTTCTATTAGCTATCTAATTCCTCCTTTCTATTCCCAATAAACTTCCACACTCCTTAAATCTTGTGAATAATAAGTATTAACAAGATACAACTCATTCCACTTATCATTTTCCTAGAATAATTACTTATTTGCGACTCACCGCATCTGTATCTATGTTAATGGGATTAGAGATTTTTGTAAATATTGATTTTTCAATATTTAAGGAATATTTTATGTCCAATTTATTTTAAATCTAGGGCCTTCTTCCCAAATTTTTTTAAAGAAAAATTCCAATTATTCTCCATTTTTTATGGAAATGTAGTGCGATTCAAAAACATGTTATAAAATTTAAATTGTTTGGGAAAAGTAGGATGGAATTTGATGACATTTTGTAGAAGAGGCACATGACTTGATCCAGTGCCTATAAGGTGATGAATTATAAAAGTTGAAAGTAGTCTACTTATTTCTCAATATCTAGCACCCTACTGCAAACGCCCAAGAAAACAATCGACTGGCTCCATGGGAGGCACTGTCCTGATCTCCTCCATATTCAATTACCTTTTCTTGCCCATATAAAGAAATCACTAAAAAATTACAGCTGCTTATAATGACATAGAATTATTCAATCAAGAAACTCTTGCATTGGTTTTAGTTTACGGGTTGAAAGTCAATTATAATCATCTAAAGATGTGATTTCATTAAAATACTTATCATTCATGGATTTGTAGTGTTGTCAACATTGTGAAATATCTTGCCCATAATAGGTTTTTTCTAGATACCTTGCTTTTGTCTAAAGTAAAAATGTAGCCAGATTAAAAACTTAGCCTTAATGCTTGACATTACTATGGATGAACTACTCATTAACGTCAACATTGTGGTTGAAGTTTCTTTTGAAGAATCTGTATCTTTTTTATTTATTGTAATAACAATGCTAAAATATTAGTTTAATAGAAATTTTTTATGCGATATGCTTATATGACATAAGTTTCAACCATATAACTTATCTAACAATACATGTTTTGATAAATTGATTAATCACCTGACCAAAACCTTTTTAATAGCACCTTAAATATTTGAAAATAAGAAATTATTTATTAAGACCAGCATTATTTACAATTTCGATAACTAAAACCATTCTTTAATACTTTTTGGGCTTATTAGGTTTTCTTAAATCTTCTATAACTTTTTTCTCATCCATTGATATTTCAGTGGATTAAACTCCTTAGTTTAAATTTCAAACATGTAGGTTATTTATCTTAAAATAGCTTTTCAGTAAAAAACTTAAGATGTAGATTATCACATCAACACTAAATTATATCCTATGATTGTTTTGAATAAGAAACTTAATCATTGTGCTTCTCATTTTCTATAATTTTTTAAAGAACTATAGTCATCCAATAGTTGGATTACCAGATTGTTAAGATCTTTGGTTGAACATCCATAGTAGATTTTATAACCAAAGAGTTTGCAACTAAAGTAGGAATTTTGGTGGCTTCAATATTTTTTTATTGTTTGTTATTTTTGTTGACATCTTTTATATTTTGTCCATTAATCACATGATCCTACTCCTTGATATAAGCAACAATATGATCCTAATAGTTATCTAATTATTTTTAATGCTTGCCATGAGTTAGCTTATGCCTATGTTTGTGGCATGCTTTGTCTAATTAAGGTAAATTATCATACGAGAATTTCTGACAAAAGCCATTGTTTGAAACACCTTTAGTAGAAATTCAAATTATGTTTGGCAACACTTTTGCTAACTCCACGTCAATGCATAACACATTTTAGCATGTGTGAGATTCAAAGTAGCAACAACTTACTTCAAAGGGCCTTGTCACTATTGTTATTAAGTGAAGCACTAAAACAATGAATTGGTGGGTGCTTCATTGTGTTCTAACCCAAGTAACTGTTCCAAAATCAATTGAAACAAAAGGTAGAAGGCATATATAAATGAGATGGACTATTAATAGCCTTACAAAATCCTCTAAAATTCACAACTGAATAACTTGTGTGCATCAAGTAACATGTTTAGGGATATTGACAAAATTTTCCTTCAATTTAATATGTTTCCTTTGGAACACAATTGAGTTAATAAATGTTTCTTTGACATCTGCATTTTTTTCTTAACAAAATAGTAAATCAATTCAAAGCATCAATTCAAGAATTACCTAAATAATTATTTCCATAGTAAAAATACTTGTTATCTAAGTCATTTAAAAAATAGATATGTGACTACACAACCTCTTAGAGTAATTCATTACTTCAAAAATTTCATGCCTCTTGTAACTCATGAATATGTTGTCTGTGTTTGTTGCTCTCTCTTTTAAGTTAGCATAATATTGATTAGCTTCATGTGCTCATGTAAAAATTTATGAAAGCATTTAGATAAATTATCATCATGTTCAGCAAGTGCGATATCATAAAGATATCAAATAAACTATCCACCTTTGATCGACAAATTAAGTTCAAGTGTATGTGATGTTACCTTCCCTTAATATTTCTTTTTCTTCTTCTCTTTCTAGTGTAAAATAGTGATTTTAGATAATTTATCTCCAAATAACTTACCTAAATCTTGCATTTCTTCATAACAAGAGGAAAAGTTGTGGACTTTTATCCCAATGCTATGAGGCAAAGTAAAGTGTAAAAGATTTTGCCCTCTTGCATTATGTTGAGTAATATACGTGGCTTATGACCTCTATCATTAAGAATAATGATAGAACAGACCAAGAAATTGAACAAAATTATAGTTTACTTTTCAAAAAAATCTTTAAAAGCATTTTCCCGTAATGCATAATGTTTCCAAAGAAATAAAAAAGGTCAATCCACAATGTTAAAAGATATTGGAAACAATACACCATAAAAAATGTATCAACTATTTTGATCATTTGACATCATTCCATAGATTTGTAAAATACTAATTGAAAAACAATAAGGAAAATAAATAAATCACATAATGATTTCAAATGAGCCTACCGCAAATACAAATATCTCATTAAATAACAGGCAACTTAGCCAGGCTTCCATTAAACTAGTAACGTTTGCCATATAGTGGGCATAATAGAAATACTTACAACAACTGCATCAATCATTAAAACAATTTTTATCAATTCTTGGAAGAACTTCATCAATAATTTATGACCTAAAAATAAATTTTCATAGCAACTAGTGAACATTTGTGGACATTCTTAAGTTAGTTCTAAGCCAGCCCCAGTGGTCGAACCACGAGCCTGTCCCCACGACCAACTCATATCTATTGAAAGTTTAAATTTAAATTCACAATTGGTAGGGATCAAATTAACTCTAAAAAAGCAAAACTATTCCAAAGTTTTTGTAAGCATAGTTAAATAAAAAATTTTGGAATTGGTGCTACATAACATTTCTAAATGTAATCAAATTCTACAATGCCTTCATTAAATTAAGTTTGTCACATTTAACTATTTTAAAACCCTTGCCAACTTCAAAATCATGCAACTAGTTATTCAATGTTTTTTTAAAAAAAGCAAAGTAAAATGTTGTACATAATTTCTCTATCAAGCTAATGCATCAAAAAAGTTTGTGGGAATGTTTCTTTTTATTTTTCATATGTTCTACACATGACCCACATTTTATAGGATATTATGTACTATGCTTTAAGTAAAGGCAGTTATTTTTAGAATTATAACTTTGTTGGGCTTTAATTACAAAAGTAGCAATGTTTATGATGGTTGATTCTAACCCATGAACTATCAAGAAAGTTTTTCTTTAGCAATGTAAGAGAACAACTTAGATTATGCTCCAACTAGACATAAATACAAGAGGTTGAGTACTAGCACAAGGCTAAAAATGGTCAAGGTGAAGTTGTGTGTTTACATTTGAAGATCAAATTTCATCCAAAAAATGCAAAAATAACAAAACAAATGTCCCATTTTCATCGATGCCTTCATTTGTTACCCACCACTGACCTTATTAGATTTCATAGAATACATTTACCATGTTTTCTTAAAATAGATCAATGAACAGGTCTTCAAATTCTAATCTAGATCACGAGCTCATATTACTCACAAATGCAATTGGATTAGCAACTTTGTGCTTACCCATGAGGACCAACTTAAAGTGGAACAATTTGTGGGACCTCCAATCGAAGTGACAAAGCTGAGATGAGGGACTTATTTTCTTTCTTATATAGGCACAATTTATAAAATTGATATAATGTAAAACTTATAACATGGAGCACTCACGCATCAACATACAACAAGCGACCCTTTTGACTTGACTACAAACATTGGAAGAGAAGTTAGAGAGATATTGTTTAAGGATCCTTGAACTAGAACAAGTTCTAAATGAGCCCACCTTTTCAAACCTAATCTTGTCATTCACTCAAATAAAATGCATCTTATAATCGACAATCCTTTCTAGGGTTGATTCTAAGAAAATGATATAATAAACATAGGAAGTTTATAAAATGTGACATTCTCAACCATGGAGGCGTCCTGAACCTTAAGGAATATATAGAATAGAAGGTTTCGTTAGACTATTACTTCCAATGGTATAAACTTAATGAAAAACAAACAGAGTTGATTGCACAAATGAAACTAACAAAATAAAGTCAACTATCTATAACAATCGTAGGTGTCCATTCTCAACAAAGGGGATCACTACTCATCAAAATACATATGCCTCTTATAAAAGAATCACTTACTTCACCAATGACATGCCTAACAAAAAGAGGAAACTACGTATTGAGTACATTACACATTTTGTTGAATACATTTGTATAGTGGTGTTAGTGAAGCCCAAATTAGTCACCTTTTTCTGATTTTGAGTTGGGCATAGAGATATAAGTAGAGGGAACTTTTAATGGAAAACATTGACACCTCAAAAGAGGCCTACAAGATTACAATGGACAGTGAAACTTAGAAACATTTATCCAATCAAAAAGTTGAAGTATCAACAATGTCGAACTTCTAGTTAACTAATCCCAGATGCTTCATAAGTAGTGCACCAAAACATCCCACTATGAGCCCTTCCTAACCTTTAACGTACAATGAAATCAAACTAACCTATTAACCAATCACCAAATGGTAACTTCTCTTTATGTAAAATGTCAAGTCAAATGATAGCCCAATACCGAAAATGACAAGTATGCTATGTCAAGGATATTGATTATGGGTAATTGAACACTAATGAAGAATAAGAGATCCAAGAAAATGCTTCCTAATTCTACTTAGCCAATGAATACTCCTAGGAGGATTGAGAGAACAGCATTAATAACACGACGCCATTATAGTCATGAGAAGTACCTTCCCAAACCAAAGGGAACGGAAGATTGAAGACATGCCACCATTTTTTATACTTTGTCAAACTTAGAGAAAAGGTTTGTATGGTCATCATGGAAACTAGTAGTAGCATCATCTAAATTTCTACAAATGATGCAACATGCATGACACTTTCGATCCTTCACTACCCAAACCTTGTCATTATGTTGTTATTAACGAAATATCCATGAGTGTAAAGACAAAATGAATTATAGCAATTAAATTTAGCCAACAAATTGGAAGATATTTTCTCTCATGTTGCTGCTATAGCAATATGAAGTATCATCTTATTATGACCATGATTATATGGCCATGATACCATTAATGCTAGCAAAGCCAACACTTACACATTTACATATCGCAAATAGAAATTTAATACACACCCATCAACACTTAAAGATCATATCCAATCTATCAAAAACCGCCTAACACTCTAAATAAATAAACATTAGCCATGTCCAATGGTAAAGTAGATAAAGAATTTATCAATAGAACTTTCATTTAAGCCATAACAATACTGCCCACTATAGAATCCATTTTATTTAGCTTCCATAAAATTTTTACGAATGAACTCCACGTTTTACCACCTCTTCTTGACATTCAATATGCTATAGGCCTTATACATTGTGCTAGTTCACTCAATTTGTCACATTATAAGATGAATCATTTGAAACATTAAGAACTCACCTAACAAGTGCATGACTTATTAGACAAATGATTCTTTTGATAAAGTCAAAATCGATGTGTTGTTCCCACCCCTCAAGCCCTAAAGAGTGATGGTTCATGGAGATTATGTTTGGATAAAAGAGGAATTTGCAAAATTATGCGAAGTATAAGTTTTTTATCCCTTGCTTGGATGAAATGTTGGACCAAACTAATGGAGCCACTATTTTATCCAAAATCAATTTAAAAAGTAGAAAACACCAAGATAGAATCAAGTTATTGGATGAGTAAAAAAATACTTTCAAAACAAGAGATAGTTTATACAAGTATTTAGTCATTCCCTTCTCCATATTTAATGCACTAAGCACAATGATAAGAATAACAACCCAAATATCATAATTAGGAAAGTTCATGATAGTTTACTTTATTGACTTCTTGAACATTAATTGTACCACTGAACATAAACTAGAACACCTTAAAAAAATTGTTTAATGCTTTGGGAGAACACCTCAACCCAACATAAAATCTAAACATTTGTGTTCCCATCTTGTGAACTTTTTAGGCTTCAAACCATGAAAGATGATATATCATCATACTATGACAAGACTAATGCTACAATTGATTAACCAACATTTTCATCAATCCATGATTTAAAGAGTTTTCATGGCCTAACAAACTTTTGAAGGAAATTCAAAAATACTTTAATTATCATGAATACCCTAGTAACTAATCATTTTAAGAAGAGAAATTTTGAATGGGTAAGAAAATATTTGTTGAAGTCAATGAAGCTATAACAAAAAAATTTATTCTTCAACCCCACACAATACTTAACAAAGTGTTTATGTTTAATGAGTTGCTCAAGACCATAATCACTGATAAGGATGTTTGTTTTAGTTGGTATTCATGGAAAACCATTTTGAATGATTTGCAAACAAAGTTAAAATTCTTATTTCCTAGTCACCCATAGCTTTTTATCAAATCGAGTTTGTAAATCCTTGCCTACAAAATCAATTATGGTGTTTGGTAGAAGAAAAAATAAATAATTTAGACCATCTTTTATCACAAGGTAAGAAAGCCTATAATAGTTCCATCAATATGTCTATATGATTGAGCCCGTTTGAATCAAATAATCGATATAAACCTTTAACCTTTTCAACCTAATCCTATTGCCCATTCAAGAACAAACATAAATGTTTTCCTAAAAGGTAGGTTCATGCAATACTAAGAAAATAATATATATTACTAATGAGCAGTACAACAAATTAGCCAATGCACACCACAAGCTTAAAGAATACTTAGAAGGATAATTCTTCATGATAAAAAAAAAGTCAGAATGGTTTCCTCTATGAGCTTTGTAGAAGTTATATGTAGAAGTACTACATCGAATCCAAATATCAAAATTGGTTATACCAATTCCAAACATCGTTGAGCTACAAGAGGATTACAACATTAGCAATACCTTTAATATCTCAAATTTTGTAGCTCACACACTGAACTGATCATCATTTCTAGTGAGTTGTTTGCCTCAAAAACCACACCCATTAAGAGTGAACACTTAATTGAGTCCTTACTAACCTATCATTGAAAGAAGAGTAAGAAGAATGAAGGAGTAATCGATAGGAATACTAAGTAAACAAAACGTTAGAGTTATTAGAAGTGTCTTTTTCATTGGAAGGGTTAACAAGAAAATAAGGATACTTCAACCACAACGGAAGACTCTTAGAGATCAAACCTTGATACATTAGAGATTTAAGAGAACTAATCTGGAGTAGCAGACTCATTACAAATGATACTCTTCTATTTCAAGGGAATTAAAGAGGACACTAGTCAAAATTTTGACTATCCAAACACCATTAAGACATGTATCTATAACATTAGATAATCAAGCTATCATTTTCTCATTTGCTAAATCAAAATGGAGCCTAAAACATTATTATATGCTCAAAGTTCACATCATGAATAAATAAATGATACAAATAATGGCCTATTGAGCCCATTCCTATTAATGTCATCATTCGTTGTTCCCTTTATCGCTCATCGTTGACTTGACTTAATTAGACTCAATGAAAACATGGACTACATTACATTGAAATAGATTAGTGAATGGGTTATTTATGCTCAATACCATGCATAAGTTTGCATAATGCATGATTGCATCAAAATCCATTTGGTTGTTATAACCTACTAGATCGACCCAATAGCTGCAAAGGTCATTTGCCTTGCGAACAAACTTAAGACAATTAATGCAAAACTTACCCAACTACCCACTACGTGATACATTAACCCAGATCTAACCCATGGCACCATGAATATCACAATGTCCCCACAGACTTAATCTGTGAGATGACTATCCAAATATGCCCTTGGACATTACTGACATCTTACTGATTCACTGACCCAATGTGCAACACATTGACCCCAAACATAATGCAAATCTCCGTGACATGTGAACCATCATCAAAACTATAAGAGTCTTAGCTAACCTAGCTAGCATGAAACAAAAATTGTAGCTTTTTTATAAAACTACATAGCAATAGCATTGATGACATAAATTTTTGTAAAAAATGATGGCTCTTTAAAAAGCTATTTTGAAATTAGTTTTACCATAACTTTGGCAAATAACTATAAAAAATAGATTTTTCTTAAATGAAATGGTAGTTTCTCAGAAATCTATGCAGAAATAAATTTTGGCCAACAAATTTGAATTTTTATTTCTTTCTTTATTTTCTTTTGTTTTTCTTCAATTTTTATAAAATAGGAAGCCTATCCTTTAGTATGGATGATCTTTGCAGGAGCCAAATTTCAATTGATCCATCGTGTCTTGTTGAGGCCAAACTTTGATTGTAACAGAAGTGTAACATGATGACTTATCTAAGCATTAATTTTGTGAGTAGAGCAAGGTTCAAATGATGAGACACCATGCTAATTTACCTATGATTGTATGACATCACTTTTCTATCATAGCTACATAGTGGTTACTTTCACTATGTTGTTTCTTCCAAATTATTGACTCCCTTTTATCTCATTTATGTTCACTTTTTCATTCCTTTTCACTTGATTGCTTAATGTCTCGTCAAATTTCTAGTCCTACTTATCATTGCTTTTAATAATCTTCTCAATATATTTTCATAAGTGTTCGAACTAATTTTGTTACTCAAGGTTTTTTTTAAGGCTTATTAAAGTTTTTTTGATTATTTCAATAACCTCCAATGTTACCATTACTTCGTTCTTTTGTTATCACAAAGGCACTTTTCTCAAGCACTTTCCCAAGTACACCATCTCTATCTTATTAGTGAGGTAACTAGACTAGCATATAACGTGACCTTCTGTTGCTCTAGGTCCCCTCTTAGTTAAGATTGTCTTGGATGGTTTACTCTTGTGTGTTTGATTTTTAAGTTTCTAGTGCTTATCTTCTCATTATTATATTCTTATAGTATGCAAATTAATCTCTAGATGCTCATTAAAATGTTTTACACTCATTTGACTTTATTAATTTTCATTTTTGTAATGGAGGATGACTAGATTCTTATTGTCTATAGATTTGAGCTAAAATGCTTTATAGAGAATGCTATGTCTCATCCAAAAAGGTTTTGGGTGGGAATATGTTTTGGAAACCATTCCTTGAATGCTCTTGAGAGGAAATCTCCTTATAGGAACAAACATCATAGTCAATTTTTCATTTTGGTGTGAATTATCTTAGATGCCTAAAAATTAGAAGATAAGGGACACCATAGAAAGCTCAAAATATAAATCTTCTCTTAAGTTCCAAGATATTGGGAAGTGAATTAAGTAAGCCATATTTTTAACTAATATCATATTTAGGCATATTTTTGTTATAAGATTTGGTGAGCTAGTGACACAAGAAATTATATGTTTTGTCCTAATGGATAATAAAAAGCTAAGCAATAAAGAATTAGGAAAAAGAATTAAAACCATGAACTTGAAGAGGTGTTGAAGGATTACTTAGATCTTGAAGAGATGGAGGCACATTCATTAGTGAACTCCTCTACATGGATCATGGTAGGATGTACTCCAAGGCTGTGCTTTTAAACAACAAATGTGTGTGGGTTCAAACAAAATATTTGGTATATATGCATGATTCTTTGTTTATGATTTTGTTAAGAGGGCTATTGTAATTATATTTCATAATAATACCTAGATGAAATGACAATGTACATGAACTTGTGTTTTGATAATTGATTCAATGATAAGGCAATCTCTTATGTTTTTATTATGAGGATTATTGAATTGATGTTTCAGTTGGAGAAATGATTAATTATTTTTAAGAACTAGTAGTTACCATGATTAATACCCTAACATGATATAATAATTATCAAAATACTAATACTAGAGTAGTCTAAACTCTATTATATGTGATGCTCTCTACAGACTTCGCAATTTTGTTCCATGTTTTTCAAACCATAATTGTTAAAACTTGTGGCAAAAAAAGACATTTTACCTAGTGCATGCCTTATGGTTTGATGGATGTCTTGGTCAAGGTCTCTGAAACATTTTTTAGTCAGCTAGAGCTTAAACCAATTGACCTATAGTTTTTTATTTCTCTAAAGCCAAACTTGTAGATGATCTATGATTTAGAAATCGATATAACAGTAACATGATTTAGTATTTCTAGCATAATTTGGATATAATAGAAGACCATAGTGAAACAAAATCTTCCTTATGTAAGATGAATGATATGTTCACTAAATGCAATCTAATTAATACCAATATTCCTAAAACAACATTGTGGACAAACTATATGTGTGCAACATTCAAATGGGAAGAGGTTAATTAAGGTCTAGCAACTAATCATGAAATATCACATATAAGAAATGAATTTCTTAACTTTTAATGCCAACATTGATCAACATTTCCCAATGTGTACAATCATGCCAAGTGAGGGAGATCAAAAAGGGATCACTCCATGGCTAAACATTACTATTTAAGGGATGAATCATTTGGAATGGGAGAGACAATATTTTTGTTGTTGAATATGATAGAAGAAATAAGGAGGCATAATATAATAATAATTTTAATCTAAGCCTTATATGCTCAATTCCATAAATTCTAAGATGCAAGTGGTATCAGAGCCAATGTCATAAGTTTGAGCTCTTAGTGTATTGATATGGTAAGATTATTGGTTTAAAAATATCTTGTTCATATGGATCCACCAGTGTAACTAGATTGAAATGTGGCATTCATATGTGCCTATGACTAACTTTATTTGCTTGATCCTTGTGGGTGTGGATGTTTGTATGTGTTCTTCTCCTTTAGGTTCCTTATCTCTACTTTTTTGGGCCATATTTTGAGGTATACTGACATAGGAGCATCTTAAATTAGCTCATAAACACACATTTGAATGTGTCACAATAGTTTCACAAGTCCACTAGTAAAAAATTATTTGAAACATATTTTAAAAGATAGTTAAAATAAAATTTTTGTTTATTTCACTGCTTCCACTATTCGCCAACGTTTGCTATCATTAACATTGTAATCTGTTAACTAAAGAACATTGGTTGACTAGCATCGACTCGTTTTGTGCTAACCTGCAACGACCCACAGCAACTCACCAATGCCACCCATCCTACCAATCCTTTCTTTCTACTTGGCCTATACCTACCCTAACCTAGAACAGATGTGCTGAGACCTCTACACTATTTTGTTTTCATGCAGCTTTTTTTCCAACCGCCGTTTCACCAACCAATGTTATCGCTACCCAAAATTGAGAATTTATTTTCAAGTTGCTTAATTCAATTAATTTCATAGTTGTTTTTAACTTTTTTTCATTTTTTTTAAAATTAGTGATGTATTTGGAAATTCCTATTAATTTATTTTGTTTGTGTGCTTCCACCTCTTTGAACAAAGTGTGTATGCTTAATCTTAATCAAAAGACTCCAATTTTCCATGTAAGAGATAAGAATCGAAGGTAGGAGTCCTACTAGTAGAGATGACAACCAAATCCCTTGTAAGAGACAAACCTCGAAGGTGAGAATCCATCAAACAAAAGAGTCAGTAACCAAATAAACTCTCGTTTCTCCTAACATTCACATTAACATCAAAAGGTTTAATCTTTCAAAAACTTTTATTTTCTAGGTAGTAGTTAAATGTTTAAGTTACTCTTTTCTATTATAGTATTTCATGTAGAGTTTGTCTAAATTCTTTATTTTATAAGCCTAAAATTGGATGTTACAAAAATTATTTTGTTCATTTTATCTTGAATGCTTAAGGTGTAGTCTACTCAACTTAATAATCTATGCTACAGTTTTCGAATGTCAATCTTTGAACAGTTCTTAAATACCACACATGTCACCTTATCTTGATTATTATATAGTACATTTCTTATACTTTTTAATAATGTTTCAAGTATCTTCAATATAGTATGATCCAATTTAGACATTGGTGGATGATTAAATGTGTCATCCATCAACCTTGGTATCAAAGACTAATTTTCTACTAAAAACTTTTTTCTTCTATTCAGTGCATTCAACTTCGGCATTAGGCATTAGTTTTTCTACTAAAAAAATTCCTCTACTTAATACATCAACTTTTTTTTGAGCTAATTTTTAATATACAAAATATTATTATTTTTTACTAATTTTTTTTCTCTATTTTCTACTTCAAAAATTTTAAATTTTTTCACTACAACAAAAAAATTTCTATTAACTTTTTTCTTTTTTACATAGTTTATCCATTAAAACTTCTTTGCTAATTTTGGGTAAACTTTGTTTTGGAAGATAACACAAATGCAGTGATATGACTCACCACCATCTTTTTTGGGAAGTATCTAGCTCTATTTACGTTTTGTAAAAGTTGAGACCTTGTTCATTTTCCATTTTCCTAGAAGCATATTCCATCTCAACTTTGCTAGTCTAAGTAGTGATTACTTGGTTTTCATATTTTTCATTAAAAAAAGAAACAGAAAGATATCTCAAATTATTTTCTTTCATTGATATCAATCACATAAGAAATTTTGGAATTACCATGAGATCTACTAGGTCTTATCAACAGTAAATTGAAATCAAGAATTAGTTCAAAACCAAAGACAATTTAAATGAAGATCTCATTCTAGGAATATCCCAATCAATAGCCTAACTCACCCGAATGATTGGTTAAATCCTCCTTAGCAAAAAATATATAAAAAATCCTAAAAGGAAAAATTCATAATAAAAGAAGTTGCACACATAATCATTTAGAAAAAAGAAAACCTAATAGATGTGGCAACCATAGAAAGGCAAGATGATTCATTTGATGACTCTGATCAAGATATCCATAGAAGAGATCATGATCATAGAAGAAAAAATATATATTCAGATGAGTCAAACAAAAATGATGATTTAGATAAATATAATAAGGAGGAAAAACCTAAAAGGCATTGAGATTGATAGTGGATCCCTAATGTGACAGTGGATGCCCTGATGTTTTATCGTACCTATGATCCTAAAGATTACATTAATTGGGAAACTAGTTTAATTACTTTAATTCACATGAAATTATTTTGTAAACAAAATAATAATTTACTAAGATTAAACTCATCGATACTGCTTGTAGATTCTTTAGAAACTTAGAACGACAATATATTATCAATGATGAATAAGTACCCCAAACTTGGATGACTCTTAAGGTTAGGTTCTACAATAGCTTTACTCGAATAGCTTATAGTGTCAAAATATTAGAAATATCACCAAGATTTCCCTAAGATGGTATATCTATTAAGGAGTACAACAATCAATTAAGAATTATAAACCTAAATGTGATATTGATGTACTTCAACGTGTTGTATTGTCTTATTTTAGGATATATTTAAAGTAATACATACATGCTGGGCTTAACATGAGAAATGTTACTACTTTAAAGAAATCTTATCACAAAACTAGAAATGTAGAATAAAATAGAACTTCTTATTTTAAAAGAAATGATGATCCAAAACCTCAATCACTAATGCATAGCAAATTTATAAAAAAAGTTTAAGCTCACAAATAAAGCAAAGAGAAAGATACAATTAATCTTAACCACATTACCCAATTTAGAATGATAGTTGATCAAAGAGGCTTATTTTGGTTTTTTGTAATTAAAAGGTTAGCCACCACCTTACCAAACCCATCACCTATTGTACATGCTCATGATAATAAGCAAATATCTTTATTTATCTTATTCCTTACTAATAGACTTTCACACTTCCATTTTTATTTTTTATTTTTCCTTTTAAAGAAATATTTGAAATTTCATGAAGGAGACTACGTTATAATTAAAGTTAGGTTAGAATAGTTCCCTCTTAGAGTTTACAAGAACTATAAATATGTGTAGGTGGACCTTTTAGGATTATTTAAACACTGGAAATGAACGCATAGTGTTGGATTTGTCAGAAGATTATGGTATTAGTGCAACCTTTGACATTAGGGATTTATTTTCTTGTAGAGCACCACAACCAATACCTAGTGAGCCATTTTAGTTTGATTTTTCCATGTTAGGTCAACCCTTTTCTGGCACTATAGAATAAGAGACAATTTTTTCCAGAGATTGTGAAGTTATGAAATTTTTAGTTTATTGGAATGGAAAACCTCTGATTAGGAACTCTTGTCTTACCTATGACATCGTATACCATATCACGCAAAATTTTTTAGAACACTATTGTACCCAACACCCTGATAACATTGAGTAAGCTCTCTTGGAGTGTCAAAAAATAGTTTGCAAATATCTTTTTACTGGTGTCACACTAGTTCCACAAGTTCATTTATGAAAATTTGGCTTAAAAATTAATTTAGAAAATACATAAAATTAAAGTATTATATTAATTTTGCTACATAGAACCATTCATTACAATTTTTTGTTGTCAACACTGTAGTCTGCCACTATTAGCACCCACGTTCACTGCTTATGTAGACCTGTGGTCCTGCACAACTTGAATTTAAACGAGAACACTAATTGATCAACATTTGAACTACGCCAACCAACGATGACTCATGCACACCCTCTTGTCCCATAAACCTATTCATTTCGCAAACTGTCCCCTGCCCAAACTTCAAAGAGACCTTCGCCCACACTACATTGATTTCACTCGACCATTTCGTGTCACACCATTATCGTTGCGTAAGCCTTAGAATCTTTTTAGAAAATAATTATTTCAATTAAGTTCATAGTTTTCTTTATTATTTTTCATTTTAATAAACTAGTGATGAAAATTTGAAAACCTCTATAAATAAAGATATTCATTATATTAGAAAAAATGATAAAATAAAATTTATTTTGTTTGTGTGCTTCCACCTTTGTGAACAAAATGTTATGGTCAACTCTAGTTGGAGAGACTATAACTTCATTCGTGAGACACAAGGATTAAAGGTGAAAAACTATCCATGAGGAGAACCAATAATGAAGTCTGTTATGAGAGATAGCGATTAAAGGTGAGAGGCCTTCCATCAAGAGAGTCATTAACCCGACAAATTCTCGCTTATACTTATATCTAGATCATTGTCTAAAGGTTTAATCTTTTAGTAACTTTTATTTTTTGGTAATATGTTAAAGTTAAAGCTACTTTTTTTTAGAGTACTTCACAAAATATTTGCTTAAATTCTCTATTTTATATGTGTGAAATTAGACATGACAAAAATCTGTTTTGTGGGATTTTATGCTTAATTTTTAAAGAGTTGCTTCTTACTCAACTAAATAATTCATGCTATAGTTCTAAAACCCAATCTTTGAAAAGTTTTAAAATATAACACACACCACCTAATCCTAATTATTACATAGCATTTATTATGTTCTTTAATAATTTATTTAGCATCTTTAGTGTTATAGGCTTTAATTTAAAACTTAGTAGAGCTCTAAATTTACTGTGCATCATATACCCTAGGAAATAGAGATTTTTGTATGTTTAAAAGTCAATTGTTTTCACTCCATCTTAATGAGGTCTAGGATTAATCATAATGACAGCTACAATATATTGCATCATCATCCTCCAAAAGTTATTTCTTAGAACTCTAGTACAATGCCTTCTTATCACTACTAATTAATTGTTCCTTTTACTTTGATATTTCTTCCACTTCATTGATTCATTTTTATTATTTTATTTCCCTACATTATGCTTGTGCTTTCACTTCATCACATGAAGTTTTCTTGGATTGTCACTTCTGTCGATTGTTCCCTTCCTTATTCTTAATTGTATTTTCTATGTTTGAACAAGTTTTTTTTGTTAGTTAATTCATTACTTTGGGATTTCCATAATTCATACTAATATTTTTCATTGCTTTCAGTCTACACGATTGTGAAATTAACTTTTTATTTCTTTATCACAAATTTTTTTTTTATTAAACACTATTTTAAATAGCCTTTCTTTGTGCTATTAATCTTGTTGTAAGCTTAACATTTGGAATGTCCTCTATGTTGTTCTTTGTTCCCAGTTCACTAAAGTTTCCTTTGATAGTTGTCTTATGTGTGTTGCCTTTCAATGGTTTAGATATCGATTATGCCAGTGCTTGCAATGTGGATAAAAAAGCAAAGCTAAACTAACCCTTCTTTAAAATTTTCTTTTGTTGGCACCAAATTTGAAAAAAAGAGTGAAAGCTTAAGGGGACTTTCTTTTCTTTTTTTAATGGGTACAATATATGCACACAATATCTTGTAGAAATTAAAACATGGAGCATCAATATAACAACAAATCACAAATGTCCTTCCATGATCTCCTAATTAGAATACAAATTATTAAAGCCAAGTAAGAGGAATATGGTTTTAGGATTCCCTTAGAACAAGCTCAAAATGAGCCTACCTTTCTCAAACTTAATATTGCCGACCACTTTAATAAAAATACTTCTTATAATCAACAACCATTTCTTGGGTTGTACTAAGAAAATGATGATCTAAAACTCTTAAAGTCCATAAAATATGACACTACCATCTTTGTGTGTATTATAAACACCAAAGACTACATAGTGTGCAATGTTTCCTAAGTCCATTACTTCTAATTGTTCAGGTTGATGAAAGACAAAGGTACGGTTTCCTCGAATGAAGCTTGCTAGCAAAACTAAGTTATAAGTAGAAACAATAGATACCCACTATTAACAAGGGGTTCCCCACTTATAAAACTACTTATGACTCTAACAAAAGAATCACTTACATAACTAACAACTTGCTTGACATAATGAGTACATCACTTATTCTGATGAGTACTATTTATGTTGTGGTGTTATTGAAGACCCATTTGTCACCATTTCTTAACTTTGACCTGTGCATTGATAATTCATAAACTTAGTAGAGATTGATAGAATTCATAAGGAGATTGACATTTACAAAAGCTTTATCTAACCAAAAGATTTGAACAATCAACTAAGTTAAACTTCTAGCCCACCTACGTTAGATAATCTAGATGTCATGTACCAACACATCCTATACCAAACCATATCCTTAAACTCGATATCAAAACCAACCAAGCAATTCATTCATTACCTAAGGTAACTTGTTCCCAACGTTTGAGGTCATGTAGTAGTGCAATCACACACACAATAAGATATATCACAAAAGAGAATTTTTAGTAATTTAACACTAAATAAGAATAAGAAATCAAAGAATATGATTCTTATTCCTACCTAGAGAATGACTGCTCCAATGAGGCCAATGATGACACCATGCTATTATAGTTATGAGACATACTTTTACACAAACTAAGAAAAGTGAGGTGTAGATGTGCCATTGCTTTCCATACCTTTGTCATCCTTGGAGAAAAGGTTTGTATGTTCATTAAAAATAGTAGCATTATAACCAATGACATATTTACAAATAGTTTAGCAAGCAACAAACATGAGACTACTGATAGCCCCAAACCCATATATTATTTTTTTATTAAAAAAATTCCATTTATATCAATAAACAAAGAACTTTGCCACTTAAATTTCCCATTACCTTCAAAGAGATTTTATTGATGTTGTTTTAATGCAAAAAAGAAATATTATCTTATGATGACCCTTGCTATATGATCATGATGTCCTTCTTGCCAACAATACATACGCCTATAATTTAACATATCATTCGCAAAAATTTAAGCTACGCCCATCAATATCTATAGAAAACGTCCAACCTATTAACAAGAAACCACCCACTACTCCAAATAAGAAAATCTTATTTATTTGTTATGATGAAATAGATCAAGAATTTATTGATAGAATTTTTATTTGAGCCATAATAGTACCTGATATTGCAATAAATCCCATAAAAGATCGATTTTATTTAGCATAATTGAAATTTTTCAATGAAATCCCAACGTTTGCTACCCCTTCATGACATCAAACATCTTGTAGACATGCAAAATTGGTCACATCATGTATTCTTCTAAGCATAAAAAAGTCACCTAACAAGTCCAAGACTTAATAGAGAAAGCATTCATAAGTGAAAGATGTTGTCCACGTGTCACATTAATCCCTCAAAGCCTAAAGAAAGAAGTTCATTGAGAATTTGTTGAATTATTTTTCATTTTTTAAAATTTAAAAGAAATATAAGCGAATAATTAGCTTTCATTATTCAAAATATTATGTTATCGAAATTATCTACCTGTTCTTCTTTATTATTTAGTTTTACATAAATTTGAATATTTTTAAGTTTATTTTTAAAAATAAAATAAAGAATTAAAGTTACTAAAGCATTCTTTATAATTTGCTAAAAAGTTATTCATAAATACTATTAATATTGAAAACAAGAAGTTACTATGAGCATAAATATAACAAAATGTTTAATGTGTTTAGGAATTTCTACAATTATAACAATGCACATAAATTGTGAAACAAATTGAGTAAACCTTTATATAGAAAAAAATATATGAGATAGCATTGCAATGAAAAAGGAGAACTTTTTAATATAGTATTTAAATTAATCAAAATAAGGAAAATAAATTATTTATTTTCAATGATTTAAAATATTGAACATTTGAAATATTAAAATTATTTGTGTAACAAATCAAAGAAACTGATATACAATTATGGACAATAAAAATATATATTAAAATATAAAAATTAAAAATTTATTGTACGAAAATAAAAAACAAAAAATGTGAAAATCATTTTAATAAATTTTGAAAAAAAACATAGTGTTAGATAATGTGAAAATAAAATAACTAAATTAAAAAAGAATATAAAATATTAAAAAATGTGTAAAATCTTGAAAACAATGTGCAAATTTTTGCTAATGCACGGCTTATGAGCTCTCCAAAAAATGAATAAATTATTCAAGGAATATTAATTTTCTAAAAATGCGTACAAAAAATGACTAATTTTTATGAGTAAAAAATTTTCACAACTTGTTAGTAAAATATATTTTTATAAAAAAATTAAAAAAATAAATTGGACATTAAATTAAACTATTCTCAAAAATAAGTATAACTTCCTTATAATGACACATAAAAAAGATTTAATGTTTTTTATCTAATTATCAAAATATTGCCCTAAGTCATAAAAAATATTTCATAATACATGAATTGTTGTATTAAGAGGAAATGCCAATTAATGTTGCCATAAAACATCTACATATCTAAGTAAACCTCATTAATGATGAGGCATTGGTTACCTTTTGTGGCATATTTATACGTTCTTGTTACTAATGATTTATTTTAAAATATTAATAATTAGATGATTTTTTCTTATCAAAATTTTCATGTAGTGCATAATGAGAATATTTTTTTTAGTAATTATGGTTGGAAAAGTTTTTAAAGAATTTATCATTCCATTATTCTATCAGTTATTTATATCTTAAATCTTTAGTTTTTAGTTATTGTTATAATGTGTAGCTTTTGTAAATTAAATTATTTAGAAATTTTTGTTAATCTTTTGTATAAATGTGCAAAACATATTATATGTTGATTATGTTGATGCTATTATTTTTTCATTTACTTTTGCACAGTTTATACAGACATAATTTAATTGTTCTTAAATTAATCATTGGATAAGCTATAGCTTTTAAAAAATTTCTATCTTTTTTTAAATTATATTAAGTCATATATGATACTTAGATTACAATATCATTTATAATTTTGCATTATTGAATATTTGATATTTAAGTTAATAAAATATTGATATGGTCATATAAAAAAAAAGTTGCATAATTTTGGAAAACATACGAACATAAAGAAAATAGTCAAGTAAAAATATGTGAAATTTTCAATTTTAAAACATTGCAAAATATTCAAAATATAATATTGATAAGTAATGATAAGAAAAAATGTTTACCAAAATAATGCAAATATAAATTTTTTGAAACTAAAAAAGAAAAATAATAAATATTATATAACATTTAGAAGTTTTAATCTATAATGATAAATGTAAATAAAAAAGATTAAATCTTCAAAATAATTAAAATAAAATAATATTAAAAATAACATTATTAAATATTAGTAATAAACACTTAGCAATTAAGACAAGGCAAACATTTTTTCTGCAATGGATAAAAAAGGGTGCAACAATACAATGAAACACCACTGAAGATCATGTAGATAATGTAAAACCATATTTTGATCGAAAAAATGCTCCCTGTTATCTAGGTGAACAAAAAAAAGAATGCTCATGTGTGCTTAAGTATTTTTTTATGTCTACCTTAAGCATTTATAATCCTTTAAAAGTCGTATTGTACCCATATAAAGTATGTCCACACAAGTTACTTGTATGCATGTAAGTTCTAAAATTGTAGATTCTTATATTAAGTTCATGAACTCATTTAGTGAATTTGTTACACAATACACCTAGAGAACATTTTCTAATAAATATGTTTTGTACATATCTTTCAATATATTGAGCATTCTAATATCTTAATAACTTGTGTATTCTTATTAATTGGAGTTTTTTTACTTCTAATGCAATGTTTTTTGTTATTAAGAAATTCTTATTATGCTTGGTAAATATTTAAAATTTTTAAATATTTTATATTAAAGATGATATTATGTTTTTTGTTTAAGTTTTCATATTTCTTGATTTCCTTATCATTATAATACTTTTTTAATTATTAAAAAAAATTCAATTATGCTTTATTGAAATACTGATTTTCTTATTTATAGATACTTATTCATAGTAGTTTCAATAATTTAAAACTTTTTGATAATAAACCTTTTTTTAGTAATTATTAAGTTTATCTACAAAAAATAAAGTTGCTCGAGTGAAACACAATTAGTTATAACTATTGGACACATGATAACTCAAAAAAATTTTTATGAATCATATTTTTGTTAATAATTATTTTTTTGAGTGATATTTAAATCATGTGTTTTAAAATCAAACATTCATTGATTAAGTAAAGAGTCTGATCAAATGTATTTTATTATGTAATTCACTTGTGAGTATAAGTCAATGTGTTAGTAGTTTTGCATACGTCTAGCTTAACTTGTAAACCTAGAAATCAATTTTTTAGCAATTAGTGAACTAGTTCTCAATCAAAAAATTTGTATATTTTATTTTAATTAGAATTATAAAACCATTTATTCATTTTGATATGGCAAATATGCTTATATTACATTGCTCTTGAATTTTGAATTTAGGGTGATAACAAGGCATGTTTTTCATACATGTTACATGCATATAATTATGCTTTAATAAATATTTAATATATAAATATCTTTTTTTTTAAATTGATCAACTATTATATTTTGTGAAAGCAGTAAAATTACAAATTACTTATGCCGTTTGCATTTGTGCCTTTTAACTATCTTATATTACGATCGGTATTTCATGGCAACAAATGAAATATAATTCAAATTAGATCATGAGTAATTTGCATCAATTACATTATTTATGCTATTTTGATATTGTTATTATATTTTGACACTAAGTGGCTACCTAAGAAGTGTGTTAAGATGTATAATCTTAAAGATTCAGACAAAACAACAACATATGTTATAACATATGACGTAGACATTAGAAGATTAGATATTGCTTGAACAAAACAATATTAAATATATGACTTAAAGTTTGTAGTGGCATACAAGTATAGTAGCATTTTTTTATTGATTTAACAATTGATTTTTAATTATTGGAGTTTCTTTATTTATTTATATTCCTTTAATTCATATAAATATAAATCATTTTTTAAGAAATATGACAATGAATCTATTACTATGTAATGTTGAATGTAAAACAAGAAAAAGAATGTTGACTGTGTTTTCCATTGTGGTATTATCCTTTGTCCTATTTGCTTGATTGCTAAATTATTTAGTGTTTTACTTGATTTATCAATTTTTTTATTACTTGAAAGTTTCATAGATTAATTTGGTAACTTTCTTTCATAGTGTTGAATTATTGTATCATATTATTTTTTTTGTGAATTATATAATTTATGTTGTATTATTTCGTCAAGTATTTAATAAATGTGTAAACTATATTGTTATATTTTTAGTGATTTGACTTGCAGTTGGCCACCGGTTGAGAAAGTAGTAATGTTGAGTTGGTGCCTTTTACGAGGCCTTGGGTAAGAATAGAGTCTTTTTTGAAGTTTTTCCAATATAACCAAGGGAAAAAAACTTGGTTCTTTTTAAGGTTTTGCTCCTTGTATCTACAATAATAAGTGTTGTTAATTGAAACTTATTTTAGTTCATTAAGAGAAAATGCAAGAAATAGTTTTGTAGAATAACCTAAAACCATTTGTGCCCGTTTGCTTTTGTTTAATTTATTTATTGTTTAAAAATAATAATATCGTGAGATGATTGTTTACCAATGTTGAAAATGTCTTTCTAAATTTTTTTTATTGTAACATTCATGAAAACCAAGAGATCTATTTTCGATGCTCTTCATTTTAACTTGATTGATTTTGAGCAAAACAAATTTTCTAAAAACTAAATAAGTTTTCTTAAAACTAAATTCTTGATAGAATAATTAAAATTAATAAGAGATTATTAGAGTGAAATTAATTATTTTGGTATAAAAAATTATATCTTGTATTATTAAATTTTGTTTTGATTGTCTTCAAAAATTTAAAAAATCTTATCAATATTTACGTCATGCGTTAACCTACAAAAATTGAGTTAATTTTTATTAACTTTAAATTTTTATAATTCACAATCTGTTATGAACATCGTGTTCAGAAATTTCTAACACTAAATATTTTTTGATGCTTTAATATTCTATATATTATATGTTTTTGTCTTTCATATTATTTTTTTATATGTATTGATATGTATTTTTCAAAGATATATATTTGGCCTTTTTAATATAATAGTTAATTTCTATTTATAATATTTTATATCATATTTTTTTGTTACAGAATATCAATCCTTCAAACTGTTAAAACTTGCTTATCGTAATTTACTATAATTAGAATTTTGCTAATATATTTTGTTTTGAACTGTACAAATACTCTTTTACATTAAAATTTCATTTCAAATATTTTCATCCATATTAATGAATTACATATATATTTTTTAATGAAATGACCTAATATTTTTTAATTATTCAATCATTTTTATTTCTTACATATTTAAAGTTCATTTTCCTAAATGAATATTCAAAGTTGTTGCCCTGCTATAACAAATTCTTCTTGTAAATACAAATAATTTTTCTATTATTTGTTCTCGAAATAAATAATGTTTTTTTATTTTACTTTAGTCTAGTGTGCTCCCAAATTATGTAGATATATTTGTCAATTTTGTGTTATTTAAAAATCTTTTTTCGACTAATTAAACTTATTTTGCTAAATTGTTTATTTGAGTTATTATATCTATGATTTTAATTTTTTTTCACTTTTGTAACTTCTTTTATAAATGTAAGTTCTTTGTAATTGGCATGCATAGACGAAAACATTTAAAAATTAGTGATGTTATGTCAGCTAATTGATATTTTTTTTATTTTTTAAAATAAATAAAATATTGAGTTGAATAAATTTATATTTCAATGTACATATTGTCAGTGTTCTATATATTGTTTTGAATATTAATTTTTTTAACATCTTACATTCTTGGTTTTAAAATTTTTAATATTTTTTATTTTATTAATTTTTTTGAGTTTTGATTATTAAAATACCTTTTTTAAAAGACAAAATATAAAAATTAAATTTAAATATTTTAATAAACATAAAAACTATAAATTTTTATATTAATTATAAACATTTTATTTATGCTAAAATTATTTTTTAAAAAACTACAAATATATTTTATTTATGTAGAAGGTGAATGTTTTGCTAATAAAAATATTATACATTTTAATCATTTTGTAATTTTTTTTGCATAATGTCATATCCATCATTGATTGATCAAGATAATATTTTTATTATTTATGTAAATTATATTTTACATTCTAATTAAACATAACTGTACTTAGTTTTTTATTTTTTTCAACTTTAAGAAATTTCATTTCTTTCTTTCCATAAAATATTTATATTTCTTGTTAAGAAACATTTTTGTTGCGTAAATTCTATTAAATTATTAAAATTTAAATAATTTTTGTTCATTACTTTTTAGATGAATTATTGTTACACTTCTTATAGCTAATCTTTATTTTGAAGTACAATTTTGAAATAGATTGTGCAATCCAATCAAAGAATATCTCTAAAAGCCACATATTATATAAGATAGACCATAGGATAGGCTAGTGGATGTAGTCACTTGCCCTCTTTACCCTTATCATAAGAATTGTTAATGATCAGGCAAATATTCATATATTTTTTGAATCTTTCACTACTTTTTTATCATTAAATGTAGCCTAGTTTCAACATTTTCTATTTCTATTCCATTGTTGATTTTGTTTTTCATAAATTTATGATAATTCTTATTATGTTATCGTAAATAAAACATGCAATTAATTTTTATCAATATGAGTATTTTCCAACGTAATGATTTTCTAAATTGATTGTATTTTCTTTAATTTTTTTACATATTACTTAAAAATTGTTTATATTTGATTATGAAAAAATTATTTTGCTACGGAATCATATATGTACTTTTATATTATCATTATTTAAGGATTTGACTATCTTAATGATTGTATTACATTTTTATTGAATATTTCATAATTAATTTTAAATATTTGAGATTTTTAATTATATTGAAAATTTTTTGAAACTTATTTAAAATAAAAATTATTTCCTAAAACGTAATTTTTAATACTCTTTATCTTTTATAAAACATTATTTTGATGTGCTCTCTAAAAAATTTTAAAATTAGGGATTTGTTATTATCTTAATAATTTTATATATTTTTACATTTCTTGTATTGCTTTTAAGCAAATAATTTTAAATAATATATAAATATTTAAATAGTTATTAAAATTATTTATGTCTTTTTCTAATCTTTTTGGAATTTTTTTTTTTACATAATATCCTTTAATCAAATTATTGTAATCACTTTTTTAATATGTTATACAATAGAAAACATTTTCTAATATAATACATTATTTAAATATTATGCTATTTCCTTTGAGCTGCTTAATTTCTTTTTATAAAGATAATTTTTTACTCTATTAAGTTTTTGTAAATTTTTATTTTTAAAAAAATTCAAATTAATTTTTGCTATATGCTTGTCATTAACATGTCACCAAATTTATTTTCAATATTTAAAAATTTTAATTATCTAACCAATATTTTTATACAAATTTCATTTTTATTTTCGTTATTATGACTAAATGTACAATTTTTTATTTTTTGAAAACACAAAGTTTTGGAAACTTTATACATTGTAAACTAGGTTGGGTTTTTTATTTTTTGTTTATAATAAGGTTGGTATTTGGACAAAATTTTAATCATAGTATTTAAACGTTCAAGTGTATAAATGCCTTAAATAGTTATCTTTTATTTAATTTCTTTGAACTTGCTATGTCTTCGTCAACATATTACTTTTTATTATAGTTTAAAAATGGCATTTTTAAAAATATATCTGAAATGTTTGATAAACACTTTCTTGCATTTAAATTTTTTTTAATAATATGCTATTGATAATTGAATTACCAAAAAAATATATTTCCTTGGTTTCTCCTTTCTTTTCTTCTATTTTTATTGCCACATTTATTTAACACTTTTTAGTACAACGTTTTTCGTATGACCATCTTAGTTTTTACTTCCGTTTTTTATAGAGAACTTTTTATTTGTTTTTCATTATTAGAATTTTTTTTGGGAAATGTTTTTGTGCAAAATATTTAGCATATTTAATGTTGTATATCTCTTTTTTTTATATCTCTTACTCATACAATTTTCTTTTTCAATCATGTATCTTTTTTTAACATTAATGAAATCAATCTTTGAAGATGCATAAAAAATGTTTTTTTTTGTTAAGATATAACTTTCATGTAATTAAAATTTAAGAAAATTTTAATGCACAAATGTAAGTCTTAAATTTTATTTAAAATAAATCATTTAATATTAAAGATATGTATTTTTTGTGAAAAATATCTTTTAATGTAATCCAAGCTTAATGAACAAACTAACATTAATCAAATTCTATGAGCCGAGACGTTAAAATATATTATTTTGTTAAATATATCCATTAATAAAAATAATAAAAACAATTAATAGAAATAAGTTTAATTAAACTGAAAAAAAAGAACTATATCAAAGATATAAGAGAATCATTAAAGATTAAAAATTAAAATATTTAGGATTTCTTGGACATTTTAATTGATATATGTCTATGAATAAATTATCGAAAATAAATTAATTTGCCGTAAGGTGAATAAAAAATACAAGATTTAAATAAGAAATGTGATTTTATAGTAAAAAAATTAAATAAAAATAAGATACAATAGTATGACAAGAACTGTCATACATTTTTGATCATAAGTTAAGAAAACAATCATATTCTATCAAATGTTATAATTAAATTTCTTTAGGTAATAGAGAAGAACACAATGAGTTTTACAAAATTTACATGAGCTTTAAATTATTTAGCATTATTTTTAAAAATGGAATGAAAAAAATTTTTGAAGGCAAAAAGTGTAAAATAGATAAAACATAATAAAGAATAATTAATGAGAAAAATTTGAAAATATTAAAATAAACTATTATATTACTTAAAAGCAACTGTTAGACAAAGGTATAAAAACTATATTATTATAAGAAAGTTAAAAAAACATAAAAGAGTACAACAAAACACGATTTTAATATATTAAAAATCTAGTGTGATTTATTATAGATTATCTAAATTGATTATTAGCCTGTGGAGGTGCGTAAGGCCCATGCCCCCCAGGTGGTACGTGTCACATGACCAACGACCTTCATGTTTAGCAATTAGGGCATGCTTCAAAAAATTTATAATAATTAAAAAACTATATATAAAAATATTTAACATTTATAAGATTTTAAAAAAATTAAATATATTCAAATGAAATATAACATAAAGAAAATTCATATATACGTACAAGATTGATAATTTTATATTCCATAATTATAAAAAAATTAAAAGTTTAACATGCTGGCCATAAAGATTTAAAAATAAAATTCTTTGCAGATTAGGCAATTCAGAAGAATTTTTGTCATTGGCTCCGAAGTGAGAAGGTTGAGTCATTAAATTATATTCACTATTTATATTCTAGTCTTTACTTTAACAAAATCTAGTCCTTACTATACTCAATAAGGAATTAATAAGTACTTTGATTATAAAAATTGAAGTTTTTGAAAGAAAAAAATATCATAAAAGCTAAAAATAGAAGTCATTGAAATTAGGAAATAACAAAATGAAAAAAAAGTAAAAAAACACAAAAACAACTATTAAACATTTTTAAAATTAAAATTATTTATAAAAGCTTTCAAAAAAAAATTGTTGTTCCACTCAAGTTTATGCTCAATACAAGGAAGGCCTTAGATGTTCCTAAAATGCTTTTACACATTTATATTTAATTACCTTGATTCAAGATAAAGATGTTGTATTTAAAATATTTAATAAATTTATACAATGCATTACAAAGTTGCACAATAACATCAGCAAAAAAAACGTCTTATTATTGTTTATGAGAATGTTGTAACAATTTTTTGCGTGTGCACATTATTTATTTAAGTGTTATATATTTTGGATTTTTATAATTTTAATATAAATAAACTATTTTTTTCAAACTCTTTTAACTTTTCATGCAGGGATACTTTTGTTAACTAAGTTATAAATTGTTTTTGATATATTAACTATTCAATTATTATAATTATTTTTATATGTTTTATATTTTAACGACAATAATAAGATTTTTTGATGTTATTGTGCAACTTTGTAATGTATTGTATAAATTTATCAAATATTTTAAGTATATTTTTATAATTGCCGGTGATTATTTATTGGCTTTTTCTTTTTCATTTAAATTTACTACGTTTTGTTTAGCTAAGCACTATTTTAGTTAAACAAGTTTTCATATATTTATATATTTCTAATAATGATTGCTTATTTATTATACTGTATCCGTAGAAAAACTCTATTCTTAATGCTTATCTTAATTATATACAAAATAATTATTTTCTATAATTTCTTCTAGTAATAAAAATTCTTTCAATATTTAATACTAAGAATTTAACTAATTTTTATTATATATGTTATTTTTGCTCTAACCGAAACGATTTCGCATAATTTTGAATTATTTAATTTATATTATAAGTTATATAATTAAATGTTCAATTTCTTAAATTGTTTCGCCTACATCACACAATATAAACACTTTGAATTATTAAAACTTTGTTATTGATATATTTAGCTTTAAATGTCTTTAAATAAAAATATTTTCGAAAAATATGAAAAAGATTTGTAAATTTGAATATTTTTTCATTAATTTCTTGTTTTCTATATTTTTCTATAAAAGTTGCAATATTTTTATTTACAAAGTTTATTTTTTTTATTAAAATACTTACGAAAACTTTTCTAAAAAAATATTGTTAATGAGTTTTATATTTCAAACTTTCCATGGAATCAATATGGAGAATAGTTTTTGTGAAAATATTATGCATATAAATTACATCTCCTATATTATTTTGTTAAATTGTTGATTTTTATAAATATATGATTTTCTTGATATTTTTTATTTGCAATGGAAAGCTTTTGTTACTTGTTTGTTCAGGAATTTTTTTATTGTGTTTGCAAATATTAGAGTTATAGTACTTTTTCAGGATAAAAGTATATTTTTATATTTTCATATTTTTAATTAATTATTTTCTATGTTACAATTTTTTAACATCCATGACTTTTTTATTTCTAAACATTGTTCATGAAAAATGCATTAATGTTTTAATATTTAATATTAAATTAGGAAGAAAAATTAGCCTTTTGAAGCATATATAAATATTTTAAAAAATTTAACATTTTCACTTTTTGAAAAATTTAATATTTTTAAAATAAAATATTAATGCTTATTGCATATGAAGTTTTATTTCAATATATTATTTCCTTAAGATATTGCTAATGTTGTTTGGAATACATAGAAATTGCTCTGCTAAGATTTTTTTTTCTTTTTTTACTTTTTATCTCATTAAGTGGCAAGTTTCTAATTAATCTGGCAAATTTTTATTACATTGTATTGATAATAATTTTCTATATTTTAAATATTTTATATTTATCAACAATATTCGATTGTAATTTTTCAACCTTTTTCAAAATTTCTATTAATCATTCTGGCTAAATTTTTGAAAATTATAAATCTATTTACTTATTTGTTTATTTATTGGGATTTTTTTTTTTGAAGTTTTCTTGTAACTACATAAATTATTGAATATAATGATCAAACATTAAATTATTCAATTATTTTAATATTGGTATATCTCCTAATTTTTTCAAAATTTTTACATTAACATGTTTGTGACCTGATAATGCTAAGAATTTTTTTTTCATTTCTAAAGCAAAAGGATATTTTTATTTAATTCACTTTTAATTGTATAAATATTTTTGCAGCTCTTTTATTTTTTATATTGAAAATATTAGACATCATTTAATTAGATAAAGAACTTTTTAATGTATTATACACATTCTTTATGATTTGCAATTTTCTATCTCACAAAATTTTTATTGAGATGATATTTAATATATGTTTTTATTATGATATTTAATTTATTATCTTCTACGCATTTGTCACATTTAATATGTTTAGCATTTTTGATAGAACAATTTACTGGTATTATTTAGCTATGTTACTTAGTTATTTTGCACAATATTTTTAAAATTTAAAATTTAAAATTTTACATATTTATTTTCCAACAAAATTTTTTATTAACTTTTTAAAATTATAGATCTTGGCAAAATAAATTTTAAAGCATAATAGATTTACAAAATATTATTATTTTCATATTATTTTGTTTAATGTTTTTGTTAAACTTAATAATTTGGTAAATATATAATTCCTATATTGGTTTTGTCATGAATTTTTAGTTATAAGCAAATATTACAAATAATGTCATATATTATTCTTTTAATTTTCTTAAAATACATTATGTACGTCTTCGATCACACTAGCATATTTTTCTCAAAGTTACTATAAATGAAATTTATTTTGTCATTTATTAGGTATTAATTCTAATAATTTTTAAATTGTTCAATCAAAATTATTTTGACAATTTTATGTTTTTATTGAATTTGAAATATTATTTATTTTTTATTGTAAAATGAGATTTCATATTTAAAATATCCTAAGCTTTTTTTTATAATTTATTAATAATTAATTACATTATCATTTCAAAAGGTAAGAAATATGTAAAACAAATGAAAATATAACTTAAATAAAATTAGTAAAATATCATTAAGATGATAAAATGTTTCTAGCACTTGATATATTTACATTCTGTTTGTTATTTATTTTGCAAGCTAAGAAAGCTTGTGATTGCCCAAATATATCGGGATTTTTCAAGCAAAGAAAAAAATACTGTCATACTAAAACGTCTAAACTACTCGAAATTATAATGAAAATGATAAAAAAATTACATAATTCTAGGAAATAAAATTTATTGTTAAAATGATGAAAATTTAAAATAGCAAAAGCTAAAAACTTATCTATGTTATTAAACATATATGTTATTTGAATTATATATCATATAAAAAAATGGACAATCATTACAAACATAAGGAATAAGTAAGTTGAAAAAAGAAAAAAGTTGAAGGAAATAAAATAATTAAGAACAAAAAATAAATGATATTACAAATATAATCTTAACATAACGTCAATAAAATGTGACAAGAATGTATGTTCTACCAAAAAAAGGTGGAACAAATATTTTTTATTAATAAAAAAATGAAAGTAGTAGACGTTACAAAATACCTAAAAGTAATCAAAATATAGTATAGAATTTATCATAAAACATCACACATATGTTGAGAAAAATTAAAAATTAAAAAGATATAAACAAAAAAATAATAAAAAATAATAAGAATTAATAAAAATGTAATATTATATTAATTAAACCATATATAACATATAAAAGTATGAAAAATATTTTATTACAAATAAAAAAATAGAACAAAAATGATGGACGAAAAAGGTAAGATGGGTCCATCAACTAGATTTAGATCTTACCTTTATGCCAGAACGATAACGAAAAGTGGACAAATAGTAAAAGAAAAGGAAGCAAGGCAAATCTATATATCAAAATGTTAACCACCATATATCAAAAACTATCCTTGTACATAAACTATCATAAAAAAATAAATTGTACAATTGCAATGATCTAAGAAAATTCATATATCATCATTATTAAACCTCATAATATAACTTCTCTTATATCAATTAAAAAACTAAGTGGTTACATACTTTATATATTTATACTATTATTGTATTCATTGAGTTCAACACTTATTTTAATACTTTAAATAATCATTTTTTCCAAAACAATTCATATGCATATGTAAATAAACTTTTTTGCTTAGTTTTAAATTTTAAATTAAGGACATTTTTTTGGAAATAACACATTCAACTTGTTTTTTCTTTTGATGCCTTATTTAGAATAAGCTTAAGATAAATAAACTCAGATAAAAATGTTTTAAAACGCTAATGCATAATTGATTAATTACAATAATAAGTAAAATTAGAAAGACATTAGTGAGATACTTATAGGATTTATTTAGATTTGACGTAAGTGGACAAATGTTTGAAAGTTCTTCAAACTTATATTTGTATTAAAGAAAGTCAAAACTTCGTTTTTGTGCTTATCATTGATGAAAATTGAGTATGGAGTATTGGATAATATGATTGATATTTTAAGTGATATAAATTGCTTTATCAAAATGCCTAACACCTACTTAACAAAACTATGTTCTTCCAAGTATAACATAATTGTATCCATATAAATTTCTCACACCAAAAATTATGTAAGAAATTTTTGAAGTTGATAGTAACACAGTATGTTTTAGTGTCTTACACTTCAATTGAATTATCACAGTTCATTGAAATGATTATAAGAAGAGCAATAGGATTAATATTTATAGATATATGTAACCAGGGTAATTCTTATTAAACAATAACATTCTCATTAATAAAAATTGTAGCCTCCGAAGAAGCTATTAATGTTAAACATAGTATGAGATTGAACATAATAGTCAAATGGATCCCAGTAGTGGAAAAGGTAATATAATATAATAATTGTGTAACGTGGATCATCTTATGGTTTGAGTATAATAGAAATGCATGTGACTAAGACATAATAACATATGCTCATTTTTAATACTTTGAATGGATGGGGTTGTGTCTTTCAAGAGTCATAAGTTTTCATAAGATAACATTAAAATGATAAGAATTTTGTAATCTAATTTATTAGACATGAATATAAATCTAATCTTCAAAAAATATACCTAATGTAAAATAAAGAAGGCCACTTGTGTCATAAGAATTACATCAAAATATGGTAAAATTTTATTTATAAAGCATTTGAAAACTTGCTTTCAAACTAGGCTAGAACGAATTTAGAAAGAGGATTTGACCTTTTGTAACCCATGTTTAATTTCAATTTATGTTGAAGTAGTTAGATGTAATTACTTCGCCAAGTTAGTCGTTAGTTTGGGGGTAAAATAGTCAAGTCACTTTTGAATATTACTTTCTTGTGAGCTGCTTGGTCAATATTATGCGGAATGAGGTTGTTCCATATAAACAAGAATACAAGGCCATGGTTGTGATTGCTGAAGTACTACTACTCAAGAATTATTTGAAGAAACCTTATAGCAATGTGTTGGAATCATGTATGTAGTCAAAATTCAATGATTGAGAGCCATAATGAGGGTTGGAAAAAATTGCCAAAAAGGACAAAAGTGCAACAAAATGTGATAATGCAACAAGTAATCATTGTGGATCATCATGTTCATTTAAATAACACAAATTATGTATGGTAAGAAAAAAATTGAGAGTGAAGGTACATATGATAAGAATCTTATAGCTAGAATCTAATTTAGTTCTAATTCAATAACTAAGAAGAATACTAAAAAAGAAAAATTGTAAGGAAAGAAACTATAGAATATGCCCTCCACTATTTTTGTCTATATGCAAACTAGAGCTCCACAACAACAACGATAATATTAAATGATGTTACTTTTTTGTTTTTACTACACATTTTCTACTAAATTTCTTATAGAAACAATCATAATTCTAAAAGAAAAATGACAAAGATACTACTACATAAATAATTCATATAGATATTAAAATATTTGTAAACATTTTTGCCTATTACATTACTTCTTATAGTATAATATAAACTTAAATTTTTAAATAACCTAGAAAAATAAATTAGGGGCCTTAGGTAACCATATAGTTCATCTTATCTTGCGTTGAAAATTTTCTAAGCTAAGTGAAAAAAGTTATAATAAAAGATAATTAAATTTATGATCAATGCACACATAGTGGTGTACAAAGGAATGGAGCTTGATAACTTATTGTTTATGATCAAAGAGAACTCTTATACTAAAGTATATAGAAAAAAAAATGTTTTAATAAAAGGGAATGTAATAGAAGACGAGCCCCCTTCTTCATGAGTGTGGGCATGAAGAAAATTGCCTTCATGACTAAGAAATCACACATCGAACTTTGAATCCCCATATTTTAATTACATAAAAGCATTGTTAGGTAATAATATGAATCCATTAAATGAAACAGTAGTTTAATTTCACCAATTCAAGTAAATACCAACGAATCTTTGTAGCTACATAAATACATAGCTTAAACGTAGTCACACCCCATCACCAAAAACAAAAAGTGGCATTTCATGGAGAAAAGGAAAACCTAGCCAACAAAGTTAAAAGGCCTCTTCTAGATCAACCATGAGCCTTATTCAATATGATTTCGTTGTGTGCACCAATATTACATGCTGACATTGTTTATTCACTTTTTATGGACTTACTTTTAAATATTCCAAATGTTTAAATATATTCACAATTATCTTTTTATATTACAAATTAGTCTTAACTTTCATATTGAGAATAATTATTTTAAATATGTTTTGCACGTGAACTTTATGGAATGTTTAATTTTTTTTTACAATGAGAATTTTGTTTAGCATGTATTATCAAAAAACTATTACCAAGTATTTTTTGAAAATAATATTTTATATTAATGACATCTTTTTTCCTATGTTTTTAAAACTTTTTGTGCTTATTAGACATTTATCATTATTAACAATTTGCAAAAATTAAATATTTTTTAAAAGTTCAATTCTTTTCTTGTAAGTGAAAAGCATGATAAATTTTAGGCCAATTTGGTTATTTATGTTGCTTTTCTAAGTGTTTGTGTATTAAGCACAAATTATCATGATAATTGTTAAAAACTTTTGAAATCATGAAGAACAAAATTTTGTTAAATATAACACTCATAACCTTGACATAATAGACCATTGTTTTATTATATATTGCTAAGAGTTAGGATCCTTAGTGTAATTCTTCTTCTTTCTAAGTATAATTGACGTTTTGACAATATAGACATAATGTAATATTTACTTCCAAATTATTGAATGAATAGACAAAGTGTTTCATGCGATCATGAATATTTACTTCCTAATTTTTAAAATGCATTTTTTTAGTCACTACAATTATATTTAAAATTACTCACAAGTTTGGTTGATAGCATGACATTGTCTAAATAGATACTTTATCACTAAAACCTTTGATAACAATATATGAAATGTAATGTGATATATGTTATTCCATAGATTAAGGAATAAACAATTTAAAGACACTTGAAAATATGTAAAAAAACTATAGATAATGTTGTAGTCGATCATTCTTTTGTCTAGGGTGTACTTGTGAAGCATGGAACCATGGGCTTGGCTAAGATATTGGAGGCATTGTTTCAACCCTCATGAGAACCTAAATGAATTTTAAGAAATGTGTGGTTCTTGGTCAGTACCTAGAATGTCTTGGAGGGCTCAGTTTAAGGACTTAGAAGAAGGCTAAGTTAAGTAATGATATGATTAGCAACCAAAGTGTTTGGTTATGACTAAAACTAATAAGGTTAAGGCTAGACATTATGGTAAAGTTTTATTTATAATTCATAAACCTTAACATAACAAAATTATGACTTGAAGGTTCTAGGGTATGAATATGTAAGGTAAGCATAGATGTTGAACCACACTCAAAGGAGTAAAAAAAGGTTAATAGAAAAGGAAGCTATAATAAAAGATAGTTATGATAGGCTAATGAAATGCCATTGATGAACCTTTATGAGCAATGAAAATTAAGCTTTGGTCAATTAGGCTATCAACTATGACCTTGCAAGAAGGTGGAAGTGATTGGAATAAGACATAAGGTTGTGCTAGGTTTGGCTATATAAATACTATGGTAAAGATGTTGGCTAGACCTTTGATTGGATAGGTTATTTTGGTAAGGCAACAAGTAATTCTATTTAGGCTCTTAAGTTACATTTTGACACTCTCAATGGTGATCTGAGGAATTTGGGTTGGCTTACTAGAGGCCTTATGATCATCATGATGACAATTGATTGACTTGTGATCATAAGGCTAGCTAGAGATATTTGTGTAAATCATGACTTAGTTACATTAACATTAAGTTAATTATAGAACCTAAGGTTAAAAGCCAAGCCATTATGAAACCTATGATTATCTTAGATACGAAAGGTCCAAAACAAAACATGGTGAAGAATAAATATGTCAAAAATTGGCTAAGAAATTCTTGATAATTGAATTTGGATTTAGTGAGAACCCTAAGGCATTTAGATATAGCGGCCTCTAAATTATTGATCCTAAACAAACAATTTAGCTAACCCACTCTCTTTGCTTGGTGTTAATTAAATTTGAATAGTTATGCATATAGTTGGAGTATTACATTTCATGATATAAACCTCTAGAATTTGTAGGAAGCCATCGTATGAAAAGTCCCAGAAGAAAACAATTACACATTTAGTTCTAGAAGAAATCAAATGACATGCTTTCCTCTATTGAGGACCATTTGTGGTCCTTAAAGACTCTTAGAATCCTACATGGATGCCCTATCGTGATTCTTATGCGTAAAAATTATATTATATCATGATGTGGATGCTACGTATGTTGTTAGTCAAAATGTAAGAAAATATATATTGAATTAGTTTGTAGACGACTATATCATTTGGTTAGTTAGAAACTAATGTCATTCACTCATAAGATTTGTTCTATTGTTATATTCATATTTCGTATTAATGCATAACAGATTCATTGTATGGCTCAAAGACTACTTATAGAGCCACCTTTCTGTCCCCTTTATAACAAGATCATGTTGTTAAAATTTGAGAAGGAATTTAGCTAGATATTGTTAGAGCTAGTGAATTAGTTGGATAATTCATTTTATTTATTTCATCATCAATAATAATATAATGGATACTTATTTGTCAATTATACTTTATTGAATATAGGATTATATCATAATCTCTTATTAGACTTGGTGCTTACTAGTTATTTTTTTTTATCAGACTTCGGTAGTTATTCATGATACTTCCTTAGATTAGATTAGAAATGAGTAGTTTTCTTAATTTTGTAGACATTTTATTTATGTGCTAGTCTTGTGAATGAGAGAAATTTTTAGATTACTTAAATGATAATATTTTGCTTGGAACTTGCTAGTACAATATGATAATGTGATTTTTTAGAATTTTGCAACACTCATTGTTTCTTAAAAACTTAAATTTGATAGTGTAAGATCATTTGAGATTTAGGGAAAGGAAAAATGCTATGTGTGTGTGTGTGTGTGTATACATGTGTGTGTGTACAATTGAATATTTTTTATTTAAAGAAAGCAGTTATATGATCAATTGAATATAAACATTAGAAGTCTATTTTTACTTTTGTTATTTTATAAAATGGTCATTGTTGTTATCACAATGACCTAGTGGAGGATCAAGAAGATTTTGGATGATAATAACTTAATTATGTAAGGTTTTAATATAATCATAAAGCTTGGATATATTTTTTCGAAATAAGTGAAGAAACAACCATTAAAGAGATGTTAAGAACTTCAAAAAGCATGATTTTAAGTTGTTGTCCGTTAAAGAAGAAGAGTAGTAAATATCAAATCTTTGGAGTGGCAGGCTTAGAGAGATATATTTTTTAGTTAAGATTTAAGTATTTTTAATTGTTTTTAGAATATATGCTTAATTAAAATAATCTATGCAAGCTAGAAACATTAAATTGAAATTTAAATTAATGGACTTCAAAGATCAATATTTTAGTTTTTAATATCTTTGAAATTATACCATTATAATCTTAAGAATCATTTTTCTTAACTTTTATTATTTTCTTTTCCATAATAATTAATTAAATTTTAAAAATTAAAAAAAAACCAATTCGACTCGAATTAACAAAACAAAACCTATATAACAATTTTTAGGCATAGAGCATTAATGTCTAACCTGTTCGCTACAATAGTTGAATCGAGGCATCACTCCCAAACATAGATTACCTTGAGTTAAGGCACTACTCTCTGCATTCATAGATCAATAAATCATCTTATTGGAAGTGTTGTGACTATGTCTTGAATAAAATTAGTGGCACTAACCCAGTTATCAAACTACTTCTAAAGCAAAAAAAATTTCTTATATGGAGAAAAGAAAATAGCAAATACATCATGTAGGAGGTTAATTTAAATTTTATTCCTCATAGCTAAATTCTCAGTTGCAGTAGTCAAGTGAGTTGTCTATTCATACAATTTTACAATCAAATGATCGTTGGCATTAGTAACATTTTTTAAGCGGTAATTCTACTAACTGTCTGATCGCTCCATTAAATGATTGCATCGTATGCATGTAATTCATTAATAAAATTAAATGTTTTCATTATGTCATAATTTAGATTTAACAGTTCATATGAAATAAAAATATCTAAACTACTCTAGTATGTTCCTAAGTGACCATTTTTGTATTTTTTGCAATCAAGAATTCCAAGATTCTTTTTATCATGTATGTTCTATTCAATGACTATGTTAAGAAATATTTACTAGTTGTTATAAATTTTAATTAAATAATATTATGTTTTTAATTCAAAAAATATCTATAAATCAAAAACATCATGCAATTAGTTTGGTAAATAATTTCAACTATTAGAAAATGTTTATAGATAAGGTAATTATTCATCAAAATAAATTTATGAAATTTTTAAACAATTCTAATGAAACATTTGAAGTAATGACATTAAAGCCATTAGTAGCTAGTGCTCATCATTACCTTTATGCATTATGTCCTCAAGCCGATATTCTTTCTTAAATTCAATAAAGCTTGCATTTCCTCTTTTTTGTTTATTAAATTAAAATAATTTTTTTGTACAACATTTCTCAAGTGCTGGAATTACTTTGTATAGATTAAAATTACCACTTTGCTTTCCTCTTTTTGCTAATCTTACTTCATTATAAGGCCATTACAGCGTTTTTTCCTAGTTAAATATTCTAATAGTTTAGCGTTCCAATTCTTTTAGTAAAAGGCTTATCTATATTATATTTTTATACATTATTTGTTTTACAACTAGACGTAGGTTTGATTTTAGGCTGAATCATCTAAAAAATACTTAAGTGTACTCTAAACTTTTTGTTAACATTCTAATTACAATTTTCCTAAAAATTTATTATTACATAGAAATTAAAGTATTTTAAAAAAAATAAAAATTGTCATAATATTACTTTTAGATATTTGTTTAACCTTATTATAAATGTTTTTAAACTCTTTTTAAAAATATTTTTGTGAGAAATAAATAAATTATTTCTCAATAATTCAGTGATTCACTTGTTGAAACACTATCAACATGATGGAAGGAGCTCATTCTCTTAAGATGAATGTACAAAACTCAAATGTAGTACAAGGAGTAAACTAAAAGAAAGGAAATTAATGAAGCATAAGCAAACAAGTTGATATTTGAAATGAAGAGATAATAGTATAGAGGACATGTGACCTAGCTTAAAAACAAACAAAGAAATAGAAAAATTTTGGGTAAATGTTTCTATTTAATAAATTTCAAATTTAATCATTCATAAGGATTAATTTCATCATTTTAAGCATTCTTGAATTTTTTAATTATTGGAGGGTGCTTTTTGACACAAGTCTGAAATGAACATCATAAATAAACATCAAAGCGATAGTGAGGTGATAGAATTTTTCAAGTTTTCCGTGAGCAAGATGACACTTCCAACATGATTTTTGGGACACTCTCTTGTAAGTATGCTCCTCCCCGATATTGGGTATATCTCATGCACATTCGCCTCATGGCCATTCTCTTATAATGAAGTTGGGAAAGGTTTTGATTCTCACTAATCATTAAAGTGCTAATGTCTTTTTGAAAGTGTGAAGAAAAGGTCATGTTTGATGAGGATGATGTCACTAAATAGGTTGCTCCCTTTGAACTCACTTTAATAGGTAACATTTTCAGTTGGATGGCCCAATATGGAATTCCAAAGAGTATGAATTCAAAACGATTGGCCACTTTTAATCTATTGTGAAGAGGTAAGAATGTGCTCCTAAGATATTCACTAGAATTGTAAAACATTAGATGTTGGATGTACAATATTCAAAAAATTGTAGTATCTCAAATGTTTCCAACTTTTTTGATTAATACAAAACCTTTGTAAGCACTTGTGTTGATTTTATTGAGGCACCATCCAATCAACTTGCTCAACAACTTGGCCATTTTCTCAATAAGTTAATAGTTAGCAAGTCATTAAAAGTATTGTAATGATAATAAGCTTAATAAGGCTCCATGGGGCACTGGTCTATGTTTTGGTCAATCTTACTAAAAATCTTCCTTTAGATTTTAGAATGTTAAGAACGATTGGGTGCAACAATAGCCCGTTGAAAAAAATGAAGTAATGAAAAGTTTTCCAAATATTATCGGAGTAACTGTACACAAGGTTTCTAAATAGTGCAACGCGAGTAAGAAAAAAGTTCTAAACCATTTTATGTGAGAAATGGAGAGAATGAGACGCTTACAATTAGTGAAGTAATAAGCAATGTGAAACTTCAAACTTTGGTAGCCATCATTGTATAAAACAATATCAGTACCTCACTACATCACAAAAATCAACTTATAATAAATCAACCTAATTGTATTATTAATGAACTATTCAATGACAGAATGATAAATTTTAATTCATAATTATAAAGAAAGAGTAAACAATGTCAATCTATTTTGAAACAGAGGAAAGACTTGTAGCATAAACCACAAGTAGATATTCAATCTCTCAAAACCTTGAAAAAAGATTTTCAAGAAAAAGCAAAGACACTCAAGCTTTTTAGGATAAAGTTGAATGGCTTTGCACTGGCTAATAGTGACAAGACAATAAGTAAAAACACCAAATGGAATGTCAAAAAAGTTATTTACCTAATAATGACCAAGGGAAGCTTTCAAGAATTTCAAAATACAGACGTTATAAATTATAATTAATAATGCCTTACTTTTCATCATAAAGGGTGTAGTTAGTTCCCAATAGCTTGATGCCTTAATAACATGTTTAGATTACAAAAAATTAACTCAATTGTAATGATGGATTGCTTTGCAAGTAATAGATAAATAGACATCCTTTGTTAGAAACTAAAGTTTCACTATTATGAAGCAACATTTCTAACAAAGCATAGGTGTTTTGGTTGTAGAACTTATAATGTTAAAAATTGAAAATTAAGTGTATTTTCTTCACTTGGTCATATGTATTTAATGTGCTATCTATTTATGTATGCAAAAAAACTTGTTCATTAATAGAGCAGATCTTTGGAGGGATGAAAGATTATTGGTGGAGACCAATTTATCTTCCCTAAATAGAAAATATAGTCAAATATCATTCCTAAGGTTTGGAAATATAAAGGCCATTCTCTTGGACAAAACCCTAATGAAACATGATTTTCTAAAAGCCTTCCTAAAGTAGTGGCTCAACATATGAAGAAGTTATTGTTATGACAACCCCTATGACTGATCATTTCTCAAGCAGCAATTAAATGTAATCCCAGACAACTTAGATTCCAAACCACTTGGATTGGAACTATATAACTCTCTCTAGTTGTTGCTCAAAATTAGAGTCTACCAATTTCTAGGTTAGGAATGTATGCCCTAGTATATAGGTTGAAGAGAGCTAAAGCCAACCTTAAACAATAGAGTAAAACTTAAATTTGGTATATTTTTGAAGATTAAAGAAGAAGATTACCATGTTATAGAGAAGGAAAATAACTTCAAAGAGTTATAGATGAGTTATCAAAGTTACAAAAAAACAAAGCATAGGATGAACAAACCAAGGTTGCTAAAATGGAGATGTATGGAGAAGACATTTAAGAATACTATGGGATACTTTTTTTGAATTCTATAGGACATTTTAGAATTCTAAGAGCCACAACAAATTAAAAAATAAATACCTATAATTTTTTAAAAAAATGAAAAAAAAACTTCTTGAAAAGCTACAAAAATAATTATTCCAACAAGTTTCTAAATTGGCACATGCATTTCGAGCAGCAGTAATGGAGAAAAGTTAAGTAATAAGGAACATACAATATGACATGGGTGGATTGGTACATCACTTTGGGTTCTAAATTTGGCAAGTAGCATAGATAAAAAGGCATTGACACCTTTGGTCTGCTTTGGGGTTAATGTAGATCGAAGAGAGTTAGCACGAGTCAGTGCTATTTGTGATGGTAACGATGGTTGACAGAGGTGGATGACAGCAAAAAAGCACAAAACTAAATTTTAATCCTAATTTAGAACAATTTTCAAGCAAATTTTTTTCCTAATGGTCTTGTTAGATTGTTGAAGGGATGGTCTATACTAAATATAAGTTAAAAATCTCCAAAAAGTTTCCAATTATTCATTAAACAACTTAAACTAAATTTAAAATGTTGGTAAATTGATGAACTAATAAAAACAAATAGAAATATATGATAAACAAGGGTCTACTATATTGATCTACACACTGATTATAATAATAATAAAGAATAATGAGAAGTATAGTAACAAATCCTTAATGGACTCCAAGTTCGAATAGAACTAGTACATCTCCATGTTGAACCTCTACATGATGTACTGGATTGGACTGAATTAAATGGACAAGAGTTGAACGATAAGTACTAGGTAGTTTAAGAATGGTAATAAAAACCCAAATATCATCCACAAAATGTTCAACAATAAGCGAATGAAGGGGAATTTAAAAAGAATTAAAGATGCAAGTGGGAGTTGGATCTTAGAGAAAGATTTAATTGCCAAATACATTGCAGTTTGCTTGACGTCTCACTATTCTCTACTAAGAAACATGAGAGGTGCTTTGATTTATGATGCTTAGACTCACTTAAATGAAATATAGTCCTAGTTCAGCAAGTTAAAAGGGGAAAATACCAAAAAAATATTATTTCCTGAAATAAACCTTATTATTAAGGCAAAAAAATATTATTTCGATGGATTCTTTATGTGCTCACAGATTGTATGGGTTTAATGTTTTGTTTTACAAGCATTATTGGACCATATTTCAAGAGGACATTTATGATGCTATCAATGATTTTGTGATTGGTAGCCCATCAACAAAAGAATGTTGTATAGCTAATTTAGTTTTCCTTCTGAAGTCTTGTTACAACATATCTTTTGAAGACTTCATGACAATTTGGATGTATTGTTTCTCAAAAATATTCAAAGTTGTTAGTAGTTAGCCTATAAAGCTTTCTACCCACCATCATCTCACTGGAGCAATGAACTTTTGCTAAAAGGAAATCACTAAAGATATCTTACCTGCATTAGAAATCATACATTCATAAGAGAAACTTCATGATTTAAAAGAGTTGATCAATGCTAATAGGTTTTTTTTATCGAGTTAGACTTTAAGAATGTGTTCAATAATATATTGTGTGGGAAATATCTATTAGACAAGTTTAACTTCAACAGTAAATTTATTAATCTAGTCATGAGTATCTATAATATAAGCTGGTTGTTTGTGATTATTAACGAGAAAGGAAATGGTTCCTTCTAACTCTCCCATTGGCTAAAGCAAGGTAACCCTCTAACCCCAATTCTGCTCCACATTGTAGCTAAAGAACTAAGAAGAGATTTAAACAATCAACATATATTAGGTAATGTGAAGCACTATGCAACTCCAAGTGGTTGTTCGCCAAAGTCCCATTTGTGCTTTGTAGATAGCCTTTTACTCTTCTTAGGAGGTGATAAACACTTTATCAAAAATATCAAGTTATTCTTCTATAATCTCCAGGGCACATCAAGTTTGTAGATTAATGTACAAAGGATCTTCATTTTTAGATGTACAAACATGAAACACAAGTAGAGGAACATTGACAAGGAGCTATTGCTTTAGAAAAGATACTACCTTCCAATCTCTTAACTCAAAATCACATTAATTGAACATTGGTAATAGTGGTTCACTTCGAACACTAGAATAACAAAACATGCAAAAGGAATTATTGTCAATGGGAGGTAGTACTTGTTAGTCATGTCCTCTAGTCAATGGCAATTTATAAATCAAATTATATCTTATCTTCTCAATAGTATTACTAATTTTTAGAAAGTATGATAAATTGTTTTCTTTGGTGTAATAGTGATTTGGTGAGCAAGCACCATTTGGCTAGTTAGAACAAGATTAGCATCCCCTCCAAAAACTATGGATTACTGGTAAAAAAATTAAAGGATATCATGGATGTATATAATATAAACCTTTTTTAAAAGGTCTACACCTCAAACATTATCTATTGTACAAACTTGAGATATGTGTTTCCTTTATGGAAGGTGTTGTGGAGCATGCTCAATGACTTGGAATCAAATATAAAGAATAATCTCACTATTTTGTATTTGGCGATACGTGGAACAAAATAGATAAGGATGGCAACAATTGTTTGAACCTCACTAAGGATGGTAAATTCATATCAATTGGGATAAGAGAAGCTTAGAATTAATTTATTACCTTATTTAAACATCCAAAAAAGTGAGCCATAATTATTGACCTTCCAAAATATCTCTGTTAATGTGAAGACTCTTTAATAACTAATTAAATTTTTATAACTTGATGATGTTGAATTTTAATTTATAAAAAAATGCACTTTTTGTGCTTATTGGGACTCTCAAATGAATCTTATGGAACCTCTTTGTAATGAATCTTGGCATAAAATAAACCCAACATCATGACTCACGAAATGTTTCTACAAGATAGAGGTGTTGTTACAAAAATCAACAACTATTGATAATTTATTGTTCTACCATCTCTCATATGGTGTAATATCTACAAAATAAAAATTCAAAACTGTTCAACGAGCAAATATTCCCTGTGATTTTCTTGATAGAGTTAAATATAGTACTTATGAATTTGAAAATGTTAGTTAATTATGTAAAGAAGTTTAATAGATCCTCAAACTGTAAAATACACATTACTTCCTTGATTTTTTGAGATTTATTGAATAATCAAAAAAAGGGGTTCAATGGACTCCCATAATAGTGGATTTAGAAAAATTAAATACTAATGGACTGACTAGAAATAACCTAGTGCTAATTCATGTGTGAAACTAGACCCACCTTGACTCTTCAAACTCATCGATCCACTCAACATGCACTGTTTAGTTTTTGTCTATAATCCATGAAATTTCTTAAAAGATCAACAGATGCCTCGTTCTAACCTACATATGAGACTTGAGGTGTAATTGTGTCTCTGCAACTCTGTTGCATTGATCGTGTAGGCCGCTTCCCTGCCACTCACTAAATCGAAAGCAAAATGAACATAACAATTTAGGAGCTCCTTATGTCAAATTATTTTTGCAACATTTCATTGAATATTTTTTCTTGAATTCAAATTATGTTTTTTATAATTGGTGATCAAATTTGGAAATCTAAAATGCACTTTAGAATTCCAAAAATATGTTCCACATTTTTCCAATAATATCCTTTCATATCTTACCTTAACAAATTATCATTATAGCATTAAGATATCAATAACTAGTGATACTCACAATATTGTAAGTAATGTAATTTGAATAAAATATAAAAGTTCTACCATTAAGCTAGTTTAATAAAAGCATGTTGTATATATTCAATATAATAATGTGATTTTGAGGGTAACCTAAGAAGGAGATTGAAGGTTTAAAAAAGGAAGATCCAAAAATATTAACCAGTACTCATAAAAGCATCAAATCACTAACAAAGCTCTCAATCATTTAATTTGAACTTTTGGGAAATTAATCATCTAGTCCAAATTTCTAGTCTGACTTAGTGAACATGTGATTTTCTTATTTATCATTCATAAAACTACAATTGTGCACGTTGACTCTTCACAACTAACTTGAGTATTCTAGATGTTTGTTATTAAGCCACTTTTTTAGCATAACATACCTTACATTAACAATCAATGCATGTCTTAAGCTTTTGGGATAGTTTTTACTTGTCAAGCAATACTAAGATTTCCGGTTGTAAATCTATAGCACCTTTGTGTAGGCCTTAACTTGGTATAAAAGAATGGTTGGCTATAAGAACTTTGCATAACTTCTAATTTATCATTAAATTGGCATGTCGTAATTTTATGTAATTGTTTTTACTAGCTAGAAGTCTTTAAACATTATTTGAAATAAGATTACAAAATGAACAAAAAAAATCTTACTTTCAAATCTAATGCTACAATATTTTTTTATTTTTTGTTCTTTTGCTATTACATTTCATGTTTTATTTGTTTTTCTTTGTCTTTTGATCTTGAAATGATATATGGTTAACTTAAGAAAGTACGAATTCTTAAAACTTGATGACTATTTGAAGGTTTCTTTCACTAGTGAATTAAATGCAAAAAAGATTTTCTATGACACTGTTCCTTTAGAACTTTATTCAATTTTTAATTATTTGATATTAGAAAATAGGTTGCTCAAAAATGAAAATTTCTATTTGAGTAATGAAAATTTTTTTGATTTTTTTTATTTTTATTAATTCTATTGTTAGAATGAAATATTTTTGTTTATACGTCATATATGCATATGCATGCATCATCACAAACTTTTGTTAACCTTAATATTGAGAAATTTTATACATGAAAATACTTGATCATCAAGAACCAATTCGTATGCATTAGATATGTAACATCCTAGGTAACACCAAATTATTATTACAGAAATAGTGAAAATTTATAACACTGCTCCTTGAGGAAAATCATTTGTTGAATTCAATGTAAATATGCTTGAATTCATACGTAACAGTGTTTTTTATGTGAACTTAAAATACTTTGAACTCACAACACATTACTACCACTATGGAATACAATGCTTTTTTGGAGTCGTAAATACAAAGCTTTAGGAAACCATGTAGGTCTCACAACATTACAAGCTCCAATGGAGGTTAAAATTAACTTTATTTAATTCAAGATGAAATACCAGATTTCCCATTAAGATTAGCATGTTGAATTATTTGATTTAGGAACTCATCTATGTGATTAGATAATATTATCTCATCATGATACTTGACACTATATGCTAATTGTAAAATCTATTATGCATATAAGTACTATTTCAATATTTAATCAGTAGCGCTTCTGGGATGTCAAAAAAATTAGTAGAACTACATTCATAATGATTACCTTCAAGAATTAATTATGTACCCAACTTCAAACAAGAAGTAATAAACATTTAAACTTAACAAAACACAATAAGATTTAAAGATCACAATCAATAAGAATAATAATTATTCAATATAACTCAATTATTCAATTAATTTTTATTCATAAAGTACTAAGCTACACAAAATTGATGAGAATGAATCCACTATGATTCAAAATAAGTTGAATAATGAATCTAGATGAACTAGAATTCTAAGTCCTTAAATATGAATGTTGTGAATTGTTTTTGAATTGCTAATAATCTTGATTCACGTGTATTTAACATAATCTTAAATTTTTAAATCTCAGACAATTGTTGTAGATAGATTAGTTATAGAATTCAAAACATGTAAGAATTAGTGTAACTTCTCATGACAAGTTGTCATGGCAAAATGCTTTATTATTATCCTTTTTAAAGTGGCAAATTTTGTTAAGTTATGATGCACACAATTATTTTATTGTTAAGGAATTACTACTTAATGTTGCATATCCCAATTAATCTTTTTTTTTGATTCTATTGAATACATGAGCAACAATAGTAAATAACCAAAGATTGAATGGTTAATGGTTGTGAGGGACAGGCACTAATAGTATCGATGAATAATCTAAATTGCCAGCTAAAATGGAGTCATTGGGGCAGTTGGAGGTGAGTTCCTACAATCCACTATATTTTAGTTATACTAAGCTAGTATGCCAGCAAGTCTTTGTTGTAGGTTTGGAGGGCCTCACCTCCCTTAAACATTCATTTGTTGTGATTGTTTGCTAGGTAGCCGACCTTTCACCAGTTTGCGTCAACCAAAGAGAACCTTCAATGGTCAGCGAAAAATTATTTCCAAAGAAAAAGAAATTCAAAAAATTGACACACCTTTCAAGCTTGAATTAATAAGGAAATGTTCACACATTTTTCTAAATATGGACAGTGGCATTTAAGAAAATAAAAATTTTTAGTGACTAAAAGGTATCATTTTAGGATAATTGGCTTGTACAAATTATATTTGATAGATTATTTGAGATGTTGGCTTCACCAAGAATGAAACACTAGTGGCTCTAAGAAAACAGATTTTAAGTGGCATCATGAGTTTCATGCGAATGTTGTGCGAATCAACATTAGCTCTAATTTAGGTTTGATTTGAGTTTTTCAATGAGGAAGCTTTGTACTCTTTAGCTTTGGTAGAAAAAATCCTATGCAAGTGACTATATCTATTATAAACCTGATTAGAATATGCATAAATAAGATGTGTGTTGTAGTGGATCTAGTGAAGGAGTTAGTTGAATCTAGATAACAAAAAATTTGGAAACATAAATAGATTGGGGCAATGAATTCAATATGTTATCTTTGTTATTAACACAACTTCTATGGCCAAGGTCACTCCTCTTTTCAATATAAATGAATTTAAATGTCACCAAATATGCATGAAAAAATAAGCATCGACAAATGTGAATGAATGACCGCATAGCGTAGTAGAGTAGATTTGCACTTGCTGAGACCAGTTGTAGTATTGATTGACGGTCAATCAATAGTGGAAAGCACACTAAAAGGTAGAATGGCATATGGTGAAAGTCTCTTTTCTTTCTACCTCGAAAGATATTGCTCACCGGCTCAGCGCTAACAAGCAAGAGGTTCAGGGTTGCCTCAGCTCTAGATATATACTAGTCAAAGGCGATTGAAGAAATCGTCGATCTAATTCTCTATGTCTTTCTTTATCTGACAAAAGAAAGCAAGCCTCAGTGCGTCAAATCTTCTTTTTTGACCTTTCTCAATTTGCATTTCTTTCGATTCGATTTCTTCTCTGAGTGGATTTTCCAATAGATGGGAGGAGAAAGATTTGGGAAAAAGAAAAGAGGATGACTTGCTATCAGAGTGGATTTCTTTGCCGTTATTGGAGAGAGAACCCGAAAAAAAAAAGATGTGCTATCATTCCAGCTATCCCCTTGGGTTCCCCAGAGGGGGCCCCTGCCCCCCTTTTTTATTCTATAACCTCACTAAGCCATTATATATGAATTAGGAAATATTCTAAATGAAAAGTCATTGTTTTTTGATAGTTTCATTTTAGACATACATGTTGTACGAAAAATATTGAGGCATTGCAAAATTGTTCCACTACAACAAAGGAGTATAAAAAGTCACAAATAGTTTAGCTAATACAGTTAGTACTAGAATTATCACATGCTTAGAAAAAAACAAAGTTTCCAATTATTTGAAATGGAACGATCATTTTAAGATTTTAGCAATGACTAGCTTAAATTATATATAAATTCTAGTCTTATGTAATCTAAAGAGGAAGATTTCAACCTAATTTAGAATATAGAAATCTAGAAATGGTTAAAGAGCCATCCTTGTTTCTATTGTATTCAAAGAAGTGCGTAGTTTTCTTAAATTTCTTAACAAACGACTGTTTTTGGATAACTTCTTATCTTGAACGTAAGTGGTACAACAAAAAGGAGCTATGTATGGTAGTTTGTGCTTCTACTCAAAACAAAAAATAATTCTGATTTCTCTCATGGAACCTATGGCTCACAATAACTAATTGCATAATCTATTTAGGAGATTAGAAATTGAACATTACATTGGGAATAAATCCAATGGGATTTTGGTATTAAAAATTAAAGCATCCATTGTCAATCCTTAAATGAGGATGAGCAGTTAGTTAACATGCTCACTAATAATCCATGGAGACAAGATAGTGTCCATAATACTTATGTGTATGATGATTTCAAGTGGTAAATGAAGAACACTTTAGTACATGGTAGCTCAAATTGTAGAGCAAATTATAGCTCCATGGATAGAAATTGTATACTTTAATGTAATAATACACTTGATTAATACAAGAGTCCATCCATCCTTAGGTGAGAAGTAATGAATGAATTCATTGATTACAATCATTAATGGTGCATAAGAGAAGTGTCATTCATTGGGCATTTATTTACATGGACAACGAATAAAAAGGCAAATAGTTCTAAAGAAGGCTACATTGATTATTAGACAATCATGCCTAGATTGATCTATTATCAGCAATAGTAATGCAATATTTTTGTCAAATTAGATGAACTTATTCACATTTACGTCAATTTATATGGGATCATACATACTCTACCAAAGTTGTTAAAATTTTCGAATATGTGAGTTAAGTATCTAAAATTCATCCAAAATATAGAAAATGTTAATGAAATTATATTATGTTTAAAATAATCAATAATTTTCTCACTTCTAAATTCACCATCATTATTGTTTGTAATGACAACTAAATTATGGCCAAACTACTTTTCTAATTTAGTTATCAAGATGTAAAATATTCTACATGATTTTCTCCTTTTTTGTAAGAAAAGTATTTATGTATACCTAAAATAGTCATCTAGCACAAGTAGTCCATATTTTTGATATCTTACACTCTAAAGTATTTATTTGAGAAAGTTCAAAGGGTATATATAATCATCTTGAAAAGACAATTTAGTTAAACTTTTTATTAGTTATATTAAATTATTTTTCTTAAGGTTTGTGTGTCAGCATGACAAATTCTTCTATGCCATAAATTAAAGTCATTAATATATGACACACATTCTTTTTGAGAACTGTTTATTTTTTCAAATACAGTAAATAAGTGTTATTTCTTTTAGTTGTAACAACTAATAGATTTCTATCTTTACTAAGAATCAAATTAAACACTAAAATTTTCTATAAAATAATTAAACAATATTTTGGAAATTATATTTTAAACTTAAAAATAATTAAATTTTGTATTAAAAAATGTAGAATTTCAAATAGTAGTTATTCATTTGATATATTTCTTTGAACTCTCACTAAGTACTACTTTTTCATCAACATAGGCTTCTTATTGGGTTATTAAATTGATTGTTTCAGTCATGTATCTCAAACACCAATTTTCCAAGAATCATGTCTTGCTCATCTTTCAAAAGAAAACCTTCCTACAATTATAAATTTTTATTGTTAGACTTACGAAGTCAAACCTTTCAGGTCAAGCATGTTTTGTGCATGGATGAGCTATAGTTTTCCGTGACTCACAAGAAGTTTTAGAAAATTTAGATTAAATATGAGCTTTAATAATATGTGCTTGTGCTATATAGTCAGTTTGCATGCTACAATGACATGTAAAATTGTTATTGTAACCTTGTTAAAAATTGATATTTCCTTTATCCCAATGAACATGAAATATTCTAGCATTTGAAATAAAATAATTTCTATTAATAAGTTTTGCATTTAGTAATGAACAAGTATATTTCAGGGATTTAAGATCATAAATTCTTTAACTAATGATGCATGCCCTTATCTTTTTATTCTAATCCATCATTAGCCTTTTGCATGTTCATTAGTTATGTGTTAACCTTATTTCTAATATGTTCACAAAGACTTAAATGTTCACTATGCTTTTCTTTTAGTTTCTTATATTCCTTGAATAAACTTTCATATTATAACACACAAATTGATTATTAAGGTAATCCTTCACTATAATAACTTACATCTACTTCACATAATGATGTTCCCATTTCTTCTTTATCCTCATGAGCCACCATCAAAAATAGCTCTTCATTCTTCTCTTCCTCTTCACTTGTATTGGTCACCTCAAAGTCATGTCAAGCTTTATTAAATGCTTTCTTCTTCTAGTTCTTGCTCTTCTTCATTGCGTTCTTCTCTTTTTCAATTGAATCTAACTCCATAGAACATGCTAGTTTGATATGTCTTTGTTTGTCACACTTATGGCAAAAGATCTCCTCTTTTCTTCTCACTCTCTTTTTGGATCATTGTTTCGTAAATCTTCATGTAATAGCAAAAAGTTTAGAAAAACCTTCCAAAATTAGAGAAATGCTATCTTCATCTATAGTCTCCTCTTCTAAGGTATCTTCCCCTTTTTTTAGGTTATTGTTTACTCCTTGTTCATTAATTTATTATTCTAAATTAAGTCATTCTCTTCTTTTCTCCTCTCATATGACTTTACAGTATTTTGATTTCCTTTTAGTGTAATGCATCAATTAATCTCACTTCTAATTTAGTCTATATTTGCATTGTGTTAAAATAATAACGTATTTTTATTTTTGCTTATTACTCTTCATAATTTTCATTGTTCAAAATTATACTTGATTGAGAAGAAACAAACCTCTTTCGACTCATCTAATTAACCTCTATCTGAAACAATATTTATTTTTTTATTCTTTTATTTTTTTAAAGTTTTTTCCTATCTTAGAAGACTTTCATTTGATATCATATCTCATTATCTAGAATTTTTGTTTTGATCACCTTATTATCTTTGAATTCCCAAACAATCTATCTTATTTTTTCAAAATAATTTATTTTATTTAGTTGTACTTTATTGTTTAAATTTATCTTATTTTAGCTTTACTATGTTCCAACTTTATATTGAAATTAAAAACTTATTATTTATTTCAAAATTAATAATAATTCTAAATGAGGTCTAACTAAGAGAAAACCAAGGTCATTGGGCTTACCTTCAAGAGCATTATGAAGTTAAATATCTGTTTTTATATTTTTAAATGTTTAACTTTCTTAAGGTTTTACCATGTTTTATGAGACATTTTGATTTGTATTTATGTTGTTTAATGAGAAAATTAAATGAATCTCCTTACTATATTTTAATATGATCTTTCCTTGCATTTTATCTTATCTATTAAAATATTTCACTCTGATTTGGTTATATTATTTTGCAACTCTAAATCTCCTCTCGTGTGAGCATCATAGAATTTTATTTCTTTATATTAGATTAATTAAGATTATCTCATTTTATATTTAAAATTTATTTATCTAATATTATAATAATAATTTATTATTTGTCGTATTTCAAAGCAATGTCCATTCGAGAAATAATAAAGTTCATTAGACTTATCTTGCTTAGCTCTATTTAGTTAAATTTGCATTTTTTTTATTTTTTAAAAAGTTGTTTTAGAATTCTACACATTGTAAAACACATTTTTTTGATTTGTACATTATTTAATGATTGAAAATATTTCATTCAATCACCTTAGCACCATATAATTTATCTCATTTCTTCAACCTTTTTTCCTTGATATGATATATTTTCTCACTCGACATCTATAGTATATTTTCATTGTTATTTATTCTTATTTAATGTCATGATCAAAAGTATGTTTAAATAAGAACAAATCATTAGACTTTCCTTAAGTAGTTCTACATTAGTATTAACTTTATATTTCTAAATATTCAATTTGGGTAAGATTTTAAATGGCTTTATGAGACATTTTAATTCAGAGATGTTTTGATGGTCGATGGTTTAAAATATATTCCATTTTATATAATTGTATTTTCTTATTATATTTGAATTAAAATTTCCCATATAAATTATCTTATTTGTTTAAATATTCTATTTTTATCTAACTTTAATTAGGTTATGTTATAATACTTCAATTTATCTGACTTTTGTTTTAGAATATATTTACTAATTATTAAAAGAATAATTTTTCTTATTATTTATGCTTATTTACTATGATAATTTGTAATAACCCTTGGCGAGATCTAATCTAGTCAAATCAAACATCAGAGGAGTCACCTCAATAAGCCCTATCTAATTAAATATTAATTTTATGATTTTAAAAATTAAATTGTTTAAGATTTGAGCTTGTTTAGAATGATATTTAGTTTCTTATTTGTTTTATTGATTAGGGGTGCTACTCTAAATCTCCTTAGTATTAATACAACTTTCCCATAAATTGTATGTCATTTCTTCAAGTTTTTAGATTTAATTTCAATGCAATTATGTTAAACTCTAGATTTCCTCTCATGTGACCTTTATTTTGCTTTGTTGTTGTTATATTATATTGCTTTAGTTTATCTCATTTATATATTAATATACATCTACCAAATATTAAAAAACAACCTTTTGTTGATTAAATTTCTTTACATTTGTAATTGTCATTAACCCTGAATGAGGGGTAGTAAAGTTGAAATAAACATCGCTAGATTTGCTCAAGCTACATACAAATAATGATTTGTTTTTCACTTTTAAATATTGTCTTTGTTTTGGCACGATTTGTGGGTGAACTCCATTTATACCTAAATTGATCATCTAGAATGTTACACACCATCTCAAAATCTTTGAATATAACTACTCATACAATTTATCTAATTTCTTAAAATATTTTTGCTTTCAATTTTGTATTTTACTATATAACTATAAATGTCCTCTCATGTAACATTTACAAGGATTTCATTTGATTATATTAGACTACTTCATTTTATGTTATTTTAGCTTTATTATAGATTTCTTTATATCAAATGATATTTTTTTATTATTTATTCTTATTTAACTTGATAATTTGTACAAATTGCATACGAAGTCTAAACAAGAGAAAGTTAATGTCATTTGATATTATTCAAGAGCTCAATAATAATAAATTTTTTTTTTATGCTTTTAAATATTTTATTTTTAATATTGTGAACATATTTTATGAGGCTTTTTGAATACAATGTAATTTGATCAACGAAGTTGTCAGACAATATCTCTTTAATATTTTGGAATGCAACTTTCTCATAAAATGTTTTTTATTTATTAAAATCTTTTACTTTGATTTTGTTCGATTGCTATGTAACTCCAACTCTCTTCTCGTATGACCATTGCTTTGCTTCATTTTCTTATATTTTATTGCACTAATTTATCTATTTTTAAATATAATTTATAATGACTTAACAATAACATAATATTTTACTATTATTAGCCATTTTACCTTAGCAATTCATAGTAATTCAAAATCAAAATGAATAAGTGTTGTTAAACATTGGTAAGCATGCTTTGTCAAATTAAATATTTATTATTATGTACAAAATATTTTATTTTTTTGGGTTTTGGTGCTCTTTAAAAGATATTTGGATTCTTATACAATTTGATGAATGAAAATGTTACATTACATCTCCTTATTATTTGGAATGCTTTTTCAAATAAAATTTCTCATATTTCTTTGAATTTTCCTTTTTGATCTGGTTACGCTACTATATAACTCTAAATCTCTTATCCTACTACCTTTACATCACCTTGATTTAGTAACATTACTTTGACTAAATTTATCATTTTTTAACTTTAATATATATGTAGATAATATTAAATAATAATTTATTATTATTTATGCTTATTTAATTTTGTAATTTACATTTATTACAATTGAGATCTAATTAAAAAAAGAAAATGTTGTTTCACTCATTATATTGAGATCTATAAAATTTAATGTTTGTTTTTCAATATAAATTTTTTATTGTTGATTTAGCAAACTTTAGCAAGGGATTTTAATTCTTAACTTATTTGATGATTGAGGATGATATACTTGACCTCTTCATAATCTTGGAATATAACTTTATCATTTTTTTTTAAAAATCTTTTTCATTAATTTATTCATATTATTAAAAATTGCTAAATTTCTTGTTATGATATTAATTTGTCTTATTTCATTTAGATTTAAAATATATATATATATATATATGTACATATATGTATAGATTCGTACTATTAAAAAAATAATTTATTATTATTTGTTCATATTTAATTGAATTTATCTAAATTTAACAATTTTCTTAAAATTTTTTCTTTGATTTAGTTATTTTACTATATGACTTAAAATCTCCTCACAAGTGATGTTTACATTGCTTTGATTTTGTTAAGTTGAATTTTTTTTAATTTATCGCTTTTCAACTATAATTGAAATTACCTTAAGAGTAAAATAACATCATGTTATTGATGTTTCTTATTTATTTTGGAAATGCAAGTAATTCAAAAAGATGTCTTCGGTAGACGAAACAAACATCTTTGGACTTATCTCAACACGATCTATCAAATTAAATAATGAATTTATTCTTTGAATTTTTTTTATTTTCATATTTTTTGACAAGTTTTGTGAGATGAGTTTATTTATACAGTATTTAATAATCCAAGATGTTGCATTTGAACTCCTTTGTACCATGGAATTTCACTTTATAGTACAATTTATCCCTTTAGTGTAAAAACTTTTTTCTTGTTCTCTTATATGTTTAGAAAACTTTAATTCTCTATTATGTTTCCTTTATATTGCTTTGATTAAGTTATGTTACATTGATTCAATTAATCTCTTTTCATATTTAACATATATTTAGTAAATACAAAAAACATAATTTTTTGTTAATTATGTTATTTTGATTTGGTAATTTATAGTATTCCAAACAAGCTCTTGTTAAGTTGAAACAAACAATGTTGGATTGGCCTGGACATGCACTATAAAATTAAATTTTTTTTAAATATTTAACTTTTTACATGCTTTACAACTAATTTTTATCCCTTTTTGATTGAATATTTGGGGATGTTACATTCGATCTATTTAATACATTAGGATGCAACTTCAACAAGCAATTTATTCTTTTTTCCAAAACATTTTATTTTACTTAGTTATACTACTATGTAACTCAAAATCAACTCTCTGTGACTTTTACATTATTTTCATGTAGTTATATTATATTATTCTAATTTTACACATTTCTACTTTAATATATGTTTTCTTAACATTAAAAAATAATAATTAATAATTATTTAGGCTATTTTGCATTAGTAAATCATAGTAATTCAAAATATGATATAATCGACACAAATGAAACATAGCTAGATTCATCTCGATGAGCTTTAGCAAATTTAAATATTATTTTTATTCTTTTATGCACTTTTTTGTCATATAATTTTTTTCCAATTTTATATGTTATTTTAATTCTAACCAAATTTGAAGATCGAATCTTTACACCTTATCTCCATAGTACATTAGAATTCAACTTTCTTGTAAAAGTTATCTTATTTTTTCAATGATTTTACATAAACTTTTTTAAGTTTACATGTAACTCTAATTCTCTGCTTGTACGACTTTTCTATGGCCGCCAAGTGAAAATTTTATATTACATTAAGTTAACTCATTTAAGTATTAATATATATTTACTTAACATTTAAGTGTTAATTTATTATTATTTGCTATTATTAAAATTTGTAATTTTTAGTACATCAAAATAAAAATCAACTGACAAGAAAGAAACATTGTTAGTTAATCTCCATGTAAATATGTTATTTTTTAAAGTTTTGGCTCACCTTAAGTGATACTCAAAATTGCCCTTATTTTGACAGTTGAGAATGATACACTCTATTTCCTATGTATCATAGAGTTAATATATTTCTTATATAATTTGAATATTTCTTCAAATTTTTATCTTTTATTTGGATATATTATTTTGCAACTCTAAATATCCTGTAATATGACTTTGTCATTGTTTCAATTTAGTTAAATTGCTTTTCTTCAATTTTTCTAATCCTATCTTTAGTATATGTTTGCTTTATATTTATTTTATTTATGGTTTTCTTAGTTTTTAATTCATAGTAGTTCACAACATTGTTTGATTAAGACAAAAAATGTTATAATACTTATATGAAAGAACTTTATCAAAAAATATTTATTTTTATATTTATATATATTCTATTTGAATAAAGTTTTAAGATGCTTTGCATGATTTTTCAATTTACACCTCATTTGTTGATCAATAACATTAAACTCGATCTCCTTAGTATCATGGAAAGAACCATTCCTACACCATATTTCTCCATTTCTTAGCTTTTTAGCTTTGAGTTAGTTATATTATTAAACTACTCTTATTCTAATTTTGGGTGAGCTTTTCTTTGTTTTGAATTGAATGTATTATATTGTGTCAATTTGTCTCACTTCAACCTTAATATATATTTAGCTAATCTTACAAAAAAAATTATTATTATTTATACTTTTTTTGCTTTGCTTGTTCACATTAATTCTAAATGTGGATTGTTCTAGGCAAAAGAAATCTCATCATACTCGTCTCTATGAGCTCTGCCCAAGTGAAATCTCTTCATTTTATAGTATTAAACAATGTTTTCCAGATTTTGTTGGCATTAAAAGTTTTTTTTTCTTTCAGAGCTCATATGATAATCGATGATGTTACCCTTGATCGTATCATATAATTCAAGTTTTCCAAAAAACATTATCTTATTTCTAAAAGATTTTTAGTTTGATTTAACTATATTATTATGTAACTCTAAATCCCCACTCATTTCACCAATATATGTCATTGATTTAGTTATATTAAATTTCTTTTGTTAACCTTGATTAAACATTATTTAATATTTGCAAATCATTAAATAATATTTTTTTTATTTTTTCATTGGTAATTCATGGTTATACAAAATTGTTCTAATCAAGCCAAAACAAGTTTCCCTGGACTCATGTTAAATTCTATTAAGTTAAAAATTCATTTTGTTAAATTTCAAAATATATTTTTTTATTTTGGTAACCTTTTTGAGTTTAATCATTCGTACCATCTTTGGCGATCCATGGCATTATAATGAATCTCCTTCAAATCATCGAATGCAACTTCTTGTATAATTGATTTCATTTCTTTCAATTTTTTGCTTTGGTTTTCTTACATCATTATGTAACTATAAATCTGCTATATTATGACCTCTACATTGCTTTGGCTTAGTTGTACTACAATGTTTAAATTTATCATATTTTAGGTTTTAAATTTTTTTACCTAACATTAAAATAAAAATTTTATATTATTTAAGCATATTTTATTTTATAATTAGAGGAAATTCAAAATATCATCCAAATCAAGATGATGCAAATGTTTATGTGTGCATCTCGATGATCTCCATCAAATTAAAAATTCACTTCAATATTTATAAATGTTATACTTGATGAGACTTTTTTGATGCTTTACTAGAAATTATTATTCAAATTAAATTTAATTATCGAGGATGATACACTCGATGTTGTTAGTATATTGAATGCAATATTCCTAAATTTTTTGGCTCAAATTTTATTCTTTTGTTTGGTTGTACTACTTTGAAAGATAAATTCTCCTCTCTTGTGACCTTTAGATTACTTTGATTTAGTTATATAAAATTGCCTAAATCTATCTAATTTTAGCATTACCATTTATTAATTTAATTGTAACAACATAATTTATTTTTTTATAGCTCATGTATATTGTTAATTCATAATAACTACAACCAAGGTTCAATAAAATGAAATAAATATCATTGAACTCATCTCAATGAGCTCTATATAAAAATTCTATTTATATTTTGAAATATTTTATTTTCAAGAGATTTGGCATTCCTTGTTAGACATTTCCTTTTATAGATTATTTAATGATTGAGGATTTTACACTTAATCTCATTTATATCATTGAATCCATCTTGCTTATATAATTTATATGATTTCTTTTAGTTTTTCATTTTGATTTTGTTGTATTGCTAGGCAACTATATGTCTCTTTTTTGGTGGCCCTCACAAGTGTCATATTTTTTCATATTATATTGCTTCAATTATTTCATTTCAACTTTAACATTTTATTATTTAATTCTTAAATGATAATTTATTTTTATTTTTGCTGTTTTCGTTTGATATTTTATAATAATCTTAAAATAGGTTTGATCAAGAAGAAACAATATCATTGGACACATTTTAATGCGTTATATCAAAATAAAGTTTAATTTTAAAATAATTTTTCCTAGAAGATTGGAACATTTGTTGTGTTTTGAAATTTGAAGGTGTCTTACTCTCACTTGTTAATATCTTAGAAAGCAACTTTCTAATATGATTTATCTCATTTCTTGAAAGTTTTTACTATTATTTCATTATATTATGATGAAACCAAAAATCTCCTCTCATGTGAACTTCATATAACTTTCATCTTATTGCATTATTTTATTTTAATTTATCTAATTTTAGTTATACTATAATTTTACATAATATAAAAAAATTAAATATTATTATTTATACTTTTTTAAATATAAAATTTGTAATAAGACTATATAAGGTTTGAATAAGACAAAACAAGTGTTGTTAGACACTCTTCGAAGAGCATCATCCATTAAAATATTAATTTTAATATTTTTAAATATTTTGTTAAAGTTTTGGCATGTTTTAAAGTATATATCAATTTTGACTTTTATGAACATTGATGACACTATAGTTGATCTCCTTATTATTTTAGAGTGCAACATTCTTGTGCACTTTATTTCATTTCTTAAAATTTTTTGCTTTGATTTAGTTATATTATTGTGTAACTCAAACTGTTATGTCCTAGAACCTTTATATTACCTTGATTTGGTTAATATATTTTTGTCCAATTTATCCCATTTTAGCATTAATTATTTGTTTATATGTAGTTAAAATAATAAATTATTATTGTTTACACCTCTTTAATGTTGTAATTTTTAGAAACTCTAATTAGCTTTTGATGAAGATGAAACAAAAGAAACTTGTGTACTCTTCAAGAGGTCCATCAAATTAAATTATTTTTTGTATTTTTTAAAATCTAGGATGGTACACCCAATGTCTTTCCCACCTTCGAATGCTACTTTTCCAAAAAAACTTCCTCATTTCATCAAGATTTTCACTTGGATTTAGTTATACTACATTACATTAATTTATATAATTTTAATACTAGTATATATATATATATAATCTTTAAATCTAAAAAATAATTTGTTAATATTTATTCTTATTTAATTTTCTAATTCTTAGTGAATTGAAATGATGCCTGATCGATATGGAACGAGCATTATTGGGCTCATGTTCATATGATTTATCCAATTTAATATTTATTTTTATCTTTTAAAATATTTAATTTTTTATGCTTCTAGCATAATTTAAGAGATATTTTTATTAGTATGTAAATTGATGATAAAGAATGCTATATTAGATCTCTTTTAGACCTTGCAATTCATCTTTCTTAAATAATTTAACACATTTCTTAAAATATTTCACTTTTATTTCATTACATTATAATGTAGCTGTAAATCTCCTATGGTGTGACATTTCCATTGTTATGATTTCGTTAAATTATTTTTTTAATATATGTCATTTAAAATTTAATATATAGCAAGATCATATTAAAAAAATTAATATTATTTAATCTTATTTATTTTTTTAATTTACATTATTTACAAATAAGGTCCATTCGATAGATAAATGTCATTACACTCATTATGAGAAGCCCTATCAAATTAAATAATCATTTTTTATTATTTTAAGTTATATCATTTTTTAAAATTTTTCTTTTACGTTTTTAAATTTTTCTCTATGAGCACTATATAATTAATAACTTATTTTTTATATTTTTAAAAACACTATTTTTAAGGTTTTTGGCATAATATGTCTAGCATTTTAAATCATACCTTATTTAATGATCGATAATGTCACTTTCCATCTCTTTAGTATCTTAGAACACAACTTTCACATATAATTAAGCTCATTTTCCTAAATATATAGCTTTGTATTGGTTGTGTAACTATGAAACTCCAATTCCACACTAGTGAGATATTTTTTGTTGTAATAATTTTGTTATATTACATTTCCTCAATTTATCTCATTTTAATATATTTAGTTAGTATTTAAATAATAAATTTTTATTATTTTTTCTTATTTTCCTTCCTAATTCATATTATTTAAAAGTAATGCTCGACCAATATGTAATAAACAACGTTAAATTATTAACTTAATGAGACTTACCTACTTGGTTTTATTTTGAAGAAATAATAATAATGCTTAAATATCGATAAATAATTGTTGGATTGATGCTAATAGCGCATAAAATTTTTCTTAATTAAAATGGAAACAAGGATAAAATAAACCCCAAATCGTGAACCATAAAAGATATGCAAGTTAAGTACTCCAATGATAATGAGGTGGCCTATTTGCATGATTTGTTGAAATTATAGAAGAAGAGTTACATCAATCATAAGAGGCATTAAGTTTGCTCGAGTGCCATTTGTACATTTAATCCCATAGGGAGAAGTGGCACATTTAGTGCCTTAGATATTATATCATGTTCTGGGATATATATATATATATCAAGGAGTGCATGTACTTATTGATGACTATTAGATTCCTAAGGGGTTAAACCTTGTGATTGATATTTCAAATTGTGGAGTACTACCTCATCTGGTGAGATAGGATGCATGGACTTGCTATCAGTATGTTTAGTATTGAAAAAGAATTGCACTATATGTGGAACATTTTGCATCTACTTTTGAGCATCAAAATTTCAAGCATCAACTTAATTCACTAGATAGACATACAACAAATGAGATTTTACACTTGATACTGATTATTCAAATTACTTATTAATATATATATATATATAACCTTACAATTCCTTTTTAGTTTTACAATATAACTCTTGGATTCCCTATTGAAATCCCATGCTCGCCACCCTACATACTTTTGTAGGAACAAGTATTTAAGAGTTACTTAGGAGCTTGAGTTCAACACATTAGAGTATAAAGATCTTTCAGATGACTCTTCTACATGCATTTCATGATTCGAATTGCCTATGTTACTATTTCTATTTTTTATTTTTTAGTTTTGCATATATATTGGTATTTGATTATAGCAGATTGCTGTTTGAGGACTTTAGCATTTGGATATTTATGTCTTTTATACTATCGATTATGGTTTTGGATATGTATGAGTAATATGATAGTGTTTGAATTCTAGCATTTATGACACATTTGTAGGTTTCTTTAGTATCATGTGCAAGCCATTGTTTATTGGTGTGTCAAATAGCTTAGGTTTAATGAGTATCTAAATAGATTTTGTAGCTAGTTTGTACAGAGGCAACGTTAATTTTTTGTGGGATGTTGTGACTATAAAGGTCAAATTGGTATAACGTTGCTCCAAGATTTAATGTCAACCCAATAAAGTGAATGAATTAATTGCCAAGTACATCGATGGGCATATGCATTTTGTTATGCCTAGAGGTTTTATCAAAATAATTTGTTGAAAGCTGAGGTGTGACTATGCAATGATTTATCAAATTAGGTAAATTAGTGATTCTACTCTAAGAAGAAAACTAAATGCTTTCTTTTTCTTTTTTTACAGGCTCTGATGGGTCGAATTTTCACCATAAAACAATTTAGAAAGTGGATGAGTTTGAGCTTTGAATAACTTCAAGGAAAGCAAGTTTTTGAGATTTAAATGAAACTCACGATGACAAGAGTTTCAACTTTGAAAAAACTTATAGAAGACGTTCTTTCTTATGTTTTATAGATTAGAAAACTTTATAATGGTTTCTCTACAAGCATTGGTAAAGGATTGAAAGGAAATACTTGGAAAGAATCCGAATAGATTAAGGTTTTATTAAGGCTCATTAACTAAGAAACAAACCAGCAAATAATTTCTAATTACAATTTCTTTTATGAATTTTTTTGTTATCTCCCATTATTACAATTTTGTTGTTTAGTTATTGCTATTTAAAACATGTTTGCTTTTTGATGCTCAAAGTTTTAAAAAGTTTTATAAAGAAAATTCACCAGCTTATTGTTTCCTTCAATGTGAAATTTGTGGTATTAAATTAAGGCTTTTATTGGACAAGCATCTAAGAAAGATTCCTAATGAACAAACTTTTGTACTCATTACATTTATTGTTTAACATTAAACCACCATAAAATAATAGCTATTTAACAAAATACCAATTTATTTCTATGAAATGACAAAGATCCACTAATAGAATTGACTAATTATTGGATTTCAAATTTAATTTAAAATAGTTATGCTTGACCAATTGAAATAGTCTACAATAATGAAATATAAAATCCATTTCATAAATTGATTCAATTTTTTATCCTTGCAGTAGAATTAAAATCAATTTTTATCAGAATAACTGTAGCTTAACACATGTTGATTCTCTTTAGATAACATTAAAAATACTAGTTAGGAGATGTTAGATAAATTTATTATTACCTCTAAAGGAACTAATAAAGTTTGTGCTTCCCACATACATGTTGTTACACATAATTATCAATTGTTTTCACTAAAAATGTGTTCCTATTTTAAAAATTATTATTTTTTTGTTAACAATATCATAGATGATGTGGAGTTGTAGCTACAATAGTGAGAGTGAAAAAGGATCCTATAAAAACATGATGCAACAACAATTGCATAGCAACTTTAGCTCAATTATTTTGTACACATTTGAAGACTACCTTTAGTAAAAAATTAAATAATCTAAAAAATGCTTCACATGAATTACAGGCCATGTAAAGTAAAATTAAATAAAGACCCCACATGTCTAATGACTTGGCTTCCATTAACAAAAACCTAATGTAGTTTTGTCGCATACTTGATGTAGAGGTTTCACCTAGAGGCATACTTGTGTTATTAAGACTCATAGACATGCCATAATTGACTCTGTTTGCCATTCGTCTCTTATATGTTTGTCATTGTAGGAGTCAATTTCCTAACACATGGCAGGAGACAATTCCAAGAAGAACCATATTTGAAATTACATACCTATGGTACTAAACCATCTAAAATTATAAAAAAATTAGGTATCAATGTCTATGATTTAGATTTACCCAATGATTATAAAGTAAGCACTATCTTTAATATTTGAGATCTTCTAGCTTTTAAATAACCACATTCATTACCTAGTGAGTCAGCTGAAACTTCACAAACATTACCAAGTGAATCAGTCCTACCATTACAATTAGCCCCATGTACTTTTTTGGAAGATCAAGTGGAGCAAATCCTAAGTGATCAAATAGTTCTCACATAGGATTGAGCACAACAAAGACTTTTGATATGTTGATGAGTTAAACTCACCTCTAATAATTCTTTGATTACTATGAAGGAGATTCACAAGAAAAACTGAGGATGTTAGAATAGTATGAGAGAAGTTGCCCTAGCTCTAAAAATTGATCTCTTTCCGAACTAAGATGGATGACATAATAGGAACACATACAATGCAGAAATGTTTCAATTATGGTCACACTAATCTTATTTGGACATAAGGGTTAATTATAATAGATCCTTATTTATTTTATACTTTACTTTTCTTTTTGTTAGTTAGTCAAGTTATTTGCATCTACACCTTAGTTCAAGTAATTCAAAGATTAATTGGTATCTTTTTTTTTATCTATAAATTTAATAGAGGACATCCCTTTAATGGCTCGTTGGCTATGCTAGTGTAGACTTTGGATGAAATGACTTCAATAAAACTTACAATTGAGTTTTGGATTTTTTTTACGACCGTTCATTGTCATTATCACTACCATCACTGGTTGCGCCAACTCACTCAGTTTGCATTGATCCTTTGAACTCGCTAATCTACTCAACCCATCCTAACCTATCAAAAAGCGTAGGCATAATTTCATAGCACACATGACTAATTAAGCAACACTCATTCACTCCAACCCACGTCGACCCAAAAACTAGACCCAAGGTGACACATGCCTCTCCCTATGCAGCAATTGATCACATTCTCACCCCCTCATTACATGTCAAATCGTTGGTCTAAATGTATAATCTTAATTATTAACTATTATAATAATTTAATTTTTTACGTTTTTAAGGCTATTTTTTCTAAAATTTTATGTTTCTTTTATAATTTGTGGTAATTTTTTGAATTTTGAAATGTTTGAACACAAAAATGTCACTTTATATCCTTAAGATACAAAATTACTGTTATATTGTTGAGGCCTCTATAAATTGCGATGTTGACCAAGTTATAAAAATTATGGTTATGAATGAAGTAATGATGTGCTACTATAAAAATTTTTTGATATGAGAATATCATTTATGATCATCTAACAAAGGGAGATCGCAACTTCTTTATCAAATATCCACAAAAAGCATTAAATCAGCTGGGAAGTTTTTAACCACTTTAGTTTAACTTATAGAAATATTAAATGTCATTCCCAACATTCTCCTTATTGCATGTGACCATTTGATTTTTTTGTTTGGCCCTCTAAAAATTTTTCTTGTGGGTGTACCTCACAACTTCACCACCATCATCACTACTTTGGTTGTCGATTGTTAAAATAACTTTTTCTTTAAGTTAAGATCCCTTTTGTTAAAAATAAATGCAAGTCCTTGGTTTCTAGAAAAAGCTTTTACTTAACTAATGATCATAGAATTTTTTCTTCTAGGTTAGAAAAAGCATACGTAGGCTCTTATATGGATATATTAACTAAATACATCTTAATTTTCCATGTGCTAAAATATGTTTTAGTAAATTATCCTAAATCAAAACAACAGAACCCCTTTACCTTAAAAAATGGTGGGCCTAATAAGAGACATTCTGGACCTCTTCTTTGTAAAACTAATATATGCTATTTTCTTGCATTTTTTCTAGTTAAGTTTTTTTTTTGTTGCATTTTGACCAATTATGTTAGGTTATTACTTGTTGTTCCCTTATTGGGAATATTATAGCATCACGACGAAGAAAGTTGAAAGGGAACTTGATTGTAATATTTTACTATAAAATATTAGTAAACTACATGATATGATTTGTTAACAAAAATAATATGTATGCAAGTGTAAAGTACATTTTGACATCACTATCTTATTATTTGATAACGTCAAGATCATTAACATCAGAAGAATTTGATGCGACCAAGGTCAACAATTACTATTGTTTAGTACAACAAAAACACATCATGCAATATGAAGTACTATAAGATAATGGAATTTGCGAATGGGTGCAAGACTATTTCATATATGTATCATGCTAATTGCACCAACATAAGGGCACTAATACGGAATCCAATGGTCACTTTAAGGTAATACTATTATTATACATATAATGACTTTATGGTCTATACATCTATGATATTAAAGGGAGTAAACTGATTTATGTTTGATGGCTCGGTGCTAGGTGACCAATGGTTGTACAATACAATTAGTATTATCGTATAAAAATAATCAGATCAAAATTCTATTACACCAAAGGATCTTCTGAATATAAGGTGAGAAATGTGTACATATTGTATCATACATGTTCAAAATAATTGATCATACTTTTGCGATAAAAAAGTTTTAGGTAGTCAATGATGATTTGTACATTCATATCTTATGATAAAAGTATATTATTAGTGGGATTTAAAGAAGCTGAATAAGTCGAGTTTTGTGATTGCGTCACTTTATATCACAATGTTTAGTGTCAAGGTGTCTAATTTCAAATTGTTGGAAACAACTTTTATAGTGGTGATTAAATTATGATTTATGATTTATGATTTTGAACAATATAGTTAGCACAGTCTATTCAAAACTTCATATCTTATTGAGAAAGATTATGGTTTGTAGTTAGTTATATATAAGATGTCTGACTTAATGACATAAAAGTTCGTAACAAATTGGTTTAGTAAATCCATAGATTTAAGGATGTTTAGTTAAGACTATTTAAGTGTTAAGATGTTTCTTTGTAAGGTTTTAGGAATATCTAGTCATATTCACAAGCAACAAGGCCAGTCAAGAGAAGCTAGGGTAAAGAAGGACTATCCATGAGCAAGATGATGAACAATGATCCCAAGACTTCAAAGATGAAAGGTTTACCCTAAGAGAAGTCCTTTACTAGGATAACATGGTAGGTTGAACCATTGGATTATAGATGAAAATGCAGATAATATCTAAGTAAAACAAATTACTAATTTGTTAAAGTTGTCTCCAAATTATAATGATCATTAATATATTAACGTATGTTAGACACTTCCTCATGTTTCTTTATTTAAGAAGGCAAAAGAAATTTAATTAAGCTATGTTCAATTATATATTTTGTTAAATTATTTGTTTATTTGAAAAATTAAAATTTCTTAACTTTTTGTTTAGATAGAATATTGAATTATCCATCACGCCCATTAAGTTCCACTAAGTCAAAAAGCTATGCTATGACTTTTCAATATAAGCCTAGTAAGTAGAGCTCTCTTTGTGAACTATGACTTCGAGGATTTTACATGAGCAAGTGCTGAACTCCTCTTTATTAATCTGGCTGCAAAATATTAATAAAACAAAGCATATTCTATGATATATTCTTAACTATGCATGTGGGATAGAATAACATGACTATAAGCATTCTAATGTAGAGATTCATTATTGGTGTACATGTAAATTGAAAAGTTGAATTTAGAATCTATATTGCTGTTATTATGTCTCAATAAATTTAAACATGACTATGTATAGTTATATTTAATAGTATATTTGCTAGAAATGAGTTTTTGACATCAGGATTATGCATACAAAGAGATTTTTTTCACATGGAAGTATTGATTCATGTTTTTCAAAGCTCCTTGCCTAAGGCATGATATTATGGGTATATAATTAAAAAGCATGATAAAATTAAGACCAATAAGGGCATCATGCTCTTTTATGAAATGTGAGATTCTAGCATGATTTATTAACATGCTTCATTACCCATGAATGGTAGATTTTGTTTAAATTTCAAACATCTGAGTTGGTTGGTTTAGCTAAAGTGAATCCTTTGCAGTTTAACTCCAATCCATGTAGATGTTAATTCCTTGTCCAATTTGAAATTATGTTATGGAAATCCTTAACAACAAAAAATTCTGAATGTAGTTAATTCATATTATTACCAAGGCTTTGTACTTTTTGAAACATTATATACATGCTCATACATTAATTTGATAAGTTGTTAGAACTGAGGGTACTTGTTATGTGAAAATTAAATTCAATGCTAAAATGCAAATTTTGTTATGTTGTAATCTATATGTATCATGTGAAATCTTTCTTTAAGCTTGATGAATTTATGCTTCCAACTAAAGTACCCTACCATATTTAAGACATGCTCATAATTATAAATCCTTCCTAAGAAATAAGTAAACTTTTTTTTACAAATTGAGACTTAGCTTAGACAATAAACATTAGGATGACAGTTCTAAAGTCCTCCTAACCTACAAAATTCTCTTGTCCAAGTATCTTCTTACCCAAGATATGCTTGGGAAGCTTGAGGCAAGATTTGGTTATTGCATGTGAGGAATTAGCTTAAGCTCTTAAGTGAACATATATGGCTTCTAAGGTTAATATCGCTTTCAATTTCTGGTAAAAAAGAATGGGAGGTCTTCCATTTTTGCCTTAAAACAAGTTTCAGTTTGACTCAAAGAGTTAGGACTATGTAAACTTTGAATAATAAAGCTTGTTAAGATCTTATTACTGAATTGTAGATTTTTTTATATAGTTTACTGATCTTGTAAATGGAATGGTAATCATATGTTAAAACAATAAAGTTTTTGTTTAATACCATTTTTATACTTAGTGCCATCAGGGAATTGTTGAACATTTACTACAATAACATAATGATGATGTGTCATGATATGTGGTGAGGTGTACATGTTATTATGGAATCTTACAGCCATGGAATGTTGTCTTATGTGATTCGCATTGCTAGTTTGGAGCATTAGGTCAGATGTTGTGGTAAGAGTGCTATACCTTGTTATGATTTTGTTAGGTTGAGGAGAGCATTAGATTTATTGTAGTATACGGTGCACCTAATTAGTACATCATAAGTTTTTGCAATAGCATGCCACGAAAAAAATAGATTCATGAATTGAAATTTTACATTTAATGTTATTTATAAATTTCTCTTATAGATTCACATATATATCTTTTGTTTACTAAATGTTACTTTTACAATAACTCAAGGATTTCTTTTATGGATTTATATCTTTTTTTCGTGAGCTATTTTATAGTGTTAGCATTTTAACTTGTGAGATTCATTTGTAGTTACATTGTTGGATATATCGCTTTGAGTTGCACTTGGGAGTTTTTGTAAAGCCAATTTTCTATAATTTTGTGTATCAAATCACTAAGATGAACATATAGAATTTCTATTCTTTCACATTTTGACCTTCATTATCTACTATTACTTCTTCATCATCGGTTTTGTTCATTTTCCCATCCTTAAGACTTAATCTCTTAATTTATTTAATTGGTTAAATTATTCTTGACTACAACAAGCATTACAAGGGGATTCAACAAGTTTCACATAGAGTGATTCTTCTACACGAAAAACATTCTTTCATTATATGTTTTATAAGCTCTACAAATAGCAATGGTAATCTTTAGTTATCGAACTAGAAACGTTTGACTAGTGCTTATTATTTCTATTAAAAAATGGACATCATCAAAGGAAAATGACATTTCCAATAACCGGATGAGACAAGTAAATCTCATGAAAAGCCATCTGTTTCATATTTAAACAATAACTTCTTCGCTACAGTCAGGTTGATTGCATGGACTCATGTTTTATTCATTCTAGGTAACTTTGAACCATGTTAACGTGTCTCAACTCTTCTTGAAATATGTATTCATTTGAGAACATAAAGTTTATATGATCATGTCAACACTATTACGCATCTCCCTAGGACTTGATTGTCTAACACATCACTTGGGTTATTACACATTGAAATGCTATAATACACCTTAATTACTCTATCTCACAAGTATGTTTCCTATGTGCTGTTACAATTTTATGTGATACTACATGGCTCTTTTATGAAATCTCCTATTATTGAATAAAAAAGAGATGATAAGTATCGAAAGTGAAAAAGTTCAGATTTAAGTAGTTCAGGTCAACAAAAAGAAGAAAAACTTAAAGACTTTGACTATAGTAGCATACTCATACTAGTTCAAATTAGTAATCAAACTTAATCAAAAAAGAAAATTAAAAACTAACTCCATGGAAGAAATTCCTTTTTTATAAAAAACACACTAAATAAACCTTAATCAAATTTTAAAAAAAATTTCTCTAAACAAAATTTCTTATTTTTAATGGAAAGCACTTGCGTTGGAATACATTAGGTGTGACATCGTCAACTTCGTAGTAAATGCACATGGCCAGATACCTTTTCAGCGATCGGTCTTGAAACTCAAAGTTGAAATTGAGATCCCCCAATCTAATCACCATGTTTATAGCATGCTACCTACAATGAACTATACCCCTTAGCAATTTTATTACCCAACTGAATCAAGGATTAATTCACCTTAGACTAAGGTAACTTATCAATATATTCTAACATATACATGGTAAAAAATAAGGTATAGTGAAAAATAAACATAGTCCTATGTACAAAAAAGAATATCCATAAATGAAGTCTATCATAAGAAACAATACAAGGTACAACCCAATGTGTATAACCGTAGGTTATCAATTTCAGAAGAAAAAAAATCACTACAAAGAAAATAAAAGATAAAATAGCACTAATGAATAGCTTGATAATCAACAAAACATCTGTAATCTCTAACTCTAAGCAAGATATTATCTTGCTAGTGTTGCATACCAAAATAATAAGAGAATGTTCTTGGGCTCAATAAGGAATCTATAAGTCACATTATAGAAATGACATTTAGTGAAATGGATCTATATCTAATATATAATATAGACTATAATTAATGTAAATATTAGATATGTGAATAGTTGTACAGAAGATTACTAAGCTAATAAAATGCATAAGTTAATGATGCAAGTAATTAGAATATATGATCATGCAACATAGCTCTTTTTTTTTGAGCTAACAAAATTACACACTGATCATTAATCACTACTCTAACACTCCCTATGAAATTGAACCCATATATACCTTGAGGGTCTAAAACTAGAACATTGCATCATCAAAATTTATCTCAATGATGACCACCAAATTATGCATCTTGATCTTAATAATATCCAATTTTACTAATTAAAAGTGAAGTTAGGGATTTCTTAAACCATAATTGAGAGTATAAGATGATCTATTTATCATCTTGGTGTTTCAGGGTTTCCCATAAACTATGTAGGGCATCCAACAATGCTTAGATGTTACATAAGCGAAAAATCTTTGTTGTTAGCCTTACCTGGCATTATACTAGGATTTCTTAGCCTAATGATGCTAGTACTTTACCTTTTGCTCAAAACTAAACCATAGATTTCACCTTTGGGCACATTAATCATGTCGTAAGTAATCTTTTAAACCTTAGTTCAAATGACTTGCACTACTTACTTTCATTTCTAGTTAGCAAACTAGGGTGATATAGATTTTATGAACTACCATCTAGAGAGTCAACTCTTGGCCCAAGAGACTAAAATTTGTCACTAATTGTCTTGCCTAATAATTCATGTCATGCTTGAGATTTAGATATTATCAAAAGGATATTTAGCCTTTGGGCTAAACTTAATATTAATTCTATGGCTAAAAAATCTCACTATCTCACCTAACTATTTTACATGGATTTATGAAGAGTCTATCTTATTTAAGGCCTTAGACAAAGCAAATTCAAAGAATCCCTATGTGCTTATATTCTTGTTCCAATCTTACCTCTATTTCTTATGTTTCAAAGGCTTTCCTTTAGAAATTCTAATTCAATTATCTACATAATATAGGGTTTTTTTAACTATAATTTCCTTTTTGAAGGTACCTTTGAGTTTCACCAAAACCCCTCAAAGGTCTTATCTATGGTACCATAGGGTTTCACCTAAATCTTATATCTTATCTAGGGTATCTTAAAGTTTCATATATCCATAAAAAGTGTTATCTATGTTACCTTATGGTTTGATTTAAGCCCAAATATTCTTATTAAAGGCTTGACAAGGTTTCATCTAATCCTTAAAGGTAAAATTTATGTTAACTTATGGTTTCATATAAATTAATAAGAACTCATTCCCTTATGCTACATTAACTTTAAAAATTTAAAGAATCACTTTTTGGGGGTCCATCCAAGATTCTCCATCAAATTTTAACCCAATCACAGAATTAAAGATATGTCCATGACAATTACTCTTAATCTTAAACTATCATCTACCTTAAACTGTTATATCAAAAACCTACTTGTTGTTGTTAACCTAACCATGACCTCGACTTATCAAGCCTTCTTCCAAGCGTTAAAGTCATCTCTTCCAAGCTTGTCGTCTAAAAACTAAGGGTGATAACTCACCTTAGAAATCATTTAAATCCTAATAATCTCTAAGGCAAGCCTCCCATGAAATAAGCAAGTCGTGTTACAAACTTCTCAAGTATTACCTAGGCATGAAAATAATTGGCTACAAGATGTACTTAGGGTTTGTCTACATTTTCAGGTGTTACTCTGAAGTTCGTCATATATGCCAGTTTCAGTTACCCAAAATTTACCATTAGCAACTTCTTCGTCAAGGTCTCATGTTTATAATGTATCTTCTAATGATTCCTTGATATTGAAGTGGAAAATTATGGTCATCATGGTTAAATGGAGATATCTTAAGCAAGCATGGTAAATTCCATAGAAACAATCTATGGATTTCATCACTTGCATACATAAAATCTTATTTTGACATTAAGATATTTTGTAAAAATTTTCAAAAATAATTTATAAAATATTAGCAATTTTGTTCAAGTGTTGTCTAACAAAGGGCCATCAAGATTATGGCTTTCGTTTCACGTAGGTTCTAATTTTAGTTTTCATGTGACACAACATAACTAAACAAAAAAATTGCTTGCAAAATTTATATTAGAAATCTTCCATTCTTAGGTAAAGGATCCTTGGTAACATTGATCAAGCAAATTTCACAATTTGCATATTTTTTCATGAATCCTTAAAACTCTAAATTTAATCACTCAATTAACCATAAAGCCATCACATAAATCTCAAGAAAGGGAGGGTATTAGCATTCCTTGATCTATTTATGTCATCATGTGGAGATTACACAAGATATATCTTACGCATGCCTTTAATGAGAACAACAACAACTACAAGGCTCAATTTAAAAATTTCTTCTTGTATAAGTGTTCACTAGAAGGATGATGACGATTTACAACGTGATCATTTTCTTATGTAATCACATGCATCTTTAACAACATAGTTGGCTCTATTACCTTGATTTTATCCACATTTAATTGTGTAATTCAAGGTTCATCCAACCTTTGGAACCTCGTAAGTGACAACTAAAATGATTGGATTTCCCTTATTTATATCGTAATGTGTCCTCCTTCTCCTTTTACTCAAGGCTTGCTCATCATCTTTTTCTTGTTTTTAGTACGACATCCTATTATTAGTACATTGAAGACATTTATAAAAGATATAACTGAGGCTTAAATGTCCAACATCCCCTTCAAAATCCTTAATGGTGACTACTACTTCATTGATTCTCAATTCATTGCAAAGTCTATAATCTAGTACACCATGTGCAAACCTTGATTGGGATTGAATGATTCCAATATTTTGAAATAATTAATGAATTAATGAAAACTTTGTGTTATAACTTATAGGATTGATGTTACCAAGGGTACTTCAACAAAATGGTTGGGTTAATGAAAGTGTGCATGCGAAACCTAGCTTTACAATTAGTTGAATAATCCTAAGCACAAAAACACCAATGCTAGTAAAGATATCTAATTTAGCATGAATGCAGTTAGAACAAACTCTAGAGGAAGTCACACACTTTGGCCATTCATGTCTTATATAGTTTAGCAAAAAGAGAGTGATCTAACAATTAGTAACTAAAATATATACTTTTCAAAATCCTAATTCTTTTTTCTTAAAAACATCACTAAATTGTATCACAAAAAGTAATCTACCACAAGAGATACATATTTCATTTCTCTTAGTCTTTTAAGCTGAATTGGGAAAAATAAGTGTGTGTGTAAGAAATCTAATGGTCTTCTAGTCTCATTTCTCTTTAAGGTTTGAAAGTGGATGTAAATTATTTTATATGTTACAAAGATCAATACAAATTGTCATCACTATAATGGACTTGATGTAGACCTCTATGTAAATCATACTTAATTTTCTTTATTAGGTAAAGCTTGACCTAGATGAAATAATTTTCTATGCCATAATACTAAGTTATTATAACAAGATTTATGAATTCTAGTCCACTAAAAAAACCATGTGCAAAAAAATTACATAGGTATTATGTTCGTATGTGTCACAATAAGTGGAATGCTATCTCTACAAATAATGTACTCATTTGAGTTAAATATTATTGAGAAAAAAAAATCACATTGTTAACTAATGTTTAAAGCATTATGCATCAAATATTACACAAGGAAGGCCATTGATGTTGTGGTATGAATGTTGCCTATGGCTCCTATTCCAAAGTTGTTTTTTGAATTTTTGCTAACAGTTAATTTTGATTATTGATATTCCATTATGTTGATGAAAAATGAAGAGTTCTTGGTCATATGCCTACAGCATCCGCCATCTAACTTGACACTATAAACCCTCCGATGTCTTTGAAGAGCGGCACATGCAAAGAAAAATCAAATATTAGTCTTTGGGTCCCATAGAGCATTGGGACCAAATGTCATGGTAATTTAGGATAACTTTTTTGATCCATACAAATGTAAGATGCTTTTTACTAACATTTCTCTTAATTTTATATTGAGAAGCCAAATGAGCAATCTTCATACTACAACTACACTTAATTACATTAGCATTTTTAATAATAAAAGAGTTATCACAATTTGGTCTACAAGCTAATATATTACAATTTTAATGTTTGCTTCTAGATTTGTCCAATTCTGAAGTTGACATTGTACTTGTGATTACTAAGGTAGCCACTTCATATGTTATATTTTTTACTTCTTAAAAACAGTTTGCATTTTTTTTCATTTTTATTAATAAATAATCTCATATAATTCTCATATTCTACATTTAACATACCACACTTTGGGGTTAATTTCTTTTACTTTATGCAAATATCATTGTGCTATTGTTTATAATTATTAAATGATGAAGAAGACCAGGTGGAGTAGACCACCCTATTAGATAAACTATCACACATGCCTTAAGAGATAAACAAATCAAGATCTCCTCCTTTACTTCCCTATTGAATGTTCTACTCTCTAAATCACTCAATGGGATTTTCAATGACATCACTTCTTCTTTTACAATTAAAACGTCTCAACTCTTTCCTCGTAGAGAAGGTAGTTAGGCTTTACGTGCATGTTAATCTACACTCGTGGCCCTTGTTATACATGATTTTTGGCCACTTGACCTTTCGCTTCTTATCATAGGAACCTTTTCCACCTCCATTCACTTGTTATATAAGCTAGATGGCCCTTTAAAAAAGATAGCTACCAGGCAAAAGATTAATGAGTTAGGTAGGAAGCAATGTAGATTCAACTACAAAGAAAAAAGGTTATCATTTTTCTTATTCTTCTCCATCATTACTTTTTCTTCTTCACCCTTCTTCCATTCAAACACAACAACATTCATAAAGAGCCCTCAAATTAATAGTTCTAGATAATATATATAAATATCTTTTATTATCACTAATGCAATCTCCTTAGGATCATATTATTATTGGAGTATAAGTAGAGTTTTATGAATTGGTTCTAACATAAAAAACTTTATCTGTGATTACGTAGTTCTTTGATAACACTTGTGCAGAAAGTAAACATTGATTGCATTGATTTATAAGGATTTATTCAAAATAACTCATATTCATGAATTTGTAGGTTGATCTTATTCTCTTTCACTTGTTATATTAGTTCATAAGTAACCTCAAGTTTAGACTAAATTGTATATGTTGCAATTATATTTAAATAGTCTACAATATAAAATATTCATGGCCTAACAATTCATCAGCACTTTGAGCATTTCCTCAATAGTGAGACAGCAAAGTGACTTTTTAACATTTTCATCGATTTTAATTTAGTTGGGTAAATAAAAGGTTTTTTAACCACTTCTTAAATTTTTAAACAAATACATTTAAAAAAAAACACATCTTTTTTTTAAATGCAAATAATATTAACAATTAAATAAAGGTGAGTAACGGGATGTTGTTCCTTCACACAAAATAACATTATGCTTTACAATAGAAGGAGCAATGAGGATGTCATAAAATTTTCTTTCTTTGTGAAAATATTTCTATAATACTTCGCATTAAACTTAGAGAGGGACAAAAACTACAAGACGGTTTGAACAGTGACATCTTTATATATTAGGCAACAAATTTTGAAAACAACATGAATTCGTTTGGAACTATTAGAAGAACCATTCCAATAATATATTAAAATGTGAAGAACAAAATGCAAACAACAAATATGAAAATCTGCAAACAAGACTTTTTGGTGGCTCATCTTAACCAATGCCTATGTCTACTACAAATACCTTAATTGAGCTTCCACTGACCACTTCCTTTTAGCATGGCTGGTAGGAGTTAACCTAACACATCAGTAGTGCTTAAGGAGGACACCAAAAAATTTTAAGAATTTTAGCCAAACAAATAAGAATAGCTCTTCTAAAAAAATAAATGCAAATACATTTACTTTTTTCTTTCTTTGAAAACTATGAGTCAACAAATAAGATGATAATAGCAATATGATGTTACAAATATTAATCAAACAGGAAGAAGTTAGCAAAGCAAGCAAAAAAATCAAAACATGTTATAGCTATAGTCATGTGAGTTTGTGATTTTTCATTTTCTAAACTTAAGATTTTGCAATTCGAAACATTAGCCTCTTCTCTTTAAAACCATTCTATGTTTAAACTAATTTTAATTCTAAAGCAAATTATGGATTGTCTAGTGGTTAGTTGTGCTTTCCAAAGTCTACTAAAATGGTCATTACACTCTCATGTTTATGTTGATATTAGTACATAAACTATAAGTTACTAGGATGTTGAAAAAGAAACAAAAAAAATCTTGATGGCCAAAAATATCTAAAAATATATGTTCAAGATAGTTTATAATGCGATACATCACCCAACCATGGTTCTGTGTTTAAGTCCCTATGCATATATATCATATAAGACAGTCTCAAAGATTGAATTAGTATAGTATAGTTCATATTTAATGTTTAAATAGTTCATATGTCACATCTTAGAACAGCACCATAGTATATAGTCATCTTTGCATGAGACCAGCTCTTGAAAAAATGTTATATGATGTGATCATATAAGAAATACATTTGCATGATAAATTCATTTACTAACTACTAAAACCTCTAGAAATGATCATATTCATTAGCTTATGATTGTGTTGTCACAATTTTTATGCTAAGCATTTCGTACTTATTTGTGAAAAATAATAAATTGTGGAAGACTAATGCATTGATAGTTATTATACATTAGTGAAGAACATCAACTATATTAATTAGTGTACTAATAAGATAAGATTATCATAGTTTTACATGGCTTTATATCAAACCTTACCTAAGTCCTATGAGAAAGTAAATCATATTGATGTGAATCTGACATCTTTATAGGACGATGATGTAGAAATTAAATATTTACATTAATAAGTTTATTGTCTTTCTCGCATAATTAAGCAATAACATCCCAAAGCAAAACTGAGGTGATTAAATAAGAACTAGAATATGGGCAACTACTTTAAGTTGTTGTGTTTGAGTCATATCAGTATGATATAATACTTGTGTATATCTTACTACAAAATAGCTCACAAATGTTCATACTTAAGAGTAAATAATTTATGCACTAATATTAATGAAAACACATGCACATGACATTGGTAAAGACTTGACGCCCAGATAATTTATGACACAGGTACAAGACGAATACCTTGTGTAATTAAGTTTTCCCTTCTTATTGATTGTTTAGGTGGAGATCACATCTATGCCCATTGTACCTACATGATGCCATTAAAATATTAAACTTTAGTTGTTGCTTTACACTAGAATGTAGCCATTACAAGTATGATATGAGGATCATATAATATAATCATTACGTTAAAATGGGCATAGCTCAATTTAAACTTAGTTTCATTTTTTTATAAAATGAATTAACCTTACAATAGCATGTAATGATAATACCATCAGACTAATGTTTATCTACATAACAATATGACCAAGTTTCAACAATGCATGAGTAAGATTAGTTCATTTTTCCTATGTGCCACTTTTGCATGTTATTGAGCATTGTTCTCCGAACTTCTTTTAATTTACACTACAATATATTTGGGGCATTCGTGATCTAAGGCTACATAAATAAAAAAACTAAAACATTTTTTAGTAATTAATGAGTTGGATATGTGATTGCATCTTTAAGGATATAATAAGAGTGACCAAAGTTCTTCCAATTCCTTTAAAAGAGATAAAATACATAAGTCAATAATCTGCTTCTAGACTAAAGGAAACTTTGATTACTTTATTGATGGATAATCTTACATTAGAAACAAACTTAACGTACAAAAAATGTATTTAATAACATATATTATAAGTTTAAAAATATTTAAAGAATATTTTCCTATTCAAAAAGAATATATTAAATACAATTTTCTATGAACACTTAAGTGATAATTTGTATAAAACCACAATAAAGTTAAAATAAAACCACATTATGGTATATGTCCAAAATGTGTGAAATAGTTTTCCTAAAAAAAACTATTGCTATGCAAAATATGTTTTTTAAAATTTTAACACACTTTATAAGGTATTTAGAATCAACAATGTTTCACTAGATATACTTAGTATTATGGAATGCAACATTCCCACATAATATATCTCATTACTCTAGAAGGTTTGCATTGATTTGGTTGTATTTTTATACAACTATTAAGCATATCTCGTGTGACCTTTATAAGTCTTTCACATGGAATGTTACCTTACTTGCAATTGTCTCCTTCAAGCCTTATTATATTTATACTTTATAATAAAATAATAGTTTATCATAATTCTTTATTTTATTTGTTGTAAAAAATCATAGCAATTCTAAATGTTCTCTAATTTAGACAAAAAACATTGATGGATGCATGTCAACTAGCGTTATCTAATTAAATTATTTGTTTTATATTTTCTAATTTTTTTGTATTAGCACACATTATAATCTATTTTTGTTTCATATCTTATTTAATGATTGAGAATATTATACTTTCTCTCTTTAGCATCTTTGAATACAACTTTCTTATAACATTTATGCTACTTCTCAAAACTTTTTCTATCTAATTTGATTATATTGATTGTCAATAACAATATTTAAATTTATCTCTTTTTTAATATTTTTTTACTTAATATTAAACGAATAGTTTTATTACTATTTATGTTTTCATATTTTCGTAATTTTTAATAATTCCAAAAGATTGTTTAATGGTTTTATCCCGCTTGACTAGAGATTTTTATTTTTACTTGATTTGATGGTCAAAAAAGTTCTTCTTGATCTCTTTACTATCATAGAACACAACTTTCTCAAAAAATGAATTTCAATTTTCCAATATTTTTTCTTTGATTTTGTTATATTAGTATATACCTCTAATTATCTTATGGTGTGACTTTTACATGGTTCAAATTTGGTCACATTATATGGTTTCAATTTATTTTATTTCAAATTAAAAATATATTTATTTAATAATATAATAATAATTTTTTATTATTTATAATACCTATCTAATCAAGATTAAATAAATATAATTTAACTTGTTTAAACAAGATATTTTTAACTAAATAATTTAATATCTTTAAATATTTTATTTTCTAAATTTTTATCTTATTTTATGAGGCATTCATATTTGTACGTGACTTAGTAATTGAGGATTCTATACTCAATGACCTTAATATCTTCGAGTGTAGCTTTTCTCTATAACCTATTTCATCTTATTCAAATTTTGCACTTTAACTTGATCATATTATTGTGGAATATAATGGTCTTCTCATCTGGCATCTTTATGACTTTCTTTTAATTAAATTATATCATCTAAAATTTATATGTTTTACATTCAATATATATTTACATAATATTAAAATAATAACTTATTATAATTTATACATATCTACTTTGATAGTTTGTACTAATTCCGAACGATGTCTAATTTAGGTGAAACAAAAGTCATTGAACTCAACTCGTTGAGCTATATCAAATTTATTATTTATTTTATTTTTTTAATATATCATTTTTTAAGAATTTTACATATTTAATGAGACATTTTATTTGTAAATGATTTGATAATTAAGGATACAAAACTCTATCTCCTTAATATCCTAGAATGTAGCTTTCTTGTAAAATTTACTTTTTTTATTCAAATTTTAGCTTTGATTTTACTATATTTTTACGAAACTCTAACTATCTTGTCGTGAGACCTCTGTAATGCTTTGACTTTGTTATTTTATATTTTTTATTTATGCCACAATAGTTTTATTATATATGTACCTATTATGAAAATAATAATTTATTACTATTTATGTTTATTTTCTTTTGAAATTTATGGTAATTCAATATGGTGTCTAATTAAGAAAAAAACAATGTCATTGAATAAATTTCATTAAGCTCCATTCAATTAATTATTTATTTTTTATATTTTTTAAATTTTATTTCAATAAAAAATATGAGACATTTTGATTTGTATCTTTCTTCATAATTGTGGCTAATACACTTGATCTTTTTAATACCTTGGAATATTACTTTCCCATATAATTTATCTCATTTCTTCAAATTTTTTGTTTTTATTTAGTTAATTACTATGAAATAGTTAACTTCTTATCGTGCAACCTTTATATAACTTTGATTTAGTTATGTTACATTGGTTCAACTTATCTCATTTTAATTTTTATAAATATTTACTTATTATTAGAAGAATAATTTACTGCTATGCTTGTTTATTAGCTTTAGAATTTTATAGGAGTTCAAAACCTAGTGTGATTGAGTTGAAACAATGATGAGCTCTATTGAAATAAATATTAATTTTGTCAACTTTATTTAAATTTTGTTATTTTTAAATGATTTACATTACATTTTAATTTGTATATGATTTTGTTATTTTTGATGTTATAATCAATCTCTATAGTATCTAAGAATATAGTTTCCCTACATAACCTATTTCATTTCTTTAAATGTATTACATTGATTTTTGTATTGTTATGAAGCTCTAGTTCTACTATCTAATAATTTATCTTCTCTTATCATATTTTTTAATTAGAGTTCTTCATATTGCCATTTTACTTTAATTATCTTACGGTGTGACCATGAAGTGTCATGATTTGGTTATGTGACTTTGTTTCAATTTAACCCATTTCAACTTCAAAAGCGTACAAACTTAAATGAGGACAATATCATTAAATTTATTTTGAGAATTTCTATCAATTAAATAAGAATTTATTATTAATTCTATTTATTAAATATAAAAGTTTGTTATAATTTAAAATGAGGTATGATCAAGATGAAAGAAACATCGTTTGACTTGCCTTTATGAGAATTACAAAATTAACCTTTATTTATTATTTTAAATTTCTTCACACATTTTAAAAGGCGTAATTATTTTTATTTGAATTGAAGATTTTGGATGTCTCACTCAACTTCGTTAATGTCATAGATTGCAATATTCCTAGACTATTTGTGTCAATTTTTCAAGTTTTTTGCTTTGATTTTGCTATATTATAATAAAATTCTAGTTCTCATTTTATATGACAATTGTCCAAGTTTAATTTAGTTTTGTTACATTCTTTTAATTTGTCTCATTTTAGCTTTAATATAAATTTACTTGAGATTAAAAATAGTAATTTGTTATAGTTTTGGTTAGTTTTTTAGTAATTAATAATAATTAAAAATTAGGTTCAGTCAAGATGGATAAAATTATTTAACTTGCCTTGAAAAGAACCATCAAATCATATATTTATTTTGATAATTATGTTTTTACACACTTTATGAGGAATTTTGAATCATAAATGATTTTGTGGTGGAGGACTTTACATTTGATCTCCGTCTTATCTTAATTTAACTTTCCAATGAATTTTTTTTTCTCCAAATCATTTCTTTTACTTTGGTTTTATTACTATAGAACTACAATTGAGCTCTCCTATGAACTTTACATCTCATTGAATAGTTTGTATTATATTACTTCGATTTATCTCATTTTAGCTTTCACTTATATTTAATTTATATTAAAATAATAAGTTGTTATTATTTATTTTTATTTACTTTAGTAATTTGTAGAAAGTTTAGATGAGGATTTATGAAGATGAAGCTAATGTGATTGAGCCAGTCTTATTGAGCACTACCCAATTAAATGTTAATTTTAAAATTTTAATTTTTTAACACACTTTACAAGATATTTCTTTTCATACGTGATTTGATTATTGAGGTTGAAAACTCAATCTTCTTAGTAATATGGAATGCAGCTTTCCCACATTAGTTGTCTTATTTCTTTAAATTTTTTCCTTGATTTTGTTATATTACTATTTATCTAAATATTTTTTCTAGTGTGACTATTGGATTTCTTTGATTTGGTTATAAGATATTGTTTCTGCTTATATTATTTTTATTTTATTATAAATTTACTTAATTTTGAAATAATAATTTATTATTGCTTAATTCTTTTTTTTACTTTGCTAACTTGTAGTAATTTTAGTTTATGTCTAATTGTGATGAACCAAACATTATTGGACACATTATCATGAGGTTGGTCTCATAAATTTTTAATTTTTTCTACAAAGTTTATCCAATAACAGAAGCATTACGAGATGTTTTGATTCAAGCCTATTGTGATGGTAAATGATTTTGTGCTAAATCTTCCAAGCATCTTAGACTCTTTGTTTATGGGACAAATTAACTCACTTCATAAATTTTTTAATTTTATTTTTGTAATACTACTGCTCAACTCTAAATCTCCTCTTATATTACCTTTAAAAGTCATTGATTTTGTTATATTACAATGCTTCAATTTATGATATTTCATCTTATATATATACATATATATATATATACATTATTAAAGCATAAATTAATGTTATTTATTATACTTTAAATTTTTTAATTCATAGTAAAGTTATTCGAGGTTAGTTTGGCAAGTATCAACTTTTTTGGATTCTTCTAGACGAGCTCTATGTGATTGGATACATAACTTTATGATTTCAAATATTTTAACTTAAAAGGTTTTGACTTGGTTTATGACATATTTGTTTTACACCTAATTTTATAATTGTTTATTTTACAGATTATCTCCTTAATGTGTTTAATTATAGCCTTCTTATTCATATTTTCTCATTTCTTCCAATTTTTTAAATTGAAATAGTTACAATACTAAGAACTTTAATTCTACTCCTGTGTGACCTTTATAAGGTTTTTATTTTTTATATGTGCTTTACTTCAATTTTTATCATTTTTGATTAATTTTACATTTACTTAACAATAAAATAATAATTTTATATTATATAAGGTTGTCTACATTGGCAATTTGTAGAAATTACAAATCTTGCCTCATTAAGACAAAAAAGTTGGCACACTCACCTAAACTAGCTCTATCCTTTTAAATATGCAATTTAATCTTCTAAATATTTTATTTCTTACATTTTTTATTGGTTTGAAATGTAGTTTAATTGATACTTGATTTGACTTTCAATGATGTTTGCAGATCAATTACTTTGTATCATAAAATGTAACTTTCTAATACAATTTATGTCATCTCTTCAAAAGTTTTTGCTTTGTTTTGTTTATATTACAATAAAAAACTAATTATCTTCCTATATGACCCTTAGATTGCTTTGATTTGGCTATATCAGATTGTTTGAATTGATCTTATTTAGTTTTAATAAATATTAACTAATTATTGAAATAATAATTTCTTACTATGTATGGTTATTTACATGGGTAATTATAGCAATTTAAAATTTGGCCAAGTCAAAATTAAAAATAAATGTCATTGGACTCATCTCCATTTCTTATATAGAATTCAATAATCATTTTTATATTTCTAAGTTATTTTTTCTAAATTATTTTATCATACCTTATAAGGCATTTCATCTTTTTACATGATTAAATGAACACAATTGCTATACTAAATCTCCTTTGTGTCTTGGAATGCTTCTTTCCTATAAAATGTAAATCATTTTTAAATCTTTTTAATTTACTTTTTTAAATTGCTATGTAACTCAAAATTACTTTTTGTGTGACCTTTACATTGCTTTGATTTTGTTTTGTTAAGTTACTTGAATTTAACCAAATTTTTTGTTTAAAATAATTTACTTATTACTAAAATAGTAATTTATTATTTTTAGGTTAAATTATTTTTGTAAATCTTAATATAATCAAAAGCAGGCTCAATCTAGAAGAAATAAACATTATTGGAGTCAACTCAAAGAGCCCTATCAAAATTAAATATTTACTTTTATATTTTTAAATATGTTATTATCTTTGGTATCAGTATGCTTTACGAGGCATTTCTAATGGTATCTGATTCGATGAGTGAGTATGTTATAGTTGATCTCTTTAATATTGCTGAATGTTGTCACCTTATAGACTTGATCTCATTTTTAGAAAATTTTTGCATTCTTTTGGAAATATTAGATTCCTACCATTTAACTCATTTTAGCTTTATTATATACATACTTAATATTAAAATATATTTTAATAATTATTTTTGTTATTTTATTTGGTATTACAAAGTAATTCTAAATGGGGATTGATAAATATGAAACAAATGTTGATTGACTCATGAAGACAAGATCTATATAATTGAATTTTAATTTCTATTTTTTTAATATTTTTTTTTTGGAACTTTATGTTAGTTTATTACATTTCTAATTCAACTCGATTTGATTATCAATGTTATTAGACTCATTTGTCTGGAAAGTAGGTTTTACCATATAATTTATCTCATTTCTTCAAATATTTCTTTGATTTTTTTCTGTTAATATTTATTATTATTTATGTTTTTTTCTATTGCAATTTTTAGAAATTTTATATGATATTTGATCAAGTTGAATAAAAGGACATTGGAGTGCTCTTAAAAAGTTCTACCCAATAAAAACATTATTTTATTTTTATTGAAATTTTGCATTTTCTAAAGATTTTTTTATCTTTATGAAACTGTTTTATTCATTTTAGATTTTATGATCAATGATGTTACAGTTAATCTTCTTAGTGACATGGATTAGAACTTTCCTATATAATTTGTTTAATTTCTTCAAAATGTTTGCTTGGATTTGCTTATATTACTATATAACACTAAATCTCTTCTTGAGTGAACTTTGCATCATCTTGATTTAATTACTTACACTTCTTCAACTTATCTAATTTTAACTTTAATATTTATGTTCTTAAATTTTAAATAATAATTTATTATTATTTATGGTCATTTACATTGGTTATTTAAGGAAATTCCAAATGATGTCTAATTGAAAAAAAATAAATATCATGAGACCCATCCCAATAAGAATAATTTAATCAACTATTCATTTTGGTTTCCTAATATTTTATTTTCTAAGGTTTTTCTTCTTTGTGAGATATTTTGGTACATACCTAATTTGATGATCAAGGTTGTTGCATTGATCCCCTTAGTATCATAGAAGACACGTTTCTCATAAGTATTATCTCATTTGTTAAAAAAGTTTTTCTTTGGTTTGACTATATTATTATGTTATTGTAAACCTCTTATGATTTGACATTTATAATGCATTTATTTTCATGTATTACATTACTTGAATTCATCATATCTTAATATTAAATTTTAATTACTAAATAATAAAATAATAAATTTTAATTACTAAATGATAAAATAATAAATTTTCTTTTTTTATTAATATATAATTTAGTAATTCATATTAATCCCAAATAATGTTTGACCGAGATGGAATAAACATTGTTAGACTCACCTAAATAAGCTCCATGCAATTATAGACTTATTTATATATATTTAATTTTTTTATTTTCTATGGTTTTGTAATGTTTTAAGAGGTATTTTTATTCATACTTAATTTGATGATAAGAATATTACATTGAATATCATTAGTATTATCAAATGAAACTTTCATATAGAGTTTATTTCTTTATTCAAATTTTTCACTTTGATTTGACTAAACTATTAAGTCACTCAAAGTTTGCTGCAGCATAATATTTACATGTCGTTTATTTGGCTATATAAGTTTATTTCAATTTAACTCATTTTAATTTTGATATGTGATTATTGAATATTAAAATAATAATTTATTGTTAACTATGCTTCTCTAATTTTTAACTAATAGTAATTCAAAACAAGTAATGATTGAGATGAAAAAGGTCATTCAATTTATCTCAATAAGTTTTATCAAGTTGCATATTATTTTTTTATATCATTAAATATTTTATTGTCTAGGATTTTGGCAAAATTTTAAAAACAATTTTACTTTTACTAATTCAGTAATCGAGGATGCTACACATGATCATGATTGTACCTTGGAATGTATCTTATATGTATTATTTGTAACATTTTTTCAGTTTTTTCATTTTGATTTCTTAGTATTGTTACGTAACAATAAATCTAATCTTGGTTGAGCTTTATATTTCTTTGATTTGATTATATTACATTACCTGAATTAACATATTTAGAGTTTAATATTTATGTAAATTAAAATAACAATTTATTTTTATCTACATTTATTTACTATTGTAATTTGTAAAAATTTAAACTATTCATAACGATCTTTATCCAATTAATTATCCATTTTTATGTTTTTAAAATTTTTTCTTTTTAGTGTTTTTGAATACTTTTTGAGTCATGTTTAGTTGTATCTAATTTCATGATTAAGAATTTCAAACTCCATCTACTTAGTGCCTTACAAAGCAGCTATCTAATAAAATTTATCTCACTTTTTCAAAAGTTTTACTTTTATTTGGTTATATTAGTATGAAAATCTAATTCTCTTCTTTATTGACCTTTACTTCCTTTGCATTGGCTATGTTATAGTACTTTAGTTTATGTCATTTAAACTTCATTATATATTTAATTAAAAATAGTATAATAATTTATTTTTTATGTTTATTTAAATTTTAAAATCACCATAATTCTCAACGAGGTCCTTAAGAAAAAAAGAAACAATATTGGGTATGTATTGACAAAATCTATCTAATTAAATATTTGTTATTTCTTTTTTAGTATTTGTTTTTTTTGATTTTTCAATACTTTATGAGATATTTTAATACATACATAATTTGATAATGAAGGATGTTTTGCTCAATTGGAACATAACTTTCCCACAATATTTACATTATTTCTTCAAAATTAATGATTTTTCTTTATTACATCACCCTATAACTATAACTCCTCTCACTTGTGATGTTTACAAGTCTTTGATTTTGTTATATTATATTATTTTAATTTAACACATTTTAACTTAAATGTGTATTTACTTAATATGGTGTAATAACTTATTATTTATGCATCTTTAAGTTGATAATATGAAATAATTCCAAAAGTTGACCCATTGAGACAAAACAAATGTCTTTAGAGCCATTTCCATGAGCTATATCAAAATTAATATTTAATATATATTTATAATATTTTACATCCGATCTCTTTTGAATATTGCAATGTAGTTTTCCTATAAAAGTTATCTTATTTTTCTAAACTTTTATGTATGATTTTGTTATATTATTTTGAAACTAAACTATTTCCTTATGTACTTTACATAGCTTTAATTTGGTCACAACATATTGCTTCAATTTTTCTCATTTCAAAGAAGTCCAACAACTTTGTTCTTACATCAATCTAAAATCATTGAAATTACTGTAAATGGAAAAGGAAATATAAAACCAAAAAAGATAAATTGAAGCAATGCAGTATAACACATTTGAAGTGATTCAAAGGTCACTTGAGATAAATTATTTTGAAAATTATCATTCCAATATGTTAAGAAGGTGAGTGTAATATCCTTGAACATCATCAAATAAGCTGGAAAATAAAATGTGTCATAAAACAATCCAATGTCATAGAAAATAAACATTTGAAAATATAAAAATAACAACTAAACTGGTCAGAGATCATCGAGACAAGTTAATGATTTCATCATACTTATCAAATCTCTTTTGGAATTACTATGAAATACTCGAGTAAATAAGCATAAATAATAATAAACTATAATTATAAGACTATGAAAATATATATATCAAAGTTAAAATAAGATAAATAGAAATAATATAATATAAACAAATGAACGATATAGGATACACGAGAGGAGAATGAGATAGAAGTGGTGATGTGACCAAATCAAAGGAGTTATCTTAGATACTAAAGATCAAGTGTGATATACCTAAACAACAATTTAGTTGTGAGCGAAAGTGTCACATAAGGCATTCTAAAACCTTAACAAATAAAAAAAATGAGAAAAATTATATAAACATCATCGAGAAGAGTCCACTAAAATTTTCTTCTTAAAAGTCACAAGTCACATGACATGAGAATTAGATTAACTTTATATTATAACAAAATGGTGATGGAAAAGTTATAGAATTATTATAAAGTATATAGGAAATTTCTTTTCTAAGATTATAAAATATATTTAAAAATTCAAGAAAAGAATATTTAATTTGAAAGAGCCCATTGAGATAAATCTAATGACATTTATCTCCTCTCAATCAACCATCGACAAAATTTCTATGAATTGCAAAAATAATACACAAAAAACAATACTTTTTTTATCTTAATATTTGATAAATTTTTTATAATTTTGAGTTGAGAAACGTTAAAAAAATGTAATACAAAAAAATGAAGGAGATATGAATGTCACATGAGAGGAAAGTTATGGTTTCATTGTAATATAAATAAAATTTATTCAAAACATTTAAAGGAATAGTTCAGATTGTAAAAAAAATTTTAAATATAAAATAATAACTACGTTGAGTGCTCCGTTCTTAATCGTCAAATGAGGTATGAACACAAATATCTCATAAATCATTCAAAAAATTTGAGAAAAAAAATTTAAAATATAAAAAGGTAATATTTTATTATATGGAGCTCACAAAGATTAGCAAAATGACATTTGTTTTTTTAGGCCATAGTAAGAGTTATTATAAATTATCAGAGTAAATAATCATAAATAATAATAAATTTTATTTTTTTAAAATTTAGTAGATATATATTAAATATTGACGTAGTTAAATTGAAACAAATCAATATTACCAAATCGATGAAAATTAAAGGGCACACAATAGGAAATTAAACATTAATAGAAATGAAACTAAATCAAGTGAAAATTTTAAATAAATGATAAAATGTACATTAGAAAGTTGCCTTCTAAAATACAATGGAGATCTAGCATAATGACATCAATCATCAAATTAAGTACAATTATAAAACTATTATAAATTGTGCCAAAATTTAAGTAAAATAGAATTTTTCAAAATTTAAAAATAAATATTTAGTAGCATATAGCTTGGTTAGAAACATGCCAAAACTAAATTACTTATTACTAAAAAATTAGGTATGAATCACAATATCTCATAAAACATCCCAAAATGCTAAAAATTTAAAAATGTAAATAAAAAATTAGAGAAAGCTATTCAAAGCAAGACTAAGGACATTTGTTTACTTATGATCAAACGATGTTTCATATTACTACAAATTAAAAAACTAAAAAATAATAAATAATAATAAATTATAATTGTAACATTTAGTAATTATATAGTAAAGTTGAACAAAGACAGTGAATCAATATAATATAACTAAATCAAAGAGATGTAAAGGTCACATGAAGGGACAATTAAAATTTCATAGTGAAATAATAAAATAAAAAGAGAAGAAGTTTAAGGAATGAGATAAATTTATTGGGAAAGTTGCATTGAAAGATATGAACAAGATTGAGTGCGACATCCTTGATTATTAATTCAGGAGTCAATCGAAACTTCTCATAAAGCAAGCAAAATTCCTTGAAAATAAAATATTTAGAAACATGAAAATGAATATTTTGTTTTATTCAGCATTATGAGATGAGTCTAATGACATGTATTTCATGTGGATTAGACCTAGTTTATAATTACTAAAAATTACAAGAGTAAATAATAATAATAAATTATTATTTTAAATTTAAAAAATACATATTAAAATTAATTAAAATAATTTGAAGAAAGATAATATAAAAATTTGAAAGACAAATAAGTATCATATTGGAAGAGATTGAGGTTGACATATTAATATAGCAAAATCTTAGAAAATAATTTGAAGAAATGAGATAAAGTTTGTAAGAAGACTACATTCTAAGGTGTTAGAGAACATGGGTAAGATACAAGATCATCAAATTAGGTATTAATTAAAATATCTCTTCAAGCATGGTCGAACATTACAAAATAAAATATATAATAATATATAGGATAATACTCATGAGCATGTGTCTAATAACATTTATTTTTTCTAAATTAGACCACATTTGAAGTTACTATGAATTAGGATAAAAATGCATAAATTAAAAAATTTAATTTTTTAATATTAAATAAATATATATTGAAGCTATAATGGGATACACTAAAGAAATATAATATAACCTAATAATAATAATGTGAACATCATATGAGAGGAGATTTATGGTTACATAGTGAAATAACTAGATTATTAATTTTATGACAATGTGAACATCATATAATAAAAAAGTTCAGTACATATTCTCGATTGTCAAATTACTTGCAAATTTGAATTTGTTGTTATGCAAGCCAAATCCAAAAAAAAGTTTTAAAATTATGTGAAGAAATCATTAATTTGATGGAGCTTACTATGATGAGTCTAACGACTTTTATTTCATGTCAATGTTTCCATGATTTGAATCACAACAAACTCTTAAATTAAATATGAATAAATAAAAATAAATTATTATTTTAATATAAAGAAAAAAAAAATATTGAAGATAAAATAAGAAGAATCAAACAATGTAATATTTTTTAATTGAGGTGTTGTGAATGCCATATGGGTGTAGATTTAGAGCTAGCTAATAATAACTCCAAATCAAAGAAAAACTCTTAGAAGTGAGAGAAATTGAATAGGAACTTATATTAAGAGATATTAAGGGATTTGTTGGTAACATTATCGATTGTTAAAGAAAGTACTATTCAACATCTCTAATAAATCATGACAAAAACATAGAAAAAATTTTAAAAAACTTAAAAATTTAGATTTAATTTGATACATTTCAATGAGATTCATTTAGATCAGACCTTGTTCGAAATTATTACAAACTATCAACTTAAGAAGAAAAAAACTAAAAAATATATTCTTTAATATTAGTAATTATATAGAGATGTTAAAAAGACAAATGCTGAAGTATTGGAAAGTAAGTAAATCAAAGTAATGTTAATGTTAAACTAGAGAAGAAATAGAGTGTCTTTGTAATATAACAAAATCAAATTGTCAAATTTGAAGAACTGACATAAATTGATCGGAATGGCCCATTCAAAAATACTCACAAGTTTGAGTGTCACGTTCGTGATCAACAAATAGTGTAAAGATTAAAATATATTATAAAAAAATGTAAAAAACTAGAAAATAAAATTTTTTATAATACAAAAATGGATATTTAATTTGGTAAAGCTCATCTAGGTGGGACCAATGATGCTTCCCTTGTCTCAATCAGACTTTGTTTGGAATTATTGAAAATTACAAAATTAAATAAGGATAAATAATAATAAATTACTTTTCTAATACTAAGCCAATATAAATTAAAATTCAAATGCAAAATTAAAATAATATAACATAGCAAAATCAAGGAAATTTAATGGTTACATTGGAGGACATTTAGTGTCGTTTAATAGTATAGCTAAAGCAACAAAAAAAATTTAAAGATAATCTACAAATAAAAAATACTTTCAAAGATACTAAAAAAAATCAAGTGTGAAGCCATTAATTGGCAAATTACGTTATGAATGAAAATTTATTGTAAATCTTGTTAAAAACTTTAAAAAATATCTTGAAATAAAACGGATGAATATTTAATAGGACAGAAGTCATCAGGATGGGCCCAATGATGTTTGTTTTTCTTAGATCAAATGTCATTTGGAGTTATTACAAGTTAAAAAAATAAGTAAATAAACATACTAAGGCTAAAATAAGATAAATGGTATCATAGTAATATAACCAAATCAAAGACAATTCAAACTGACACATAATAATATTAAAATTTCAATGTAATATAATGAAATCAAAGTAAAGAAATTGTAGAAAAGAGTTAATATGTATGTGAAGGTTGCATTTCTTGATAACACGGAAATCAAGTATGAATTCATCAATTGACAAGTCTAATAGCAATCAAAATATCCTAAAACATGAGAGAATAGTTATAATTAAAAACCAATATACATAGATCAAAGAAAAAAATTGGAAGTGTTAAGGTGAATTGCATGCGAAAGTTCCTTTTCGAGATACTTTGGAGATTGAGTGCAAAGTCACCAATTATCAAAACAAGCAGAAATCATATTGACTTTTACAACAGTAAAAAAACTTAGAAAATGGAATCTTCAAAAAAAGGATTGACCAATTGAATAGAGCATATTAAGACGAGTCAAATGATGTTTGTTTCCTCTCAATCTGACTTAGTTTAGATTTAATTTAAGTTATAAGATTAAATTAATATAAAAATAATTTATTATTACTTTAATATGACCTAAATAATTATTAAATTTAAAATTAAAAAATTTAAGTCATATATTATATACAAATAAAAGTGAAACAAAGCTCACATAAGGTTAGATTTAGAGTTACTTAGTAGCATAACTTAATCATTGCATAAAATATAAAAATACACACTACATTTATGCTAAAGTTGCAAAAAAAGACACCAAATAGATAATCTATAACTTCCTTGATTATCAAATCAAGTAAAAATCAACATTTCTCATAAAACATTCGAGCAATGCGTTTTCATCTTAGTCAAACATTGATTAGAATTATTGCATATTTTCAAAGTAAATAATAAATAATAATAACATATTACTACTTAAAATTTTTGTAATGATATATTAAAACTTAAATGATGTGAATTAAAGTAGTGTAATATTATGAAATCAAAGTGATGTAGTAGAAACACAAGCGAAGATTTTATCACCACTATAACCAAACAAAAGTAAAAAATTAAAAGAAATGAGATAAACTGACTTGTAAGTTTGATTCCAAGAAACTAAGGACCCTCGATAGTTCAAACTAGTTATGATTTTAAGCAACCTTTGTTGCATGCAAAAATTTAAACAAAACTAGTTTTATTTGGATAATACTCATCTAGAAGAGTAACAAAAAGTTTTTCAACTCAATCAAACCTTATTTAGAGTTGTTGAGAATTATAAAAATAAAAAAGAATAAATAATAATAAAATATTTTTTAACACTTAGTAAATATATAATAAAGTTGAATTGAGATAAATTGTAGAATTGTAATGTATTGAAGTATAAGCAATCCAATGGCCGCATAAGAAGAGGCTTAAAGTTACATAGTAATATATTGAAATTAAATCAAAAAATTATATTTTAGGATAATAAGAAGATTTAGTATAGCATGCAATATCACAAATTCTATTACAAAACAAAAAATCGAATAAGGGTTGCCAAAGTCAAAACATAAAATCTAAAAATATAAAAAAATAAAAATGAACGTTATTTTGATAGGGCTCATCATGATGAGGCCTATATTGGGATACTACAAATCACAATAGTAAATGTCCATAACTAAAAATACAATTTTTAAATATTAAATTAAAATATATTAAAAGTGAAATGGGATAAATGGAAACAATAAAACATAATGAATTCAAAGTGATACAATGGTAACTTAATTGAGATTTATAATAAGAATGTAATATAACTAAATAATAGTGGAAACTTGAACTAAATGAGATAAATTTTATGGGAAGTTGCGTTCTAAAATACTAAGGAGGTTTAATGCAACACCCTCGATGAATAAATGATTTTCAAATCAAAGTGTCTCACTAAATCAACTAATAACACAAGAAAATAAAATATATAAAAATATAAAAAAATTGTTATTTAATTGCATAAACCACTTTCAAATAAGCACAATGACATTTGCATATTCAAAATTAGAACCAAAATTTGTTATATTTTAAAACAAAAATTAGGTAAGTTGAATAAATATTAGATAAGTTGAAGAAATATAATATAAGAAAATCAAGGCAATGTAAAGTTCACATGTTAGGAGATTTAAAGATATATAGTGACAAAGCAAATTAAACAAAAGCTTTTTAAGAAATAAGATATATAAGAAAGTTGCATTTTGAGATACAAAGGAGATCAAACATCACATCAATGCTAATCAAATAAAGATTGAAAAAATATCTTTTAAAGCATTCTAGAATTTAAAAAAAATTAAAAAATATATTTTTTTAACTGGTTAGAATTCTTTAAGATAGGTCGGCAGCATTTTTTCATCCTAAATGGACCTTGTCTCGAATTATTATTAACTATAAAAGAAAATTATAATAAATAAAAATAAAATATTTTTTAATACTAAGTAAATATATATTAATGTTGAAAAGTGATAAATTTGACCAATGTAATATAACAAAACCATGGTGATGTTGAGGTCTCGTAAAAGGAGGTTGAGATTTACATAGTAATATAACCAAATTTGAGGGATAAATTTTAATAAAAGAAATAAATTATGTGGGAAAGTTTTATTCCAAGATAAAAAGAAGATTGAGTGTAACCACCTTCATAATAAAATTAAGAATGAATCAAAATGCCTCCTAATAAATATTGAATAAAATAGAAAACAAAATATTGAAAAATATAAAACTGAAAAATTAATTTGATATAGTTCATGAAGACTAGCACAAAAACTTTTATTTCTTATCCATTGAACATCATTTTTTTGCTACAAATTACCATTATAAATAAGCATAAATGATAACAAATTATTTTTTAATATTAATAAGTAAGCATTATGGCTATAATTAGAAAAAACAAAGCAATGCAATGTAATGAAATTATAGTCAAATGAGATAAGATTTAGAATAACACAGTAAAATAAACAAAAGAAAAAACATCTGATGAAATTATATAAGTTGTATAGGAAAGATGGGTTCTGTGGTGCTAAAGTTATTTAGCATAATATTCTCAATTATCAAATTATCTAAGAGTTAAAAGGCTTGCAATGAAAGCAAATCTATGACAAATGAAAATATTTAAAAAATAAAAAATAAATATTTAATTTCATAGAGCATGTTAAGAGGAGTCCAATATAATTTAAATAATAATAAAGATTAACAAATTTTTATTTTAATATTAATTAAAAATATGTTATAGCTAAAATGAGATTTATGAGAAAAATATAATATATCCAAATGAAAGCAAAAAATTTAAAAAATTGCTCAAATTATGAAGGAAACATACATTATAGGATTCTAAGGAGATTATTAGTAAACTTGTTGATTATTAAACATTATTTGGATAAAAATTAGCTTTCTTAGAATGTAAAAAATATTTAAAAATAAAAAATAAAAAATTTTTAGTAATTACATTTGATTTATCATGATCAAAGCTTGTTTCCTGAACACTATGAATTCAAAAATTAAATAAGAGAAAATAATAATAAACTATTAATTTAATATTATGTATATATGTATTAAAATTGAAATATGAAAGATTAAATTAATGTAATAAATGCATGTAAAATTCATGTAAAGGTCACAATAGCGGAGAATTTGATTATCTTAGTAATAAAAAAATCAAAGAGAAATGTTGAAGAAATGAAATAAATTATATGGGTAGCTTGATTCTAACATACTAAAGGGATTTTGTTTAATATTATATATCATCAAATTAGGAAGAAATCAAAAAGTTTAAAAAAGTGTGCCCAAAGATAAAAAATAATGCATTTAAAAACACAATAATGATTTGTTTATTTTGTTGAGATAACTGAGATGAGTTCAATGATGTTTTCATTCTACTGAGTTAGACCTAATAGGGTTAACTTCAAATTCCAAAGAAAATAATTAAAATAATAGTAAATTAGGGTTTTTAATGTTATTTAGATACATATTATTGCTGAAATAAGATCTAGTGAAGCAATGTATTATGATCTTGTCAAAGCGATGTAAGGTTCACATAAAACGAGATATAAAGATTCAAATTAATTTGACGAAATAGAAGTGAAACATTTGAAGAGTTGATATAAATTGTACAAAAATGTTGCATTCGAAAATACTAAGGAAGTCAAGTGTGCTATATTTTACCAAAAAATTAGGTATAAATCACAATGTCTCTAGTTATGACAAAAACCTTAGAAATTAAAATTTTTAAAATATAAAAAAGAATACTTAATTACATAGAGCATGTAATGCTGATCCAAACAAAACATTTTTCTTATCAATGAATGCCTTCTAGAGTTATTATGAATTACTAAACTAATTATAAATAATAATAAATTATAATTATAAAATTAAGTAAATATATATTACTACTTAAGTTAGATAAATTTATGCTTTATAATGGAAGCAAATCAATGGTCACACAAAAGAAGATTTAGTGTTATGTCGTAATATAACTAAATCTTGTGAAAATTTTAACAAATGGGATAAATTATATGGGAAACTTAGATTCCAAGACAATAAAAAGCATATGTGTAATAACCTCACTCAAGTTATGTATTAATCAAAATATCTCTGATAACATGCTAACCATAAAAAAATCTATTACAAAAATAAAAAATGAATTTTTTATAGGATACAGCACTTTAGGGCTAGTCCAACTATATTTATTTCATGTTAATTAGACCTCATTTGGAATTTCTTCCCATTATATATTTAAATCAGATTATGTAAATCAAAACTATTATTTTAATATTAAGTCATTATATACTAAAGCTAAAATTTAATAAATTAAACCTAAGAAATATAACCAAGTCAAAATAATGTAAAGATCAATTGAGGAAAGATTTAAAGTTATGTAGTAGCAAAACCAAATGAAAGGAAAAACTTTCCTGAAATGAAATAAATTATACAAGAAAGTTGTACTCCATTGTTTTAAGAAGATTTAGTGTAACAACCTCAATCATAAAAAAAGATTGAAATCAAAATCTCTTATAAAGGATGATTGAAGAAAAAAAATATTTATAAAAGACTAAAAAATTTTGTTATGTAGATCTCATTAAGATTACGACAATGACATTTTCTTTAATCTTGATAAAATAAGTTATGTCAATTATAATAAATTAGAATTAATTTATGTTTATGATCATATATATAAATTTTGCATAAACTTTAAAAGTATACTAATATTATATTATAGAACGTTAGAAAAAAATTACAACATTAATATTAAATATTATTTATATTTAAAATCAATATTATTCAATATAAAGATAATATAAATGAATGTTTATACTATTCGTTATTTAATTAAACTTTCTTAAGTACAAGTATGCATAAAAAATAATTAAATTGAAAATTAAAATATTCTTTCAATATTTTTAAATTTTTTTAAAAAATAAATTTTAAATAGTTTTAAATTTTAATTATTATTAAAAATTATATATTTTTAACTTGTTATATCTTACAAATATATGTTTTATTTTTAAGATATAACTTTTATTTAATTATTTTACTTTTTTCTCTTTATCTTAATAACTTTCAAATTCTCTCACTTCATTCTCTCTTTTATTAACATTTTCCTATTTTTCTCTTTGTTCTCTCTCACATATTCTTCTTACCTTTTCTTTCTTTTATTCTCTCAACTTTCTCATTTCTCTTTCTATTTTAATTTTTTTAATTTTTTTTCTCTCTTTTCTATATTATTTATTTTTCACTTCATTAATTCAACTATTATCTCCCTCTATTACTATTTTCCTCTTTATTTCGCTCTTACCAATTTGTGACTTACGCTTTGTTTTGATTAATAGTTATCTCTATGTTCACTATCTTCTTTTCAACCCATCAATTAATAACATTTAAAAAATCTCTCATGTTGTATAACTTAGTATATAATATTTATGATATAAAAATATTTTCTTGTTATATTTACTGCATAATTTAATTTTGTATTAATAAGAATTATAACATCATGAAATAAAAGCTTATGCATTAATGTTCACTTTATTAAAATAATAATTTATTTAATATTTTATTAATTTAATATTAATAAAATATTAACATTACAATATGTAATGGATTATATAATAAGAATAAATTTTTTAAAATTATATATCGATTATAATTTAAATAATTTAAGAAATGATTCATTATTTAAAAGGTAATAATCGCACAACTTTGACTATTCAGCTTTTGTGTGCATGTTGGCCAATAATGGCATTATAGCACTAAATATCACTAAAACACAAAAGAAAAGTGTTCTTGGGTAATAATAGTATTTTTATGGTCGGCATCTTGAGAGGTCCATGTGTTATGCATATTGTTTCATAACAATGCTTTTTTCCATTAAATAACATTTGATTTTAAAACTTGTTAACATTAAAATATTAAATTATTATAAATGATAATTTATAATAACCATTTTAGTAATAAATTATCAATATTAACTTTATATCGTGCTTGTTAATTTCGTATAATAAAGAATTTTTAAATCATATTATATAATAAAAGAATAACTTTAATTTATTTAAAAAACACATATGTCAATTATAATAAATTAAAACCAATTTATTTTTATAATCATATATACATGCTGTATATAAATTTTTTACGTGTGCTAATTATAGTATAGAATATTAAAAATCTAAAAATTATATGACTAATGTAAATGCTTTTTATACTTCCTATCTATATTATATCATGTAAAGATAATTTATTAGGGTAATTATATAATTTATTAATTAACTAATACTTTTAATTATAAGTACGAACAAAAGTATGTTAAATTTATAGTCAGACTATTACTTAGATATTTGTAAAGTTCTAAATTAATAAAAAAATAAATATTTTTTGAATTTAAATACTATTAGATATTAATTTTTATTAACTTATTATATTTAAAAAGTATCATAAGCTAAATTATTAATATTTAACTCATATTCAATTATTTATTTCACTTTTTTCTCTCTCCTGTTATCATTCTCTTATTTGTTTCTTAATTCTCTACCACTTTATATTATTCTTATTCTCCCTTCTTTATCCTTCTCTTCTTTCTTATTTATCTTTCTTTCACTTTTTTTGTATTCTCTTTGTCTCTTTTATGTTCTGTATTTCTTTTATCGTCATTAAATCACCTCTTATCTCTCTTTCATTATTATTTTTCTATATATTTTACTAATTGTAAACCATGACTTTCACTTTTTTTATAAAATAGTTCTCATCATCTTTACTATCTCTTTTTTAGCTTGATAGTTAGTAATAATTAAGAAATCTCTCATGTGGCCATGGCATAATATATAACACTTTTGATAAATACACATTTTATTATTTATACTCATTGCATAATTTAATTTTTATTCATACAAATCAAGACATAATGGATGAAAATCTTATGAATTACTATCTAATTTATAAAAAAAGGGAGTTTGCATAGTTTTCTTAATTATTTTATATACAAGAAATATTTTTGTTAGAATAAATTGAAGCACATAATAGGAATAATTTTTTTAAAAGTGCATATATGTTGATAGTTTAGTAAATTTTAGAAATGATTCATTATATTTAAGGAAATAATCTTATAACTATGATTGTTTTTCTTTTGAATGCACATGTGATAACACTAGCATTATAGCATTGGATTTTATGAGAAATTAAAATTAAGTAAGCTTGGGTAACAATAGTATTTTAAAGGGTGATTTCTTGGGAAGCCCACATCTTGCAAAAATTTTTTTGTAACATTCCTTTTTTTAATGAATGACATTAGATTTTAAAAACTTGTTAATATTAAAAATTAAATTATCATAAGGGGTAAATTATAAAAACAATTATTTTAATTAATTATTATTTTTAACATTTTAACAACATTATCAGTTTGATATAATAAAATAATTCTTTTAATATATTTTATTAGTTAAAGAAAAGTTATATCAATTATAACAATTAGAATTAATATATGTTTATATCGAAATGTACATGATGCCTTTAAAGTTTTTTAAATATAATAAAAATATATTATAAAATATTGGAAATAAAAAATTATATCATAAAACTTAAATATTATTTATATTTTTATGTATCCTATGCCATATGAAGATAATATATTAAAATAATTATGTTATTTCTTATTTGTTTTATATTTTTCAATTTTATGATTGAATAAAATAATAATTAATTAATAGGTAATATACTACATAAAAATTTGTGATATACTAAAATAATGATAAACAACATCTTTTTTAATATTTGAATATTAATAAATGTTATATATAATAAATTTTTAATATTTAACAAATATTATAAGATTAGTCATTAATATTAGACTTTTATTTGATTATTTCTCGCTTTTTTGTTTATCTCAATATCTCTCACATTCTCTTTGTTCATTCTCTCTCCTATTATCATTCTTTTATTATTTTTTCATTCTCAATCACCTCATGTTCTCTTCCCCCTCTCACTCCCTATTCAAGTTTTCTCTCTATTTTCTCATTTCTTTCTTCTTTACTTGGTTATTTATTCTCTTTGTCTCCTGTATCTTCTATCTTTTTTTAACATTGAACCATATCTCATCTCTCTTTTTTAATATTTACCATTTAATTTTCCTCTGATCAATCTTTGACTTCTCTCTCTTGTAGAACATTTATCTTCATCTCTACTATTTATTTTTTAGCCATATGAATTAATTATATTTGAGAGATCTCTTATGTTTCATAATTCAATATATATTAATGATAACAAATATATATTTTATAAATTTTATTTATTATTTAATTTAATTTTTAATTTATAAGAATGGGCAATTAGTTTAATAAAAATCTTATATTTTAATGTTTTGTTTATAAAAAATGATTTATGAAAGTTTTTATTAATTTTATTTTAATAAAACAATTATATTAAAGTGTATTATAAATTAAATAACTAGGTTAAAATTATTTTTAAATATTTATATGCATTATATTTACAAACATTCTATAATAGTTCATCGTCTTTGATACAATAATTGCACAACTAATAATTTTTGCCATTTATATTTATGCATGACTCCCCCAACATTATTGCAATGGATCTTATTAAAACCTCAAAGTGAAGCTGCATAGATCAGTGTAGTATTAAGATGTGTGACTTCGTGAGAAGTTCTTGTGTTTCACATATTATTTCATAATATTCTCTTTTCTAATTTACAACAATAGATTTTAAGGATATGTTAATGTTGAATAACTTAATTTTTTATAAACTACTTTTTATAATTATTTCTTTAGTAATTTTATTAATCTTCTCCTCACTCTCTCACCTTTTTTTATTTTCAATTTTCTCTTTTTCTCTCTCTTTCAATTTTTTTATTTATTCTCTTTATCTCGTATATCTTCTCTCTTTTTCTTATCTTCCTCATTGAATCATATCTCATCTCTCAATTGTACAAATTTCTTTCTATTTCCCTTTAATCAATTTGTGACTTTCTTTTTGTCTTGTAGAATATTTTTCTTCACCTACAATGTATATTTTTTAGCCATATATATAAATAATATTTAATAAATCTCTCATGTTTCACAGCTTAATATATACTAGTTATAGTAAGTATATATTTAGTTATTTATATTTATTATGTAATTTAAATTTTCATTTATAAGAATGACAACTTAGAGGAAAAAAATCTTATAAATAAATGTTTTGCATTATAAAATTTTTTTATGTATCTTTTTATTATTTTTATGTTATTAAAAAAATTCTTAAGTAGTTCATTATCTTTATGACAATAATCACACATCTAGTTTTTTTCATTAATATTGATGTGTAACCAAACAAGCATTATAGTATTGGATCTCATTAGAACTCAAATGTTTTGGATGCTTAAGTAACAGCAGTATTGGGATAGGTGACTTCATGAAAACTTTTAATGTTACACATATGTTTTCATAGCATTTTTTGTTTAATTCGTTACAAATGATTTTAATATCATCTTTAAAGCTAAAAGATTAAACTATTATAAATGGTTGTTTTTAATTCCTAGTTTAGTAATTAATTATTAATATTAACTTTATAAAATTTTGTATATTTTATTTAATAATAAATATGACACTTCATATGATATTACAAAATAATAGTAATAATTTTATTTCATATTCAGCAAAGCAGTTTACATCAATTATAATAATTTTTTAATGTTACATTTGTAAATGTGTATACATGTCATATTTAAAATATTTCAAATATGGTAATATATCATTATAGAATACTAAAAGTCTATAATTAAATAATTATTATTCAACATTATTTAGATATTTTATTTACATTAAATTATAGGAAAATATTATATGAGAGTAATTACATTATTTATTATTTAATAAAAACTTAATTATAAGTATGAATAAAATAAAGTTAAATAAATAATCAAAATTTTATTTAAATATTTTCTATATGCAAAAAAAAACCTCAAATTTTTTATATTTTAATATTATTGAATATTTTATGTAATAAAATTATTATAATTTCGTTATTTAGATTTAACTTTTATCACATTATTTATCTTTTTGTTCCATTTATCTATTTATCTTTCATGTTGTCCAACCTTGTTTTACATCTTGTTATTATTTTTTTTTATTTCTTAATTCCTTATTATTTAATATTCTTCTTCACTCTCTCCTACCCCTATCTTCTTATTTTTTCTCTTTCCTTTACAATTTTTTATTATTCTCTACCATCTTTGTTATGTTCTCTCTATTTTTTCCTCTTCATTAAATAATCTCTTATCTCTTTTTTAAAATTTTTATCTTTATTTCATTCTATAAACCTAAGACTTTCTCTCGTAATTGTAGAATAGTTATCTCTCTCTTCAATATCCTTTTTCAATCCATCACTAATGATATTTAAGAAATCTTGATGTTGCATAGTTTAACATAAAATATTTATGGTAAATATACATTTTGTTTTTTATATTTGTTATGTTATTTTGTTTTTTATAACAATAAAGAAAAAATAATGATAGAAAAATTTATATATTAATGCCTACTTTATGAAAATTAATATTTATATAAATATTTATTTATTTTGTATAAATAAAATATTTTTCTTAAAACATATTATGACATATAATTATAATATTTTTTTAAAAAATTTGCATGCATGATAGTTTAGAGAAATTCAAAAATGGTTTATTATCTATATGGCAATAATCTTACAAATATGATTATTTGGCTTTTGCAAGCATGTGTGACCACACCAGTGTTATAGTGTTGGATATAATTAGAACTCAAAAGTCAAGCATGCTTGGGTGATAATGGCAATTGGATGGGTGACCTTTTGGAAGTCCACTTGTGCACATTTTGTTTCGTATCATTACGTTTTCTATGAATGAAATTTTATTTTAATAACTTGTTAATTTGAAAACAAATTAAATTATTATAAATGAAAGATTGAAATTACCATCTATTAATTACTTTTTATCACTAACTTTATAATAGCATTATCAATATCATATAATAAAATAATTTGACTATACTATAATAAATTAAAACTAATATATTTTAGAACCATTTATACATTCTTTGTATAATTGTTTTATATATAACACTAATATATTTTATAATATTACAATTCTAAAATTATATCATTATTATAAAATATTATTATTTTTTATTTATATTATGTTATTTAATGAACTTTCTGTAATGAAATTTTTCATTAAAATAATAATGAAGTAATAGTCAATATATATTTTAAAAAATTTTAATATATAAAGAAATAATAATTATCATTTGTTTTTTATTTTATTAATATTAAATATTGTATATGATTGACTTGCAACTTTTAAAAACTTTTATAGATTTAATTATAAAGATTTAGTATTTATTTAATTATTTCTTTTGCTTTTTTCTCTTTATCTTAATATCTCATGTATTCTCACTTATTTTTTTGGCTATTATCATTTTGTATTTTGTACTCCATTCTCAATCTATTTATATTCTCTTCTCCTTTTCTTTCTATTATCAATCTCTATTTTTTTCTTATCATTATCATTGAATTGTCTCTCATTAATCTTCTTTGCTATTTTCAATTAAATTCTGTCATTTCAATATGTGATTACAATAATTATCTTTATCTACATTATCTCTTTTTAGTTATATCTTTTAAAATTACTTACGAAATCTCTTATGTTTAAAGTTTAATATAAATTTATTATGAAAAAAAAATAATTTATTATTTATATTTATTATGTAATTTAATTTTATTTTTAATGAAACATAACTTAATGGGACAAAATCTAACATGTTAACGTACTCTTTATCAAAAAAAATAATTTACACAATTTTTTCTTAATTTATATTAATAAAATATTCATATTAGATCATATCGAAAATTACATAAAAGTACGAAATTATTTTTAAAATTTCAAATGAATTATAATTCACAAAAATTTTCAAACAATTGATTATCTTTGAGACAAACATATTTACTTTTTTTTGGCATTTATTTGGATACTTGACCCTAGTTGCTTTATATGATTTGATCTCATTAAATCTCAAATGTTAAGTATGCTTCTGTGATAATAGTATTGGGATGGGAAACATCATGATAAGCTTTTATATTACATAACTTTTCATAGCATTTTTTTTTTATAAATGTTGATAATTTATTTGAATAACATGTTAATGTTGAAAAAATTCAATTACTTTAAATGATTGTTTATAATTACTATTTTAGTAATTAATTATTAATAATAACTTTAAAACATTATTATTGATTTCATTTAATTATAAATATAGCACTTCATATAATATAATAAAATAATAATAATTTTATTATTTAATATTAAACTCAATGAGTTATATAAACTACAATAAATTTTTTTTTAATTTTTTTAAATATTAGAATATATTTGTTATGCATAAAATGGTTTAAATTTTTAATATCATATTAAAGAGTTTTAAAATTCTAAAATTATGTCATTAATATTAAAAATTTATTATATTTTTTATTAATATTAAATCATATGAAAATAATTTAACAGAAAATTTCTATTATTTATTATTTAAATAAAATTTTCGTTTTAGGTATCAGTGAAATAATATTATGTTAATAATATAAAAATTACTTAAATATTTGTAATATACAAAAAAATAGACCTCAAATATTTTTTATATTTAAATATTATTAATGGTTATAAACCATTAATTTAGTAATTAATTTTTAGCTTTTTTAAATTATTTTTGTGTCTTTTTCCACAATATGTCACATATTCTCTCACTTCCTTCCCTAATTATCATTCTCTTATTTGTCTTTTCATTCTCTAACTCTTAATATTCTTTTTGGTCTCTCTCTTTTCTATCCTTCTCTAATTTGAAATTTCTCTCTCTCTTTGACTCTTTTTTTATTCTCTACATCTCCTTTATGTTCTAGCATTGTTTTCCTCCTCATTATATCATGTGATATCTCGATCTATTAATACTTTTTTCCCTCTTTCACTCCCACCAATCTGAGACTATCATTTTCTTATAGAATTATTATCATAGTCTTCAAAATCTCTTTTTAGCACATTATAACAAATATTTAAGAATCATTCATATTATATATTTTAATATGAAAGACCTATTATATATAAATATAAATTTTATTATTTATTTTTATTACAAAATTTAATATTTTTTATTCTTAATAATGTTACCATAATGAAAGAAAATCTTATATATTAATCTCTACTTTATCATTAATAATATTTTATGTAATTTTTTTATTAATTTAATATAAATAAAAAATTAGTATTTGAATATATAATGAGATATATTATAATTAAATGTTTTAATAATACATATGCTTGATAAATTAAAAAACCAAAAAAAAGGTTCACTATCTTTTAAATAATAATCACACAACAATAATTATTTTTCTTTGCATGCCTATCAAACCACTCCAGTATTGTACATTTTATCTTATTATAACTCCAAAGTTAAGCATCCTTGGGTGATAGTAGTATTTAGATGAATGACATTTGATTTTAAAAACTTGTTAATTTTAAAAAATTAAATTATTAAAAATGATAGTTTAAATTTACTTTTTTAGTAATTAATTTTTATTATTAAATTTATGACATATTTGTTAATCTCACACAGTAAAATAGTTCATTAATATAGAATACTTGTATGGAAAATATCTTACATAAACTATAATAAATTATAATTAATATATTTTTTAGATCGTATATACATGCTTTGTAAAAATGTTTTATATATAATAGTAATACATTATAAAACAATGGAAATCTAAAATTAGATCACTAATGTTAAGTATTACTTTTATTTATCATGCATATTATGTGTTATTAAGATAATATCTTAGATTAATAGTATTAGTTATTAGTAAATTAACTATTTTAATTATGTGAATGATTTAAAAAATATTAAATTAATAGTCAATATGTACTTTGAATTTTTTTATTATATTAAAAATAGTTAGTCATATATTTTTATGTATTTTTAATATTATTAAATATTATAATTAATTTTTAATAGATATTTTTATTTTAATTACTAATATTTAACATTTATTTAATTAGTCTTCTTAATTTTATCTCTTTATCTCAATGTATCCTTCATTCTCTCACTTCCATCTTTCTCCCATTATCATTCTGTTATTTTGCTTTCCATTCATAGTCTCCTTAAATTCTATTATTCTTCTCCCATAATTTTTCCTCCCTATTTTCTTATTATTGTTTCACTTTTACTTTGTCATTAGTTCTATCTACCACCTATACCTACTCTTGTATTCTTATCATCTTCACTAAATCATCTCTCATCCCTCTATGTTACGATTTTCCATTCAATTCCCCTTTATCAATCCAACACTAAAACAATTGTCTTCATCTACACTATCTCTTTTTTTTACTTAGCAAATAAAAATATTTGAGAAATCTGGTATGGTTTATAGTTTAATATATATTAATTAAAATAAATACATATTTTTTGTAATTTATATTTTTTTATAATTTCATTTTTTATTTATAACATTGATAATGTAATGGAAAGAAATATTTTATATTAATGTTGCAACTATAAAAAAATAATAATTTTTTAAATTTTATAATTTATTTAATATTAATAAAATAGTTATATTAGAGAGTATCACGTCATATTTAGGAAACATAATTCTTTCAGAAGGTGCATATGGATTAAAATTTATGAAAATTCTCAAATAGTTCATAATCTATTGGAAAGTAAGCTGACAAGCACTAGTTTTGGTCTTTTATATTGATGAAGAATCACACCAACATCATAGCAATAGATCGACATAGAACTCAAAGGATAAGCAAGCTTGGATGGGATTGGTATTGAGATGGGTGACTATATAAGAACCCACATGTTGCACACATTTTTTTAGTAACATTCCTTTTTCTTAGGAGTGACAAATGATTTTAATTACAAGTTATTGCTAAAAAAAAATTTTTATGATAAATTATAGTTTATAATTACTATTTTTGTAATTTATTATTAAAATTAACTTTATAACATTATTTGTAATTTTATTTTTTAATAAATAATGTAGCTAATATTATATGATAAAATAATAACTATGATATTGTTTAATATTGAGCAAAATAGCTTATATCTATTATGATAAATTAGAATTAATTTATTTTATAATTTTATATATATGTTATATATAAACTTTCTTAACGATATTAATACCATATTATAAAATATTAGAAGTATAAAATTATATCATTATTGTCAAATATTATTTAAATTTATGATCTATATTACTTCATATAAAGAGAATATATTAGAATAATGATATGATTTATTATTTAATAAAATATTTGATAATAAGTTTGAATCAAATAATTTTAATTTAATCGAAAACATATTATTTAAATATTTGAAATATTATAAAATAATAATAAGCATCAAATATTATTTTTATTTTAATGTTATTAAACATTATGTATAATTAACATATTATATTTAATAGATATTATAGTTTTAAATTTTAATGTTTCACTTTTATCTATATATTTCTCTCTCTTTTTCTCTTTATCATCTAGTTTATCATATTCTCTTACTTTCTTCTCTATCATATTATTATTCTCTTATTTATCATTCCATTCTTTAACTCTTTGTATCTTCTTGCCCTCACTCTCTCCTCTATCCTTCCTTACTTTCTCATTTCTCTGTCTTACACATTTCTTTATTATCTCTAACTCAATTATATGCTTTCTTTTTTAATTCCTCTTCACTAAATAATCTCTCATTCCTCTCTATTACTATTTTTGCCTTTATTTCCCTCTCATAAATATATAACTTTCTCTCTCTCGAGAAATAGTTACCTTTGACCTCAATAAATTTTTTAGACCATCAATTCGAAATTTTTAAGAAATCTCTCATATTACATGGCTTAATGTATGATATTTATGATAAATATATTTTTTATGATTTATACTTGTTATTTATGTTAACTTTTTTTAAAAAGAATGATAACTTAACGAAATAAAATTCTTTTTTTTTTGATATCTTATCTAAAAATCAATAGTTTATATAATTTTCATAAAATTGATATAAATAAAATATTGATATTGAAATATATTATCACATAAATAATATGTATATTTTTTTTCAAAAGTGTAAATGCATAATAACTTAGAAAATTTTAGATACAATTCCTTATCTTCAAGTGAATAATGAGGCAGAAAACAGTTTTTGCCTTTTGCATGCATGTGTAGCTATAGCAATATTATGGCATTAGATCTCTTTAGAACTCCAAAGTCAAGCAAGCTTGGGAGAGAGTACTATAGGAATGCATGACCTCTAAAGAAGTCCTAGTGTTACAAATTTTTTTCAAATCATTTATTTTTTAATATACAACATTTCATTTTAATAACATATTATTATTAAAAACTTTAATTACTATAAATGGTTGTTTATAGTTAACATTTTATTATTTAATTAGTAATATTAAATTTAAAACATCACTATCAATTCGGTATAGTAATATTTATGACATTTAATATGATATTAAAAAAAGATTTTTTAATGTAGTTTAATTATGAGTAAAATAGCTTTGATGAATTACAATAAATTATAATTTATATATGTTTATAACTACTTAAATATGATATGAATAAAAGTCATTAATTATAATAATAATAATTTATTATATAATATTACAAAACTAAAATTGTTACATGATGGAAAATATTATTTATATTCATCGTCTATATCAAGTCAATTGAAGATAATATATTAGAATAATATTGTTATTTATTATTTAACTAGCTTTATGAATTCTTTGAAAAGGTAAAGATAATAATAAATTAAAGGTAAATATACATATCTAAAATTTCTAATATACTAGAATTATACTAAAATGCATATTTATTTTATATTTTCAAATTTTTAAGGATTATTTACCATAAAATTATAATATTTAATAAATATTATAGGTTTAATTATTGAAACATAACTTTTATTTGTCTTACTTTTTCTCTTTATCTCAAAGTATGTCAAATTCTCTTAATTACATTTGCCTCCCATTACTAATTTCTTTTTTTTTATTGAATCTCTATCTTTTTATATTCTCTTTTACAACTATCGCCCTTTCTTCTTTTTCCCTATCTATTTGATTATTTCTCTCTATTTTATTTTATCATTTATTTCCTTGATGTCCTTTATCTTCTTTATTTTTGTTATCATCCTCACTAAAAAGTCTCAAATCTCTCTCCTCTGCTATTTTCTTTTCAATTGCCCCCATATAAATTTGTTACTTTCTCTCCTTTGATAGTCTAATTTCCTTCATGTTCATGATCTCTTTTTTTATGCCATCAATTAATTTTCTTAATGAGATCTCTCTTTTTGCGTTATATAATACATCTTAATTGTAATAAATATACCTTTTATTTTTAAAATTTATTAAGTAATTTAATATTTTATTCCTAATAAGGATAGGGTAATGAAAGAGAATATTATATATTGATGTTTAATATTATAAAAATAATAATTTATATACACTTTTTATTAATTTGATATAAATAGAATATTAGAGCTTTAATATATTAATTTTTTTAAAATACATATGCATGATAATTTAGAAAATTTTAAAATGGTTCATTATATTTAAAATAATAATCAAGCAACAATGATTATTTAGCTTTTGCATGCATGTGCAGCCACACCAATATTATAGGATTAGATCATTTTACAACTTCAAAGTTAAGACTGCTAGGTGATATTGGCATTCAAATGTCTGATAATTTGAGAAGTGCTCATGTTGCACATATTTTGAGTGACATCCTTTTTTTAATGAATGACATTTGATTTTAATGACTTGTTAATTTTTTTAAAAAATTAATTATTATGAATGATAGTTCAAAATTATCATTTCAATAATTAGTTTTTCATATTAACTCTGTATCATCTTTGTAAATCTTTTATAATAAAATAATTCCTTTCATATAGTTTAATTATGAGAAAAATTACTTATATAAATTATAATTAATTAAAGTTAATATATTTTTATAATCTTTTTTTTTTTTGAATAAATGTTTTTATGTGTAATAATTACATATCATAGAATATTAGAAATGTAAAATTATATCATTAATGTTAAATATTAGTTTTATTTATTATCTATATTACGTGATTTGAAGATAATATTTTGGAATAGTGATATTACTTATTATTTAGTTTAATTTTTAGTTACATAATTTATAAAAATAATGTTAAATTAATTCTTATTAAATAAATTAAATATTTTTATTATATTGAAAAATAAGTAAGTCTATTTTTGATATTTGAATACTATTAAATATTATATATGATTAACATGTAATATTTAATAAATATTATAGATTTAATTATTAAGATTTAACCTGTATTTAATTATTTACCATAGTTTTTCTATTTATCTCATAGTCTCTTAAATTCCCTAACTTCCTTCTCTCTCTTATTATCATTCCCTCATTTTTTTGTCCAAATCTTTGTATTCGCTCTCCCTTTTTATCTCAATTTTCTAATTTCTATCTCTGTTTAACTTTGTTAATTATTATCTCTATCTCCTATATTTTCTTTTTTTTTCATAACCTCTTCATTGAACCATCTCTAGTATCTCTCTTTTACTTTTTCAATTCAATTCCCCCATATCAGTCCATGATTAGAGAAGTTAATTTCTTCTACACTATCGCCTTTTCAGGCCTATCAATTAAAAAAATTTGAGAAATCTATTACATTTGAAAGTTTAATATATAGTAATTATAATAAATATATATTTGTTTTTTATATTTTTTAATTAATTTAATTTTCTATTTATAAAGGTGATAAGTTAATGGAACCAAATCTTATATAATAATGTCCTCTAACTTAAAAAATAATAGTTCTTGTAAATCTTTTATTTTTTTTGTATTAATAAAAAATTTATATTATAGTGCATTATGACATATATAATAACCATTAATTTTTTGTAAAAGTTCATAAGCAGTAAAATTAAAAAATATTCTCAAATAGTTCTTTATCTTTAGGAAAATAATCACACAATTACTAGTTTTTACCTTTTATATTGATGTAAGACCACACCATCGTAATAGCGATAGATCTAATTAAAACTCATAGATGAGAACACTTGGGCAAGGGTGGTATTGGGATGGGGGACTTCATGAGAAGCCATCATGTTACACTTATGTTTTTATATCATTCCTTTTTCTAATGAATAACAAAATATTTTAATAACATATTGATGTTAAAAAAATTAAATTATTATAGATGATAGTTTTTAATTATTTTTTTAGTATTTAATTAATAATGTTAATCTCAAAACATTATTGAAAATTTTATTTAACATTAAATTTTGTGCTTAATATGGTAAGATAAAATAATAACTATGATATTATTTAATATTATGCAAGATAATTGATGTCTATAATAATAAATTAGAATTAATTTATCCTTATATTTATTTATGCATGCTATGTATGAAATTTTATAAATGTAGTAATAAAATATTATAGAATATTAGAAATACTAAATAATGTAATTAAAAAAATAATATTATTATTCATTCCATTAATATTTTAACATAAGTATGAATAAGGTAATTCTCTTTATAGAGTTACCTGTCTTGTATCTGTTTTATTATTTTTCTTTTCTATTACACTCTTATCATTATTTTCTTTTTTGAAAGAATTATCTTTATCTACACAATCTTTTTTTAGCCTCATCAATTAATTGTTTTAAAAAATCTCCAATGTTGCATCTTTAAAAATATATTAGTTTTAATAAATGTATAGTTTAATATTTATATTAAAATATATTTTAATTTTTTATTTATAAGCATGATAATTTAATGGACACAAATCTTATATATTAATTTTTTTCTTAATAAAAAAATAGATTATTATTTTTTATTAATTTGATATTAATAAAATATTAATAATAGAGCATATTAAGACATATAATACACCTAAAGTATCTCTATAAGTACATTTGCGTAATAATTTACAAAAAATTGAAATGATTCATTATCTTTGACATAATCATTACACAACTACAATTTTTAGGGACAGTTCATTATCTATAAGAAAATAACTACACAACTATGATTATGTGGGCTTTACATGCATGTGCAGCCACATTGGTATGATAGCCTTCGATTTAATTAAAACACAAAAGCTAAGCGTGCTTGCGATATAATACTATTTGGATGGGTGACCTTTTGAGAACTGCTCGTGTTACTCATTTTTTACAGCATTCCTTTTTTAACAAAATGAAATTTTATTTTAATAACAAATTATTGTTAAAAAAATTATTTATTATAAGTTATATCTTATAGTTTCAATTTTTGTAATTAATTACAAATATTAACTTTGTAACATCTTTGGCAATCCTTTTTATTGAAATAATTCCTTTAACAAATTTGAATTATCTCCAAAATAACTTAAGTAAATTATAATTAATTAGAATTAATATATTTTTATAATCATATATCAGTAGATTGTATAATGTTTTTTTGGTGTTATAATAATATATTATATGTTATTAGAATTTTTGAATTATATCATTAATTTTAAACATTATTTTTATTTCCAATTTATATTATGTGATGTAATGATAATATTTGAGATTAACATTATGGTTTACTATTTAGTTAAGTTTTTCAAATATATTTATAAAAATAATATTAAATTAATAAGCAATATATAATTTAAGCATTTGTAATATACAAAAAATTAATAAAGCTTATATTTATCTCATGTATTAAATATAGTTAATGTTATATGTGATTAACTTATAAGGTTTAACAAATATTATTGTTTTACTTTTTAATATTAACTTTTATTTAATTATTTTTGTTACTTTTTTCTCTTTATGTCAATGCCTCACATTCTCTCACTTCTCATCCCATTATCATTCTTTTTTATGTATTCTCTATCTCTTTATATTCTTTTTTCCTCCTCTTTCCCTCTTTATTTTATTATTTATCTAAATTCAATATGTTTTTTTATATGTTTTTTCTTTTTCTTATCATCTTTATTGAATAAAAGCATATCTCTCTCTTTTAATATTTTTCTTTTTATTTCTCTCTTATCAATATGTTACTTTTTCTCTCTTATAAATATGTTATTTTCTCCCTTATCAATATGCTACTTTCTCTTTTATCAAGATGTTACATTCTCTCGCTTTTTATTATGTATTTTTTTATATTTATTAGAAAAAAAATTTAATAAAACAAATCTTATATACTAATGTTTTATTAATTAAAAAAATAGTTTTTTTATTTTTTATTATTTAAATCTCAATAAAATATTTATATTATAGTATATTATGATATATATGATAAGCATAAAATTATTTCTATAAGTTTATATACATTATAATTTAAAAAATATTTAAATGGTTGACTTCATGACAAGTCTTAATGTTGTAAATGTTGTTTCGTAGCATTCTCTTTTTTAGTGATTGACATTCGACTTTAATAACAGGTTAATGTTAAAAAAATAAATTATTATTAGCTATTATTCATAGCTTCTCTTTTGTAATTAATTATTAATATTATATTTATAATAATTTAATCAATTTTGATCATTAATAAATATGGAATATCACATGATATAATAAAATAATAACTATAATATAATTTAATATTGAGCAAAATAACTAACATAAATTATTATAAATTAGAATTAATTTATATCTTTAATCATATATATACAAGTTGTGTATAACATTTTTTAAATATAGTAATATTGTATTAAAGAATATTACAAATCTAAAATGATATCAATAAAATTAATATTACACATGTTTAATATTTATATTATTTTAGATAAAGATAATATATTAGAATAATTATATTATTTATTATTTAATTAAAATAATTTTAATAAAGCTATGAATAAATAATATTAAATAAATAGTGAAAAGTTTGCTTAAAAATTTTTTATAGCCTTTAATAATAACAAAAAAAAAATAAATATGATATTTTAATAGTATTAAATATTATTTTTTATTTTCTTATTACATATAATAAATTTTATAAGTTTAATTATTAAGATTAAATTTTATTTTTGCACTTTTTTTTCTTTATCTAAATGTCACTAAGATTCTGTTACTTCCTTTTGTGTCCCCTTAACATTTTCTTATTTGTTTCTTAATTCTCTATCTTTATATATTCATGTTACCATTTCTCTAATTTATCCTACTTTATTTTTCTTATTTTCATCTCTTCCACATTTTTTATTTTTTTCTTCCTATTTCCATTATGCCCTCTCTTTCTTTTTCTCTTAATTAAATTATTTTATATCACTTTTTATCACTAATTTCATTTTTATTTCACTCTAACCAATCTATGATTTTCTCTCCCTCTTGTAGTACAGTTATCTTCATCGTCACTTTCTCTTTTTCAACTCATTAATTAATAACATTTAAGGTATCCCTCATTAATTTCATTTTTACTTCACTCATTTGTTATGTAATTTAATTTTTTATTCATAAGAATATAATATAATAGAAAAAAATCATATTTATTAATGTTTACTTTATTAAAAATTATTTAAAACAATTATTTATTTCATATAATAAAAAATTTCTATTACAATATATTATGACATATAATAAGCATCCTTTTTTAAAAGTACATATGCATGATAATTTGGAAAATATCTGAAATGGATCATTATCTTTAAGACACTGATCATATGACTACGATTGTTTCACATTTATGTGCGACTTCACTGCCAGTAGCCTTATAGCACAAGATCTCATTAGAACAAAAAATTTAAGCATGCCTAAGTAATAGTTCGATGGGTGTCAACATCAGAAGTCTTTGTGTTATGTATATTTTTTCATAGCATTCTTCTTTCTAAGGAAAGACATTTGATTTTCATAATATGTTAATCTTGAAAAATTCAATGATCATAAATGATAGCCAATCATTACAATGTTTTTAAAAAAATTTATAATTAACTTCATAAAATCCTTGTAAAATTCATATAATAAAATAACTCTAATATATTCTAGTTATCAGAAAAATAAATTTTACAAATTATAGTAAATTAGAATTTATATTTTTTTAATAATATATTTTCACTTTATAACATCATAATTTTATTAATATAGTAAAAAATATGACATTGCATATATAAAATTTAATAATTCTTTCAATATAGTTTAATTTTGAGAAAAGTAAACTATACCAAGTTAATAAATTAGAATTAATATCTATTTATAATCATAAATACATACAATGTACAAAAGGTTTCAAATAAAATAGTTATATATATAGAAATTGAGAAATTAAATTTATAACATTACTATTAAATATTACTTTTGTTGTTATCTAAGAAATGTCACATAAAGATGATATAAAAGAATATTGATATTAATTTTCGTTTAATTAATGTTTTGAATTATATGAAAAAAATAATTTGAAGGTAATAGTCAATATATACTTTAATCTTTCCTAACATACTAAATTAATTCACAAACTTCGAGCCTGTTAATATTTTTGAATTTATTAAATTTTATATGCTATTTACTTGTAAATTTAATAAATATTACACATTTAATTTTTAAGATTTGTCTTTTATTTAATTATATGTTAGTTTTTTGTCTATATCGCAATATCTGTTATTCACTCACTTACCTTTTAGGCCATTATTATTCTCATACTTATTTTGATCCATTCTATGTCTTTATATTCTCTTCAATCTTTCTCTCTTCTCTTTACCTCTAGATTTTCTTATTTCTCTACAATTTCTCTTATTATTTAATCTCCCTATCTTCTTTATCTTCTCTGTTTTTTTAATCTCTTTATTGAATCGCCTCTAATCTATTTATTTTATTATTTTCTTTTTTATTTCCCTCTTATCAACTTATTTATTTCTTTCTCTTATGGAATAATTATCACCATATTTACAACCACTTTTTTAGCTCCATCGATTAATAATATGTGAGAAATCTATTATGTTGCATGTCTATATATACATATATATTAATTTTAATATATATATAAATTATATTTAGTATGTAATTTAATTTTTTAATTTATAACAATAATAAGTTAATGTTAGAAACACTTATATATTAATAATTTTTTAATAAAAATAAGTCTTTATAATATTTTTATTAATTTATTATTAATAAAAAATTAATATCATAGAATATTACACAAAATATAATAAGTGTAAAGTTATTTTTTAAAGGTGAATAGGGATAATAATTTACAAAATTTTTTAAATAGTTCATTATCTTCAGAACAATCATTAGACAACTGAATTTTTTATTTTTATATCGAAGCATGACCACGTAAGCATTATAACATTGAATCTAATTAGATCTCTAAATTAAACATGGTTGGGTAGGAGTTGTATTGGGATAAGTGACATTATCAAAATTATTCTTATTATACATATTTTTTTCATATAATTACTCTTTTAATGAATGACCTTTCTTATTAATAACATGTTAAAGTTAAAAAGTGAAATTATTATTAATTTCTATTTAGTAGTTAATTATTTTTGTTAAGTTTATAACTTTATTATGAATTTAATATAATAATAAATATTAAACACCAAATTATGTGATAAAAAAATAATGTAATGTAGTTTAATGTTGAGAAAATAACTTTTACTAATTATAATTAGTTAAAATTTGTAATCGTAGAAACATGTTGCATTTAGTTATTAAGATTTAACTTCTATTTAATTATTTCTCGTAGTTTTTCTCTTTAATGCAATATCTCTCCCCTCAATTCTTTCTCTCTGTCATTATCATTCTCTTATTTTTCTTTTAATTCACTACCTCTTTATATTTTTCTTATGCTTACTCTCATTTATCCTTCTTTATTTTAACATTTCCCTTTTTCTTTCTATTTTTTATTTATTCTCTTTATCTCCTTTATGTTTTCCTTTTCATTTTCTCTACATTAAATCATCTCTTCCTTAAAATAGTTATCTCCATTTGTGCTGTCACTTTCTCAACCAATCAATTAACAATATTTAAGAAAAGTCTTATGTTCTTTATTTAATATATGATTTTTATGATAAATAATATTTTATTATTTATGTTTATTATGTAATTTTAATTATTTTTCCTATAGAAAGAAAATGAAGTATTTGTATTGTTTGGCTTTTATATCATGTGTGCCCACACAAGCATCATATTGTTAGTTCTCATTTGAACTCCAATGTTTTCTATGCTTGAGCAAATGTAGAATTTATACAGGTGAATTCTGAAGAAGTCCTCATGTTGAATATATTTTTCATAACATTCAATTTTCTAATAAATAATATTTGATTTTAATAACATATTAATATTAACAAATTAAATTATTTTCAATGATAGTTTATTATTAACATTTTAGTAATTAATTTTAAATATTAACTTTGTAACATATTTTTTATTATAATATAATAAAAAATATGTAACATCATAAGATGTAATAAAATAATAAGTTTAATTTTGCTTAATATTTAGTAAAATAGCTTATATAAATCATAATAAATTAGAACCAATTGATGTTTATAATCGTATTTACTTGTTGTGTATAAGATGTTTGAAATATAGTAATATTATAATTATAAATTTTAGAAATTCAAAATTATATAATTAATGTAATTCCCTTTTATTTTTCTTACATTTATAATGCCATTAAAAGATATCATATTACAATAATTATGTTATTTAATATTTAATTAACATTTCTCATTATAAGGGTGAATAAAATAACATTAAATTTTGAGTCAAAATGTTACTCAAATATTTATAATTTTTAAAAATAATAATAAACCTCAACAACTTTTTAATATTTTAATATTATTATATTAAATATAAAATTAAAATGTTATATTTAATAAATATTACAACTTTAATTATTAATATTTTAAATTTATTTAATTATTTCTCTTAGTTTATTCTCTCCATTGTTGTAATTCTCTTATTTGTCTCTTAATTCTCTATCATTTTGTATTCCTTTTATCCCTACTCTTTTTTATCCTTCTCTAATTTCTCGTTTCTAGAACTTTTTTTAATTTATTTTCTATATCTCCTCTTTGTTCTCTCATTCCTTCACCTTTTTTATAACATCTCTTATCTCCATATCTATTATTATCATCAACTTTATTTTACTCTTAGCAATTTATGCCATCTCTCTTTTTCAAAAAATAATTATCTCTATCTTCACTATCTCTTTTTTATTTATTAGTTATAAATAAAATATTGGTATTAGAATATATTATGACATATATAGTGAGAATAAATTTTTTTTAAAAGTAAATATGCATGATACTTTTAAAAAATTTCAAGAATGTTTTGTTATCTTTAAGATAATATTAACACAACTATGATTATTTAGCTTTTACATGCATGTGTACCTAGACCAGCATTATCAAATTGGATCTCATTAAACTCCAAAGTTAAGCATTCTTGAGAGAGTATAGTATTTGGAAGGGTGACATCTTGAGGAGTTATCGTGTTAAAAAGATTTTTTTCAAAATATTACTCTTTCTAAAAAATGACACATTGTTTTGGTAAATTTTAATATTACACATATTAAATTATTACAAGTGATTGTTTACAATTACCTTTTGTAATTAATTAGTAATATTAACCTTATAAAATCTTTAATTTGACATAATAAAAAATATTGCACATCATATGATATAATAAAATTATGACTTTTATTTTTTTTGAATATTAAGAAAAATAAAGAAAATAAATAATAACAAATTAGAGTGAATCTATACTTATAATCATATACAAATATTATGTATAAGAATTTAAAAAAATTATAATATTATTGTTAAGAATATTAGAAATCTAAAACTACATGATTAATGTAAATGTTATAAATATTATAATTTATATTATGCCATTATAAGATAATATTTTAAAATAATTATGTCATTATACATTTAATTAATATTATTAATTATAGTGTGAATAAACTATTCTTAAATTACTGACAAATTTTTTTTTAATATTATCAATATTATAAAATAATAATAAACATCAAATATTTTTTTTATTTGAATTTTATTAAATATTATTTATTTTTAATTTTATATATTTAATAAATATTAAAACTTTAATAATTAGGATTAAATTTTTATTTAATTATTCCTCTCTCTATCATCTCTGTCTCGATATCTTTTCTTATTTCTGTCTTAATACTCTATATATTTGTCTTTTTCTTATCGTCCCCCTCTCATATCATTCTCCTTTTTCTTATTTATCTCTTTATTTTGTTTTTTTATTTATTGTCTCTATCTCTTTTATATTCTCTCTTTCTTTTGCTCTTCATTAAATTGTCTTTTATTTCACCCATGAATTTACAATATTTAAGAATCCCTTATGCTATATTATTTAATGTCCAATGCATATGATAAATATATATTTTATTGATTATATTTAATGTGTAATTTAGTCTTTTAGTTATAATCATTGTTACATAATGGATGAAAATATTATTTATTAATGTTATCTTCATCATAAAAAATAATTTATATAATTTTTTTTAGTTATTTGCTATGAAAAAGTACTAGTATAAGAATATATTGTAATAATATGTACATATCAATGTTTTTTTGTCATTTTTATGCATGTGTAATGACACCAATATTATGGTATTTTTTTTATTAGAACTCAAAATGAGGCATGCTTGGGAAAGTATAGGATTCTGATGGGTGATCTCATGAGAAGCCCTCATTTCGCACATATTTTTTCATAAAATTTGTTTTATTTACAATATTTTAATTTACTAAGATGTTAATATTGAAAATTTAATTTATTATAAATTAAAGTTTATACTTATCATTTTGTAACTAACAGTTCACGTTAACTTTATAACATCTTTGTAATTCACAATATAAAATAATTCTTTTAACATAGTTTATTTATCAACAAAAAAACTTATATCTATTATAGTAAATTAGAATTAAAATATGTTTATAATCGTGTTTTCTTATTGTGCAAAAATATTTTCAAATATAATAAGAATATATTATAAAATATTTGAATTTTAAAATTATGTCATTAATTCTCTCACACTCCCTTAATTCCATCTCCATCCCACTATCATTATGTTATTTTTATTTGTGTTTTCTCTCTTTAAATTCTCTTCACCTTCTCTCTCTCATATTATTCTTTATTTTTTACTCATTTTTCTCTCTTTACTTTTTTACTTTATGTCAATGTCTTTCACATTCTCTCTACTTTTTGCTCTCCCATTATCATTTTATCATTTGTCTATTAACTCTCTATCACCTTATATTATTCTTTCCCATTTCTCATTATTATTTTTCTCCACTTTCTTATTGCTCTCTTTTATTTTTTTATTTATTCTCTACGTTCTTATTTCTCCCTCTTTTATTGTTTTTTATTTTTTCTTTCTATGTATTTTCTAATCTCTCATTCCTTTTCACTTAATTAAATCATGTCTTATCTCACTCTATTATTTTTTTGCTTTATTTCACTCTTACCATTCTATAGCTTTCTATCTTTTGTAGAATAGTTACCTCCATCTTCATTATAAATAATTTTGTTTTGCTTTTGCATGTATGTACTATCACACAAATAATGTAGTATTGGAGACAATTAACTCTTAAAATTAAGGTTGCTTAAGTGACAGAAGTTTTTGCACAAATTTTTTAATAGCTTTCTTTTTCTAATGAATGACATTTCATTTTAACAACACATTAATAATGAAAAATAAATTAATTATAAATGATGGTTTAACGTTGCAATTTTTGTAACTTATTACACCATTAACATTATAGCATGTTTCATAATTTCATAAAAGAAATAATTACTTTAATATAGTTTAATTGTCCAAAAAATAACCTATGTCAATTATAATAAATTAGAATTGTATATGTTTAGAATCCCATATACATGTCATGCGTGAATTTTTTAAAATTGTATAATATATTATAGAGTATTGGAAATCTAAAAATTATATCATTAATGTAAAATATTATTTTTATTTATTATCTACATTCTGTTATTTGAAGATAATATTTTAGAAAAATTATCTTATTTATTATTTAATTAAATTTTCTCATTATATTAATGAAGAAAATAAAACTAAATTATTAGAAAATGTATAATTTAAACATTTATCAAATAATAAAATAATAATAAAAATAAATTTTTTATATTTTAAATTATTAAATATTTTATATATTTTACTTATAATATTTAATAAATATTAGAATTTTAATTATGGATATTTATATTTTATTTAATTATTTCTTATTTTTTTATCTTTATTTTAATATGTCACATTTTTTGACTTTTTTTTCCATCCTATTTTCATTCTTTCATTTTTATCTCTATTCTCTATCTCTTTATATTCTCTTCTTTCTATATTTCTCTTCCTCTCTATTTTCTCATTTCTATCTCTTTCACTTCTTTCTTTATTCTCTCTATCTTATTTATCTTCTCTTTTAGTTGTCCTTATTGAAACGTCTCTCATCTCTCTATTTTACTTTTTTCTTTTCTATTCTCTCTCATCAGTCTTTGCTTTTATCTTTCTTTTTGAATAATTATCTTTACCTACAATATCACTTTTAGTAATATCAATTAATATTATTAAATAAATCTTTAGTTTTTCATAATTTAATATATATATATATTGTAAATGAATTTTTTTAAGATTGAAAAAAGAAAGGAAGAAAATTTTATTGATTAATATTTTCCTTATAAAAAATCATAGTTCGTGAATTTTTTAAATAAAATGTTATTAATAAAATATTTGCATTAAACTATATTATGACATATACATGAAGCCTAAAGTTATTTTAAAATTACATTTGCTTAATAAATTACAAAAATTCTTAAATAGTTCATTTTATTTAAGATAATAATAACACATAAGTTTTTTCTTTTATTTTTTTGAGTGACCAGACATGCATTATAACACTAGATCATATTAGAAATCCCAAGTTATGCTTGCTTTGGAGTAAAGTAGTGTTGGGATGAGTGAGTTCTTTAGAAGTCATTTTCATCCTCATATTTTTCTCATAATATTATTTTTCTTAATGAAGGAAAAATAATTTAAATAACTTATTAATGATAAAAAAATAAAATTATTATAAATGGTTGTTTATAATATCCATTTTGTTAATTAATTATCAATACTAACTTTATGAAATTGTTTTAAATTTTAATTATTAACAAATATAATAATTCATATAGCATAATAAAGTAATAAATATAATATTGTTTAATTTGATCAAAAAAACTTAAACAAATTATAATAAATTTCAAATAATTTATGATTATAATGATATATATATATATATATATATGTTGTGCATTAAAAGGTTTAATAGACTAATATTATATTTTACATCAATCACATCATATGAATGTAACAAATAAGAAAAGTTATATTGTTTCTTATTTAATTGACTTTTTTTAATCATAAGTATGACTAAAATTAACATTTAATTAATTTTTAAAATATATGTTAAACATTTATGTTATATTAAAATAATAACAAACTTAAAGTATTTTTTATTTTTTAATATTCTTAAATACTATATATGGTTAAAAAATTATGTTTAATATATTCATATATATATATATATATAATATTTTTTAATTCTTGAGACTTCACTTTTTTTAATTATTTCTCTCACTATTTCTTTTTATCTCTGTAACTCTCAAATTCCCACTTCCCTATCTCTCTTACTATCGTTATATTAGTTTTCTTAAACTCTTTCTATTATCCATCTCTCCTTTTCAAATTCTCACTTTTCGTATTAAACAAATCATCTCTCACCTCTCTACTACTTTTTTGCCTTTATTTTTCCTTTGATGATCCTTGACTTTCTCTCTTTCCTGTAGAATTATTGCCCCCATCTCTACTAGCATTATAGGACTAGATCTCATTATGTTAAGCATGCATGAATGAGAGTAACATTGCAAGAAGTGACTTCTTAAGAAGTCCTCATGTTGCAAATATCTTTTTATATCATTTATTTCAAAAGTAAATGAATAAGATTTTCATCACTTGTTAATATTAAAAAATAAAATTACTTAAAATTAAATATTATAAATTTTTTTTTAGTCATCAATTATTAATATTAAGTTAATAACATCATTATTAATTTCATATATTAAAAAATATCACACTACATGTGATATAACAAAATATTCTTTTTAATATAGTTTAATTGTGAGCGAAATAACTTATATCAGTTATAATAAATTATAATTAGTATCCATTTATAATCATATATGTGTTTTATGTATAAAATTTTTAATTATAATATTAATATGTTATAGAGTATTAGAAATCTAAATTTATATCATTAACATTAAATATCATTAACGCCTTCTCTATATTATATGATATTAGGGTAATATATTCGAATAATGATATTATTTATTATTAAATTATTTTTTACTTTTACATGAATAAAGAAAATAATATTAAATTAATAGACCATATATACATTAAGTATTTGTAATATATTATAATAATTAAAAAATAATTTTTTACTTTAAATTATTTTTTCTCTTAATTTTTATTCATTTCCTTATTTTTTATATTCAATTTTCTTTTTATCTCTCCTATTTCCAACAATTTGACCACACTAGTAATATTGCAATGGATCTAATTAGAATTCTAAATTTCATCATTCTTGGGTAGGAGTAATTTTGCCGTAGGGGAACTCTTAAGAATTTCTCTTATTGCATGTAATTTTGAACGCAACACTCGCATTAATGAATGTTATTTTATTTTAATAATATGTTAATTTTAAAAAATTTAATTATTATCGATTATTATATATTTATATCATTTAGTAATTATTTAATAATATTATTAATTTATAATATTATTATAAATTTTTTATAATAATAAATACTACCTATCATGTGATACAAAAATTTAATAACTTTAATATATTTTAATAATGAAAAAAATAGCTTACTTGAATTATAATAATCAAGAATTAATTTATTTATACTTATTCTCAATATTATGCAATATAAACTTAGAAAATTAGAATAATTATATTACTTATTATTAAATAAATTTTTTAAATATATGTATGAATAAAATAATATTAATTTAGTAATAAAAAATTCTTTAAAGAATTTGTTATTTTTAAAATAAAATTAAATTAAAATAAACTTTATAATTTAATACTATTAAATATTATATTTTATTAAGTTGTTATACCTAGTAAACTTTATAATTTTAATTATTAAAATTAAACTTCTTTTTACTTATTTTTCTCACCTTTTTCACTTTATTTCAATGTCTCTCAAATTCCCTTAGCTCCTACACCGTCATTATTATTTTCTTATTTGTCCCTTAATTCTCTATCTTTTTAAATTCTTCTTACCCTTTCCTTCTTTTGTCTTTCAATACTTTCTTATTTCCCTCACTTTTTCACAATTTTTGTTTGTTCTTCTTACCTCCTCTATGTTCTCTTACCCATTAGTTACTCTATCCTATAGAATAATTATCTCCATCTTCTCAATCTCATTTTTAGACCATAAATTAAAATTTTTAAGAAATCTCTCGTTGTGTATATTTTAATACATAATATTTAAGATAAATAAATATTTTGTATTTTCAATTATTGTGAAATTTAATTTTTAATTCATAAGAATAATAATATTTAAAAATAAAATATTATGTATTAATGTTTATATTTTTAAAAATTATAATCTATGCAATTGTTAAACTATTTATTTGAATAAAATATAACTTAAATAAACTTTTACATATATAATATGTAAATTTTTTTAAAAGTGGATATGTTTGTAATTTAAATATTAGAAATGATTCATTATATTTAAGACAATAATAACACAATTATGATTGTTTGGCATTTGTATGCATATAGACCCACACTAGCACTACACCACTACATCTCATTAAAACTCCAAAGTTATGCATTATTTGGTGGGACTAATATTTGGTTGGGTAACCTCTTGAGATGTCTTTGTTTTGCTAATATTTTTGTTAGCATTCTTTCTTTTAGTGAGTCAAACTTTTTGTTAATAACATGTTGGTACTTAAAAATTTAACTGTTATAAATGATAATTTAAAATTACATTTTTGTAACAAATTATTAATATTGATTTTATAACAACTTTATTAATTTTAGATGTTTAAATAATTCCTTTAATATAGTTTAACTATCTTTATAATATTGTATGTCAATTATAATAAATTATAATTAATATAAGTTTATCATACTATATAAATTTTATTTATAAAATGTTTTAGATATATAAAGTTTTATCATGGAATATTTAAAATCTAAATATTTACCATTAAAGAAAAACATTTTTCATATTTATTAGGTATATTATTTTATATGAATATAATATTTCAAACTAATAACATTATTTTTTTTAATTAAATTTTTTAATTATATTAATTAAAAAAATAATATTAAATAAAAAGCAAATAAGTACTTTAAAATTTTTAATATAAAAAATAATAAAAAATCAATTTTTATTTTAATATTACTAAATACTAATATATAATTAAAATGTATTATTTAAAATATTTTAAATATTTAATTATTAATGATTAACCTTTCTATAATTTTTTCTCTCAACTTTTTTGTTGATCATAATATCACTCATATTTCTTTAACTCCTCTCTTCAATTATCATTTTCTTATTTTACTTTCCATAATCTCTCTATTTATATTCTCTTCCCCCACTCTCCCTCCTTTTCCTCCCTATTTTTTCTCTCTCTTACACTTATTATTTAATCTCTATCCCCTTTATCTTCATACTTTTTCTTATAAGCTTCATTGAAATTTATATCATCTCCGACTTTTATTGTTTTGTTTTCCATTTCTCTCTTTTCAATTTTTGAACTTTTCCCTCTTATAAAATTGTTATCATCATTTATAATGTCACTTCTATAGCCTTACAAATAAATAATATTTGAGAAATCTCCTATATTTCTTAATTTAACAGATATTAATTATAATATGTATTCATATATATATATATATATATATATATATATATATATATATATATATATATATATATATATATATATATATATATATATATATATATATATATATATATATTATGTTATTTATTTCTTTATTTAAAAAAATGATAATAGTACAACTTGTTATATATTAATGTTTTTTATAAAAAATAATAGTTTATGTGAATTTTTGTTTTTCTTATATTAATAAAAATTTTATGTAGGAGTATATTATGACTTTTATAATAAGCATAATTTTTTTAAAAAGTGCATATGTATTATAATAAAAAAAATTTCTCAAATTGTTCATTATTTTTGGAACAATAATCAAACTACTACTTTTTTCCATTTGTGTTAAAGCATGAGCACGCCAATATTATGGCAAATCATCTCGTTCCAACATCAAAGCTAACAATTCTTGGGTGAGAGCATTATTGGGATGGGTGAGTTCATTAGAAATTCACCTGTTGCACATTTAGTTTCATAGCATTCCTTTTTCTAATTAATGATAAATTATTTTAATAACATGTTAATGTTAAAAAAATTAAATTATTGTAAGGAATTTTTATAATTACTTCTTTAGTAATTAATTATTAATATCAAGTTTATAAAACTATTATTTATTTCATTTAATAACTAATATAGTACTTTATTTGATATAATAAAATAATAACAACAATATTGTTTAATATTAAGAGAAATAAGTTATATCAATTATAAAAAATTAATTTAACTCATCTTAGTAATCATATATAAATACAATTTATAATTGTTTTTAAATGTAGTAGTATAACATTATAAAATTTTAGAAATAAACAATTATATGAATAAAATTACATAATGTAAATATTTACTAATCATATTAAATCATATGAAGAAAATATTTTAGAATAAATTTATTAGTAAAATTTAATTAAAATTTTAACTATAAGTATAAATAAAGTAATAGTAAATTAATTGTAAAAATATTATTTAAATATTTATAATACACTAGAACAATAAGAAAATGAAAATTTTTTTTGTTAACTTGCTATATCTAATAACTATTATATGTTTAATTACAAAGTTTTAATTTTTATTTGTTTTAATTTTGTCATATTTTTCTCTTTATCTTACTATCTCTCACATTCCTAAACATTTTCTTTCTCTTCTTATTATTCTCATATTTGTTTGTTAATTTTCAATCTCCATATATCTTTTTACCCATTTCCCTTTTTTGTCTTACAAAATTTTCTCATTTTTCTCTCACTTCAACATTTGTTATTTATTCTCCTTATCTCCTTTATGTTTGCTCTTTCTTTTTCCACTTCATTGAATATCTCTTATCTCTTTTTTTATTATTAGTTTGCTCTACATATTACTCTTACCAATCCAAGACTTTTACTCTCTTGTAGAGTAATTATCTTCTCCTTTATTATGTCTTTTTCCACACATCAATTTACAAAACTTAAGAAATTTCATGTGTTGCAAAGTTTAATATATATTATTTTTGATTAAATAAATATTTTATTTTTTATGCTGATTAAGTTATTTAGCATTTATTCATAAAATGATAACAAAATGGATAAAAATCTTCTGTATTAGGGTTTACTATAACAAAAATAATAATTTATGTAATTTTATTAATAGTTTGATATAAAAAAAATATTGTTGCTATAATATTTTATGATGTATATAATAAGCATAATTGTTTTTAAAAGCACATATGCATGTTGATTAACTAAATTTTGAAAACAATTGATTATATCATTAAAATAATAATCACACAACTATTACTATTTTTTTTCATATGCACGTTGGCCTATATCAATATTATAGCATTCTGTCTACTCTATCTTCTCTCTTTTTCTTATATTCTTTATTAAGTCATCTATAATGTTATTATTTTATTATATTGCTTTCTATTTCTGTTCTTATCAATTTTTTATTTTCTCTCTTATATAATAATTATCTCCTACTACATTATCTCCTTTTTAGTACAATCATTTAATACTACTTAAGAAATCAATCATGTTTCATTGTTAAATATATATCAATTATAACAAATATATACTTTATGATTTATATTTACTATGTAATTTAATATTTTTCATAAGAATGACAACTTAATTGAAGCAACTCTTATATATTAATGGTTTCCTTATAAAAAGATGATAGTTTATGTAATTTTTTATTAATTTCATATTAATAAACATTAATATCATAGTGTGTTACGACATTTAAATTATGCATAAATTTATTTTTAAAAATCCATATGCATAAAAATTTATTTAAATTTTTGAAGGGTTTAGTATCTTTTCAATAAACATCGCACAAATAGAATTTTTAGCCTTTCATATTCATCGATGACCACACCAGTATTATAACATTGGATCTAATGTGAACTCTAAATTTAAGCATGCTTGGGCAAAAATAGTATTAGGATAGGTGACCTTCTTAGCACTCTTGTGTTGCCCATCTTTTTTCATAGTATTCTGTTTTTTAATGAATGACTTTTTTTTTAATAACATGTTTGTATTAAAAAATTTAATTATTATAAATTATTATTAATAATTATCATTTAGAAATAAATTATAAATATTTCGTTCATAAAATTGCCATTAAATTTATGTAATAATAAGTATGGAATATCAAAAGATATAACAAAAAAATAACTTTGATATAGTTTAATATTTTAGTAAAATAACATCTCTCAAATATAAAAAATAATAATTAATTTATATTTATAATAATATATACATGTTGTACAAAAAACATTTTAAATTTAGTAATGATAAAATTATATGATTTATATTAAATTAGTTATATTATTTATTATTTAGTTAGCATTTTTTAATTATAAATTTTAGTAGACTAACTTTAAATTAAAATTGACAGATTTCTATAATTATTATTAATGATCTAAAAAAATAATAAATCTTAGATATTTCTTATATTTTAACACTATTAAACTTTACATATGATTAACTTGTTATATCTAACATATATTATAAGCTTAATCGTTAAGGCTTAACTTTTTTTTTATGTTACTTTTTTCTTATTTTCTCATTGTCTCTGACTTCTTTCTCTCCCAATATTATTCTCTTATTTCTCTTTTAATTCATTCTTTGCTTATAATCTTGTAGCCCTTTCTTTATCTTAACCTACTTTATTTTCTCATTTCACCCTTTATTTCGTTTTAACTATTTACTCTCCATACCTCCCTCTTTTAGAATATTAATATCTGTCTTCATTAGTTATTTTTGACTACTTTGATATATAATATTTATGATGAACAAATATTTCTTTATTTATGTTTATTATATAATTAAAGTTTTTATTTATAAGAATGATTAACTTATAATTAGAAATCATATCAATAAATATTTTCTCTATCAAAAAGAATAATTTATGTAATTTTTATTAATTTAATATTGATAAAATATTTTCATTAAAATATATTATGACATACATAATAAGCATTAATTTTTATCAAAAGTGCGTACGAATGATAATCTTGAAAATTACTTAAATGGTTCAATATTTTTTTGATAACATCACACAACGATGATTGTTTGGCATTTATATGCCTTTGCACCCACACCGGTATTATACCATTGAATCCCATAAAGACTTCATAGACAAGCTCAGTTGAGTGATAGTGTTATTTAGAAGGGTGACGTCTTAAGAAGTTCTCATGTTGCACTTTTTGTTTCATGGCATCGTTTTTTTTAATGAATGACATTTATTTTAATAACATGTTAACATTAAAAATTAAAATTATTATAAATTATTGTACATAATCAACTTCTTTTAATTAATTATTAATGTCAACTAACATCTTATTTAGCTTCATATACTCAAAAAACTTTTTTTAAATAATTAGCAAAACAATTATACTAGCTCTAAAAATTAGAATTCACATATGTTTTAATGAGGTACAAATAATATGTATAAAAGTTTAAAAATGTAATTATATTATTGTATATAATACTAGAAATCTTAAATTGTATCATTTTGTAAATATTTTTTACGTTTATTATTTATATAATGCCATGTAAAGATAATAAATTATAATAATTATGTTATATATCATTTAATTAACATTTTGAATTATATGTATATAAACTTATCATACATTTTTTTAAAAAATATTTGATAAATATTTTTACTATTAAAAATAAATGCAAACATAAAATATTTTTTTTAATTTTTAATTTTATTAAATATTAAATATTATTAACTTGTTATATTTTATAAATATTATATGTTTAAATATTAATATTTAACATTTATTTAGTTATTCCTCTCATTTTCAAATCTTTCCCATTATCATTCTCTTTTTTGTTTAATAATTCTCTATCACTATATATTCTTTCTATGCATAATTTCTTATATTGTTCTATATTTCCTCATTTCTCACTTTTTCAATTTTTTTGTTTATTCTCTCTATCTATTTTATATTGTCTCTTTTTTCTCACATCATTAAATCATCTCTTTTTTAGCCCAACAATAAACAATTTAAGAAATCTATTATAGTACTTAGTTTTGTATGGAATAGACATGATAAATATGTATTTTATTTTTTTATTTATTTTATAATAAATTAAATGATAACATAACTTTTGTAATCTTATGAAGTTATATATTGGGATTAGATTATATTATGACATATATAATAAGAATATTTTTTAAAAGAATTTATGCATAATAATTTCAAAAAATTTTAAAAAAAGTAAATTTGATAACAACAATAATCACAAAATTATAATTGTTTGCCTTTTGTATTCATGTTGGATATCACAACTATTATAGCATTAGATCTCATTAGAACTCGAAATTATGCATGCTTGGAGAACAATATTTCGATGGGTGACCTCTTAAGAAGCCGACATGATGCAAATAATGTGTCATAGCATTTCTTTCTAATGTGTGACATTTGAGTTTAATAACAAGTTAATATAAAAAATTAAAATTTTTTTGAATTATTGTTTATTTTTAACAGTTTTGCAACTAATAATAATAATAACTTAATAAAAGAATTATCAATTTTTTGTAATAAAATAATTCCTTTAATATAGTTTAAATTTCACTAACATAAGTTATATTAATTATAATAAATTAGAATTAATATAATTTTTTAGTCAAATATAAAAGTTATGTATAAAGGTTTTTAAATTTAATAATAATGTATTATCGAATGTTAAAATAAAAGATTTATATGATTAATGTAAAACACTATTTTTATTTATTATCTCTATTATATAATTTGAAGATAATATATTAGAATAATATTTTTATTAGTGATTTAATTAACTTTATTAGTTATGCGATTTAATAAAATAATATTAAATTAATTTTTAATATATAATTTAAAGATTTGTAATACACTAAAATAATAATAAAACTAATACTATTTTTAGAGTATTAAAATTATTAATTTTAAAATATAATTAAATTATACTACTTAGTTTGTATTGTAAATTTAATTATTTATATTTTACTTTTTTTAATTATTTCTCATTTTTTTTCTCTTTCTCCTGATTTCTCTCAAATTCTCTCAATTCCTTCTCTCTCGCAAAATCATACTCTTATCTCTTTCTCAATTCACAATCTCATTTTGTTCTGTTCCCTCTCTCTCCCCTTTTCTTCTCTATTTTCATGTTTCTCTCTCTTACACATTATTACTTATTCTCTCTATGCCTTATTTCTTCTCTCTTTTTGTATCATCTTCTTTTAATCATCTTTGATGTCTTTCTTTTACGGTTTTACTTTCTATTTTTTTCCTAATAATCCATGACTTTCTCTCTCTCTTGTATAAATGTTACCTTTAGAAAAAAGTTATCTTTATCTACACTATCTCTTTTTCAACTTTATTAGTAAAAACTACTTAAGAAATTTCTTATGTTTCATAGTTTGATATATATTAATTATAATAAATTTATATTTTTTTATTTATATTTAATAAATAATATAATTTTTTAATTTACATGAATTAAAACATAATAACAAAATCTTATATATTAATGTTTTCTTTATAAGAAAAAGGTTTATGTAATTTTTAATTAATTTTGTGTTAATATGTTATTTATGAATGGGTATATTATGACATATATAACAGGCATAAATGTTTCTTTAAAATTACATATGCATTATAATTTATAAAACTTCTTCAACAATTCATTTTTTGGACAACAATCACTCAACAACTAGTTTTTGACTTTTATGTTGATGCATTACCACACCAACAATATAACAATACACCTCATTAGAACTCCAAAATTAATCTTGCTTAGGTGTGAGTAATACATGGATGGGTGTCTTCATAAGAAGTTCGAATATTCAAAATAAGTTTTCATAGAGTTTTTCTAAATTATGATAAATTATTTTAATTATATATTATTGTTAAAAAATATTAAATTATTATAAATGGTTGTTTATAGCATTTTTACAATTTTCATTTAAGAATAGATTTAACACTAGTTATGATAAAAAATATAATAACTATATAATTATTTAGTATAGAGCCAAATAATTTATCTAAATTAATATAAATTAAATTTAATTGATTTTTAAAATAATATATACATGTTGTCTATAAAATGTATTAAACATAATAATATCATATAATAGAATATTAAATGCCTTAATTTAAATCATTCATGTTAAATATTATGTATAATAATTACTTATATTATATTATGTGAAGATAATAAATTAGAATAATGATGTAATTCATTATTTGATTTGATGTATAATTATAATTATGAAAAAAACAATATAACATTAATAGTTAAAATTTTTTTTGAATATTTTTAAAATATTTCAAAAGCAATAAACATGAAATATGTTATATATTTTAATATTATTAAGTATAATTTGTAAGTCACTTAATATATTAATTAAATATTATAAGTTCGCTTTTTAATATTTTATGTTTATTTAATTATTTTTCACTTTTTTTATTTATCTCAAAGTCTTCTACATTCTCCCACTTGTTTCTCCATCATATAATCTTTCTCTATATTTTGTCTTCATTCTCAATCTCCTAATATTCTTGTTAACCTCTCACTTTTCCTATCCTACCCAAATTTCCCATTTCTCTCCCTCTTTCAATTTATTTATTTATTTTCTCTATCTTCTCTCTTTAAATTCATCTTCATTAAATCATCTCTTATCTCTCACCATTGATATTTTCCTCACTATTTAACTCTTACCAATCTATGGCATTTTTCCTTTTTGTATAATAGTTAATTCCACCTTCTTTATCAACTTATTAGCCAATTAATTAATAATATTTGAAAAATCTCTCATGTATTATTATTTAATATCAAATATTTATCATAAATATATATTTTTTTATTTATATTTGTTATGCAATTTAATTTTTTTATTCATAATAATAATAACAAATTGAAATGAAATCTTATATATTAATATGTACTTCATTAAAAATAATTTTTTATGTAAATTTTGTACTAATTTATGCAAAAACAAATGTTGGACTTAGAATATATTATGGCATATATAAGAAGCATATTTTTTTTAAAGTGAGAAAATTTTTGAAATTTTGATAACGATTCAATATCTTTAAGATAAAAATAAAACAATTATGATTATTTGACTTTTGCTTGCATGTATAGTCACACCTGTATTATAACACTTGACTCATTACAATTCCAAAGTTATGCATGCTCAACTGATAGAAGAAATTCGATGGCTAGCCTCTTGAGAAATCCTTATTTTACACATTCTTTTTTATAGAATTTCTTAGTCTAATGAATGATAATTTATTATGTATTGATAACATCTTTATCGGTCTCATATAATAGAATAATTCCCTTAATATAGTTTAATTATTGGAAATAAAAAATATATTATATATAAAATAATACAATTAATATATTTTTATTATAGTATATATAGGCCTTGTATAACATTTTTTCAACCTAATAATAATAGATTAACAATATTTGAAATCTATAATTATACCGTTAATGTTAAATACTACGTTTATTTATTATTTATATTACCTGATGTGAAAAAAATATTTTAACATAATGACATGACAAATTATTTATTTAAGTTTTTAATTTTATTAATGAATAAAAAAAATTAAATTAAAGTCAATATAATTTATAGATATTTTTAATATATTTAAAAATAGTAAACCTCACATTTTTTATTTTTAAATATTATAAAATGTTATATATTATTAAATTATAATATTTAATAAATATTACATTTTTTAATTTTTAAGATTCAACGTTTATTAATTATTTCTCTTATTTTTTCTCTTTATCTCAATGTCTCTTATATTCTCTGCCTTTCGTCTTTCTCTTATTATCATTCTCTTGTTTTCTTTTTATTATCAATCTCTTTACATTCTCTTCCCCCTCTCTCTTCCCTTTTCCTCCCTTTTTCTCTTTTATATGACACTTTTACTTTGTTATTTGTTCTCTCTATCTGCTCTAACATTCTTTCTTTTTCTTATCCTTATAATTGAAACATTCGTTATCTCTTTCTTTGTATATTTTCCTTTCTATTATGCTTTATAAATTTTTTACATTTGTCCTTTCTTGTAAAATAGTTTTCACCATCTACAAGAACTTCTTTTCAGCCTTATTAATTAACAAGATTTGAGAAATCTTTTATTTCAAAAGTTAATAACCATTAGTTATAATAAATATATATTTACAATTTATATTTATTATACAATTTAATTTTTTTATTTATAAGAGTGATAACTTAATGGAATAAGATATTTTATATTAATGTTTCCTTTATAAAAAATAATAGGTTATGGTTATTTTTATATGGATATTAATACAATATTAATATTAGAGCATATTACAAAATATATAATAAGTATACAATTATTTTTAAAAGTGTATATGAATTGTAATTTTCAAAAAATCTTTGGGGAATAATGACTTAATTACTTATTTTTTGCTTTTATATTCATGCATGAGCACACCAATATTGTAACATTGAATATGATTAGAATTTCAAAGTTATGCATTCTTAGGTAAGACAACTATTGGGAACAGTTACTTCAAGGGTTGTTTCATTGATACACAAATTTTTTGCATGACATTTAATTTTCTATTGTTGATAAAAAATTTTAGAAACATGTTCACGTCAAAAACAAAAATTATTATAAATGATAACTTACTATTATCATTTTATTAATAAATTATTAATATTAAATATTAAGAAATTTTATTTATTTTTAAAAAAATAAATTATAATTCATATTTTATAATTAAAATATATTAATAACTTTCTTTCGTATTAAAAAAAAACTTATTTCTATCATAATAAATTAGAATTCATTTATTGACTATAATCATATTTATATGCCTGGTATAAATTGTTTTAGATATAGTAATAACATATTAAAGAATATTAGAAGTACAAAATATGCGAACACTCTTAAATACTATTTAAATTTATTATTTATATTACATAATATTAAGATAATGTACTAGAGTAATTATATTATTTATTACTTATTTAAAATTTCGATTAAAAAAATTAATAAATTACTAACATATTAACGAAATATTTGTAATATAATAAAATAATAAACAAAATCTAACTTTTCTTATTTAAATATTATTAAGTATTATTTATAATTATCTTATTATTATTTCTTCATCTCTAATATTGTCTCACTTTCACCTCTCTTTATTCACTATTCTATTATTTTCCCTTAATTCTTTATCTCTTTATGTCATCTTGCCCTCTATCTCAACTCCATCTTCGTTTACATTGTCATTTCTCTCTCTTTCACTTATTTGTTATCTCTATCTCCTCTTTATTCTATCCTTTTCTTTTCCTCTTCACTAAATCATCCTATTGCTATATCTGTCTTCATTTTCTTATTTTATCAATCCATGACTTTGTCTCTCTTGCAAAATCGTTAGCTTCATCTGCATTGTCTCTTTTTCATACAACAAATTAACAATATTTAAGAAATCTCTTGTGTTACATCGTTTAATAAATATTATTTATGATAAAACTTCACATTTTAATATTTTCTTTTGTTACATAATTTAATTATTTTTTTCATAAGAATAATAGCATAATAGATGAAAATAAAATATCTTAACATCTACTTTATAACAAATAATAGTTTATATAATTTAAATTAATTTTATTTAAGTAAAACATTGATATTAGAATATTTTATGACCTACATAATAATATTCTTTTTTAAAAGCACAAATTAATGAGAAATTAGAACATTTTAGAAACGAATCATAATCTTAAAGATGATAATCACACAATAATATTTTTTGTGTTTGTTTGCATGTGCAACCACACAAAAATTATAGCATGATATCTCATTAAACTCCAAGATTAAGCATCCTTGGGTGAGCATAGAATTGTAATGTATGACCTCTTAAGAAGTCGTCATGGTGCACACCTTGTCATAGCTTCTTTTGCGGTAAATGACGTTTGATTTTAATAATTTTTTAATATTTAAAAATTTAATTATTATAACTTGTAATGTGTAATTACTAATTTGTTAATAAATTATTAATATTAACTTTAAAATTTTTTTATTAGTTTCATATAGAAATAAATAAGGCATTTATTCCATAATTTAATTTTTTATTTTTATAAATGATTACATAATGGATTAAATTCTTCTATTATTTTTGGTTTTAAAAAATAATTATTTATATAAAATTATATTAATATAGTATAAATAAGACAATGATTTTACAATATATTATGACATATAATAAGCATATTTTTTTTAAAAGTAAATTTCCATGATAAAATAGAAAATATCAAAAAATGCTCATTATCTTCAAGAGGATAATGAGATAGTAATGATTATTTGGCTTTTGTAAGCATGTGCACCCACACATGCATTATGACAAAAGATCTAATTTGAACCCAAACGTGAACCACCTTTGGGTATTAGTAGTATTTTTTTGGCGACCTCTCTAAAAGTGTTCGTGTTGCATATATTTTCATGAGATTCTTTTTCTAATGAACTACATTTCAATTTAATAACATGTTATTTTTTAAAAAGTTAAATATTAAAATTGATAATTTATAATTACTATTTTTGCAACTCATTACTAATATTAACTTTATAATATCTATATCAATTACATATAGTATAAAAATTCGTCTAATATTATTTAATCATTTACAAAATAACTTATATCAATTATAACACATTAGTATTAACATAGGTTTATAATTTTATATACATGATATGGATATAATTTTTTTAAATATAATATTTGTTTATTTTTGAATATTGGAAAAATAAAATTACGTCATTAATGTAAAATATTAATTATTCTAATATATGTTATGTTATATGATGATACTATATTAGAATAATCATATTATTTTTATTTAATTAATGTTTTTAGCAATGTAAAAAAATAAAAATCATATAAAATTAATTGTTAATAAATTCTTTAAATATGTATAAAATATTAAAAAAATAATTAAAAACATCTTATTTTCTATTTTTAATATTATTAAATATTTTATATAATTAATTTTTTAATACTTTAAAAATATTATATTTTAAATTATTATTATTTAACTTTTATTAAGTTATTTCTCACTTTTTCTTTTAAATTTAATGTCTCTCATTTTTTTCTTAATTCCTTCTCTCTCCTATTATCATTATCTTATTTTTGTTCCTATTCTTTATCTCTTTATATTCTATTGCCCTTCTCTCTCCTCTTTTTCTCTTTATTTTCACATTTGTCTTCTCTTTCACTTTGTTATTTATTCTTTATATCCTTTGCCTCCTCCATTTTTCTCATCCTCTTCAAAGAATCATCTCTCATCTCTCTCTTTTAATATTTTCTTTTTTATTTCCTTCTTATCAATTCATGATTTTCCCTCTCATATAGAAAGGATATTTTTGTTTATATTATCTCTTTTCTAGTACTATCAATTAATAATATTTTTTAAATCTCTTCTGTTTCATAGTTTAGTACACATTATTTATAATAAATATATATTAGGTTTTTTATATTTATTATATAATTTTTTTTTTAATATACGAGAAGTATAACTTAAATGAATAAAAACCTATATATTAAGTTTTTTTTATCAAAACTTATATTTTATGTAATTTTATATTTATTCGATATTAATAAAATATTTATATTAAAGTATATAATGACTTTTATGGAAAGCATAAAAGTATCATTAAGATTGCATATGTATTATAATTTACAAAAATTCTCAAACAATTTTTTATGTTTAAGACAACAATAAAGCCACTACATTTTTCTTTTCTTTTTTGTTAATGAGTGACAACATTAGAAAAAAAGTATAAATCTCATATTATTTTATATTTTAATATTATTAATATTACATATGATTAACTCTTAATATTTAGAAAAATATTATAAGTTTAATTATTAAGATTTAACTTTTATTTAAACATTTCTCTTTCTTTTTTCTCTTTATGTTAATATCTCTTTGATTGTCTCACTTATTTATTTCTCCCATTATCATGCCCTTATTTTTCTATAGATTCTCGATCTCTTTATATTCACTTCCCTCGTCTCTCTTTTTATCCTCTATATTTTCTAATTTCTATGTCTTTGACTTTGTTATTTATTTTCTTTATCTCCTATAGCTTTTATATTCTTCTTAACTTCTTTAATTGTCTCTTATCTTTTTTGGTTGCTATTTTTGATTCTATTTCTCAATTATCAATACTTTACTTTGCCTCCCTTACAGAATAGTTATCTCTTTGTCATCTTTGTCAATTAAAAATATTGTAGACATCTCTTATATTTCAAAGTTTAGTATATATTAATTATAATATATATATTATTATAATTTTTTATGTAATTTAATTTTTTTATTTATACGAATGATAACTTCATTAAACCAAATCGTATATGTTATGTTTGTCTTCCTAAAAAATAATAGTTTAATCAATTGCATTTTATTAATTTATATTAATAATATATTTATATTAGACTATGTTATAACGTAAATAATAAGAATAAATTTTTTTTAAAAGTGTATATGCATTATTATTTGAAACAATTCTAAAATAATTAATTATTATTAGTGCAATGATCAGGTAACTACTAGGTTTTGGCCTTTATATTGCTGTGGGACCACACTAGAATTATACCATTAGGTCTCATTAGAAATTAAAAGTTATGTATGCTAGGATGATATTAGTATTAGGATGGGTCACTTCATGAGATGCCTGCATGTTACACATATTTTTTCATTGCATTCTCACTTATAATGAGTGACAAATGATTTTAATTACATGTTAGTATTTAAAAAATTGAATTATTATAAACGATAGGTTATAATTACTATTTTAGTAAAAAATTATGAATATTAACTATTTAATAATATTATAATTTTTATTTAACAATAAGCATTTTACTTCATATGATATAATCAAAATATTATAATAACATTATTTAATATTGATCAAAATAACTTATATCTATTATGACAAAGTAGAATTAATTTTTTATTATATTAATATGTACATGCTATGCATAAAATTTCCTAAATAGAGTAGTATCACATTATAAAATATTAGAAGTGTAAAATTATATCATTGCTATTAAATATTATTAATAATTATATATCTATGTAACATAATGTGTAGATAATGTATTAAAATAACCATATCATATATTTTTTAATTAAAACTTTTTTTATAAGTATGAACAAAATACTATTAAATTAATAACCAAAATGATATATTTAGGTATTTATAATATAATAAAATTGTAATAAATCAAAAATATTTTCTATAACATAAAATTTTTATGTCTTATTTTTATGTAACATATTATATTTAATAATTATTATATTTTTATTGTTAATATTTCACCTTTATTTAATACTTTTTTTATTTTTTCTCTTTATCTCATTTTCTCTTACATACTTTCACTTTCTTCTGTCTCCTATTATTTTTTGCTTATTTTTCCCACCATTCTTTATCTCTTTATATCATCTGACTCTATTTCTATCCTCTATCATTATTTGCTATCTCATTTCTCTCTCTTTCACATATTTATTATCATTACCTTATCTTTATTCTCCCCTTTTTTCCTCTTCCTTAAATCATCTCCGATGCCTCATTATTATTATTTTTATTTTCATTTCCCTTTTATAAAAATTTTTATCCTCATCTACACTATCTCATTGTCAGATAATCAATTAGTAATATTTAAGAAATCTCACATGTTACATAGTTAAACATATATTATTTATGATAAATCTGTATATTACGTTATTAATCATAAGAATGATAACATAATGGAAGAAAGTAATGTGTATTAATATCCACTTCACAAATGCTAATAGTTTATAAAAGATTCTTTTATTTGATCTAAATGAAATATTAATATTATAATATATTATGATGTACATAATAAGCACGCTTTTTTTAAAATGTAAATGTGCATGATAATTTAGAGAATTTTAGATACAAATCATTATCTTGAAGGCAATAATAAAAAGCAATAATTTTTTTGCTTTCGTATGCATGTGCAACCACACCAATCAATATAGCATTAGAGATTATTAGAACTCCAAAGTTAAGCATTCTTAGGTGAGCATAGTGTTACAATGCATGACCTCTTTAAAATTCCTCAAATTGCATACTTTTTGATAGAATTCTTTTTCTCAATGCATGGCATTTTATTTTAATAACTTGTTGGTATTAAAAATTTAATTATTAAAAAATGTAGTTTATTAAAACAATCTTAGAAATTGCTTATTTATATTAATTTTACAACATTATTATTAATTCCATATAGAAATAAATACTGCATTAAATATTATGTAATAAAATAATCCTTTTAATATATTTAATTGAGAGGAAAATAATTTATAGCTATTACAAAAAACTAAAATTAACATAGATTTATAATAGTATATACATGATTTATAAAATTTTTTTAATTATAATAATAATTTATTGTATAATATTGAAAATCTAAAATTATGTCATTAATATTAAATACACTTTTTGTTTATTGTCTATATTATGTTATATGAATATAATGTTTTAGAATAATGACATCATTTATCATTTAATAAACCTTTTAGTTATTTGAATAAAAAAATAATATTCAAATTTTTTTATAATATACCTTAAACATCTACGATATTCTAAAACAATAATAATCCTCATATTTTTTATAATTTAATATTATTATATATTATATATGAAAAGTTTATTATATTAATAAATATTATTTGATCAAATTATTAAGATTGAACTTTTATTTAATAATTCCTCTTAAGTTTTCTCTTTATCTCAATGTGTTTAAAAATCTTTAATTTACTTCTCTCTACTATTATCATTTTCTTATTTTTTTATGTAATATATATGTCTTTATATTTTCTTTTCCCTTTCTCACCTCTTTCACTTTCTATTTGCTCATTTCCCTCTCTTTCGCTTTCTTATTTATTCTCTCTATCTCCTTAATCTTCTGTCATTTTCTTATCATCTTCATTGACTTGTGTCTCATCTCTTTATTTTATTGTTTTATTTTCAATTATCATCGTATCAATCTATTACTTTTTCTATCTTGTAGAATAATTATCTCCATCTACAATATCTTCTTTTTAACCACCATTTATTAATGTTCTTTGGGAAATCTCTTTTCTTTGATGGTTTTGTATATATTAATTATAATAATTATAAATTTCTTCATTTAAATTTATTATTTAAATTTAATTTTTTTGTTAATAAGCATACTAATTTAAAAAAAACCAAATCCTATATCATAATACATTTTTAAAAAAATAATGCCTTATTTTATTTTTTTATTTGTTTGATATTAATAAAATAATAAGCCTGAAGTTATTTTTAAAATTGCATAAGCTTAATAATTTAAATCAATTTTCAAATAGTTCATTACCTTCGATAGAATCATCATACATCTATAAATTTTTTGCTCTTATATCCCTTTGTTGCTAGACTAGAACTATTATATTGGATCTAATTAGAACTCAAAATTTAAAGATTCTTTGGTATGAGTTGTATTTGGATTGGGGACCTTTTCAAAATTTCATGTGTTATACATATTTTTTTATAGTATTCATTTTTTAATGAATGATATTTGATGTTGACAACATATTAATGCTAAAATATGAAATTATTATGAGTGATATTTTATTGTTGTCATTTTCTTAATTAATTATTGATATCACTATTATAACTTCTTTGTAAATGTAACATAATAAAATAACTCCTTTAATATGGCTTAATTATAAAAAAAATAATTTATATGTTACAAAAAATTAAACTTAATATATGTTTTTAATCGTTTATAAATATTGTGTATGAATTCCTTTAAATCTAATAATATTATTTTATAAATATTAAATATCTAAAATTGTAAAATTATTGTAAAATTTTATTTATATTTCATATCTATATTATGCCATACGAACATAATTTATTTGAATAAAGATATCATTATATATTTAACTAAACTTTTTAAAAGTGTTAATGAATAAAATAATATTAAATTAATAGCGAATAGATACTTTAAGTATTTGTAAAATATTAAAATAAGAATAAATCTAATCATTTTCACTTTTCAAAATATCTCTCAACTCCTTATCTCTTTATATTCTCATCTCCCTCTCTCTCTGTCTCCACTTTTTCACTGTATTTTCTTAATTGTCTCTTCCATTTACATTAACATTTCTCCTCACTGACCCTTACATCTTCAATGTATTTTTTATCCTCTTCATTGAATAATCTCTTATCTCTCCCTTTTTCTTATTTTTCTTATTTCCTTTTCATTACTCTATCGCTTCATATCTTTGTTGTATACTAGTTACCTTCGTGAACACTATTACTTTTTAAACCCTATTAATTTATAATATTTCATAAATCGCTCTTGTTTTAATGTTTAATATATTTTTAATTATAATAAATACATATTTTTTTATTAATAATTAATACATCGTTAAGTGTTTTATTGAAATAACAACTTAATTGAACTAAGCCTTATATTATTGTTTTCTTTATAAAAACAGTAGTTATGTAACTTTTTACAAAGTTCATATTAGTAAAAAATTTATATTATAGTGCATTATTTCTTATATAAAAAACATAAAATTATTTTTAAACATCTGCACGCATTATAAATGACGAAAATCCTAAAATAGTTTGTTATCTTTGGGACAAAAATAACAGAACTACTAGTTTTTTACAATATATTAATGCTAGACCATAGTACTATTTTAGCATTGGATTTTATTAAATTCCAAAGTTAATCGTGCTTGGGTGGACATAGTACTCAACTGGATGGCATCATGAGAAGTTGTTGTGTTTCACATATTTTTTTATTGCATTCCTTTTCGAATTAAGAAAAATTTTTTTTTAATAATGTGTTAATCGTAGAAAAATTTAATTGTAATGAACTATTATTTGTATCTCCTAAATTATTAATTAATCATTAATATTAATTTCATAAAACTATTCTTCATTTTACTTGATAATAAATATAATATTTAATATGATATAATCAAATAAGAACTACAATATTATTTAATGTTGAGAAATATAAGTCATATCAATTATAATAAATTAAATTTTATTTATTTTTATTGTGTCGTGCACATTTTATTTATAAAATATTTTAATTATAATGATATCATATTATAAAATATTAAAACAATTATATCATTAATTTTCAAAAATTATTTATATTTGTTATTCTCATTATATAATATGAAGATAGTAGATTAGAATAATGATTATTTTTATTATTTAATTTAAATTTTAATTACGATTGCTCATAGAATAATGTTCAATTCCTTTTCAAAATATTATTTAAATAACTATGACAAACTAAAAATAATTATAAACCTCAAATAGTTTTATCTTTAAATATTATTGAGTATCTTATATAATTAATGTGTTATATATAATAAATATTATGAAAATAAATATTTAAATTTAAGTTTTAATTAATAATTTCTCTTAGTTTTTCCTATTTATCATAATGTCACTCACATTCCACACATATTTCTTTATCCAATTATAATTCTACTATTTGTCTATTTATTCTCTATCTCTTTATATTTTTCATTAACTTGCTCCATCCTCTACCTTTCTCTATTTTCTTAATTCTTTCTCCCCTTTTCACTTTTTTTAATTTATTCTCTTTATCATCTCCATGTTCTCTATTTCTTCTTCTCTTCATTATAACATCTCTTATCTCTCTCTTTTATTATTATTCTCTCTATTTCAATCTTATTAATCTATGACTTTCTCCCTTTCATATAGAATAGTTATCTCTATCCTTATTATTACCTTTTTTAGCATATTAATTAAAAATATTAAAAAATTCCCTTATGTTACATAATTTAATATAAAAAAAAATTTTGCTGAATTTATTATTTTTTATTTATATTTACTATATAATTTAATTTATTATTCATAATAATAATGACAAAATGAAAGAAAATCTTATGTGTTAATATCTAAATTACTAAAAAAAATATTTTATATAATTTTACTATTATTTCAAATAAATAAAATATTACTTTTAGAATATATTTGGAAATATATAATTAGAATAATATTTTTTAGAAATGCTTATTAATTATAATTTACAAAAATTTAAAAATGTTTCATTATCTTTGAGATTATTTGTTTGCTTGTCTAACCACACCAACATTGTAACATTAGATCTCATTAGAACTCAAAAGTTATGTATGCTTGAGTCATAGTAGTAATTTGATGGGTGACCCCATGAGAGGTTATTATGTTGCATGTATTCTTTTTCCTAATAAATGACAAATAAATTCATTAACATGTTAATATTGAAAAAATAAAATTATTATAAACATTAATTTTGATTTTTTTGTAATAAATTGTCAATATTAAATTTATAACGTTAATGTTGATTTTATTTGATAATAAATATGACACTTCATATGACATAACAAATTAATAATAATAATATTATTTAATATAAAGCAAAATAACATATATCTATTTAAAAAATTACAACTAAAATATTTTTATAAACATATATACATGCTATGTATAAAGTTTCCTAAATGCAGTAATATCATATTATAGAATATTAAAAGTGTAAATGTATATCATTAATGCTAAATATTTTTTATATTTATTATAAATAATATATATTATAAGGATAAATTATCAGAATAATAATATTATTTATTCTTTAAGTAAAATTATAATTATAATTATTGTTCAAGTAATATTAAATAAATAGTCAAAATATTATTTAACTATTTTAAATACACAAATAATAATAAATCTAAAATATTTTTGTATTTTAATTTTATTTTATATTATTTATAATTAATTTATTATATTTTAAAAAATATTTAATTTTTAATTATTAAGATTTCACTTTAATTTAATTATTTCCCATTTTTTTTCTATTGATATTTTTATCTCTCATGTCATCTCTTTTTATCTCTCTCCATTCTTATTCACTTTTTTGTCTCTCTATTTTTTATCTTTTTATATCACTTTCCCTATTATCATTCCTCCATCCTTATTTAATTTCTTTTTCTCTCTTTCACCAATTTATTTATTATCTTTATGTCGTCTATGTTTTCATTTTCTCCTTTTTATTAAATTATTTCTCGTTGATCTCTACTATTATTTTCCTCTTTATTTCTCTTTTATTAAACTATTAAATAGTCTCTCTTGTAGAATCATTATCTCTATCTATACTAACGCTTTTTTAGACCATCAATTAATAACATATAAAACATTTATCATGTTACATAGTTTATTATATAATATTTATGGTAAACATATATATTTTATATTTTATAATTATTTATTAATTTAATTATTTGTTTGTTATAATGATAATATAATAGAAGAAAATTCTATGCATTAATGTCTACTTTATCAAAAATAGTAGTTTATGTAATTTTTATTAATTTGATTAAAAATATAAGATTTATATTAGACTAAATTATTACCTACGTAATAAGCATAATTTTTTTAAAGTGAAAATGCTTGAAACATAAGAAACTTTTTTATTTTGTTCATTATCTTGAAGGTAATAATCACACAAAAAATTTTTTTTGGCGTTTGTAGGCATGTGGAGCCACATTATCATTATAGCATTAGGTCTCATTAGAACTCCAAAAGTTAAGCATTCTAGGGAGAGGATTGTACTGGAATGCATGACCTCTTGAGAAGCCTAATGTTCAATATTTTTTCATAACATTCTATTTTTAAAAAAGGACATTTCATTTTATAACTTTTTAATATTCAAAAATAATTATTATAAATTATAATTTATTATTAAAAGTGTAGAAATTATTAGTTAATATTAACTTGATAACATTATTATCAATTTCAAATAATAACAAATATGACATTTAATTTGATATAACAAATTATTTCTTTTAATACAGTTTAATTGTGAGAAAAATACTTGTACTAGTCATAACAAAGTAGGCTTAATATAGACTTATAAGTATACAAATGTGATATGTATAATATTTCTTAATTATTACAATAATTATTTATAGAGTATTGAAATTCTAAAATTTCTTCATTAATGTTAAATACTATTTATTTTTATTATCTATATTATGTTATACCATGATAATATATTAAGATAATAATATTAATTATTATTTAATTAATTATTTCAATTATTTAAATAAAAAAATTTGTTAAATTAATAGTTAATATATTTTAAATACTTGTGATATACTAAAATAATAATAAACCTCATCATTCTTCATATTTTTTATTACTAACTGTGATATATGATAAACTTATAATATTTAATAAATATTATTATATCAATTATTGAGATTTAAATTTTATTTAATTATATCTCTTATTCTTTATATGATAAAGTTTGTCATATTCTCTCACTTCTCTCTATTAGTATCATTTTCTTTTTCCATGAATTATGTTTCATTTTATATTCTTCTTTCACTCTCTGTCCTCTATCTCCCTACACTGACTCATTTCTTTTTGTTATATTTTTTTATTTATTCTCTCTATCTCATTTTTCTTCTTTATTTTTTTATCCTCTTCATTGAATTATTTCTCTTCTATCAATTTTGTTATTTTCATTTCTTTTACCTTCTTAACAATCTAACACATTCTTTCTATTATAAAATAATTATCTTTATTTATATTAACTCTTTTATAGCCTTATCTACTAATTTTATTTTAGTGATCACTAGTTTTGCATTGGTTAAAATATATTAGTTATAATATTTTTTATTATTTATATTTATTAAGTAATTTATCTTTTTATTGATAAGCATGATAACTTATTTGAAGGAAATCTCACATATTAATTTTTTCCTTACAAGAAATAATAGTTTATCTAATTTTTCTTTGCAATTTAAAATTAATAAATTATTAATGTTAGAGTATATTATTTCATATATAATAATAATAAAGTTATTTTTAAAAGAGCATGAGCATAATAATTTAAATAAACACTAAAAATGTTAAATATCTTTAAGACAATCATCACACAAACTACGAATTTGTTTACATTATTCATTCTTGACCACACCATCATTGCAGCACTAGATCTTATTAGAACTAAAAATTTAAGCATGCCTAGTAAAAGTTTTACTAGGAAAGGTGTCTTATTAAGAATCGCACATGTGATTAATTTTTTTAAATAGCATTCCTTTTTTTGTGATTAGCATTTTTTATAACATCTTAGTGTATAACTGTTTCATTATTTTAAGTGATTGTTTATAGTTACCCTTTTAGCAATTAATCATTAATATTAAATTTATGACATCTTTGTCAATGTCATATAATTCAATTAATATAATTTTATCATAAGCAAAATAAATTATATACATTATAATAGATAATAATTATTATATGGTTATAATCATATATATATGTTTTGTATAAATTTTTTAAAATATAACAATAATATATTATAAAAAATTATAAATTTAAAAGTGTATAATTAGTTTAAAATATTATTTATATTTTAATATTTTTATTTTGTCATATGAGGATAATATATTAGAATAATGATATTATTTGTTATTTAATTAAATTTTTTAATAACATGAAGAAGTAAAAGAATAATAAGTTAATATATAATACGTACTTTAAATGTTTATAACATATTAAGATAATACTAAATATAATTTTTTTATATTTTAATATTATTAAAAAAATTACTAAATCAACTTATAAAATTAAGTAAATATTATACTATTTATTATTATTATTTCAATTTGATTTAATTATTTCTTTCACTTTCTCTCTTTATCTTAATGTCTCTCACATTCTCTTAATTCAATCCCTCTCTCATTAACATTCTCTTATTTTTCTCTCTAATATCTATCTCCTTATATACAATTCCCTTCATTAACATTCTCTTATTTTTCTCTCTAATATCTATCTCTTTATATACAATTCCCTTTTCTCTCTCCTTTTTATGCTTTATGTTCTTATTTCTCCCTCTTTTACTTTATTATTTATTCCCTCTATCTCCTTTATCAACTACTTTTTTCTTATCCTCTTCACTGAAACATTGCTCGTCACTTTTTTTTATTATTTTTCTTTTTACTTTCCTCTTATCAATTCGTGACTTTCTTTTTCTTGTGGAAATGTTATCTTCATCTACACTGCCTCTTTTTTAGCTAGTTAAATTAATAGTACTTTATGTATAAGATTGATAACTTTATGGAATTAAACCTTATATATTACATTTTTTTAATAAAAAATTGTTTTTTTTTAAAAGTTTTATAAATTTCTTATTAAAAAAAAATTTAGATTAGAGCATATTACAATGTTTATAATAAGAGTAAAGATTAATTAAAAGTGCATATGCATTATAATTTAAAAATAATCAAAAATAGTTTATTAACTTTACGAGAATAATCACCTAACTTTTAATTTTTATCTTTTATAATGATGCATGATGAGACAACTATAGCATTACATCTTATTAGAAATGTAAAGTGAAGCATGCTTCGATGAGAGTGGCATTGAGATCACTGACTTTTTTAGAAGTGCTCAAGTTGCAAAAAAAAATTTAGCATTCTTTTTCTCATTAATGACAAAGAATTTAAATAACATGTGAATGTTAAATTAATTAAATTGTTCTAAAAGATTTTAACATTTATTATTTCAGTAATTAATTTTCAATATTAACTTTCTTATAATATTGCTTATTTCATTTAATAATAAATGTTAGAATTTATATATTATAACAAAATAATAGACATAATATTACTTAATATTGAAAAAAAATTTTATATTTATTATAATAAATTTTATTTAATTTGAGCTTTTAATCTTCTATACATGTTAATAATAAAGTGTTTTCAATATTGTAATATGTTATTATAGAATATTAGAAATAAAAAAGTTATTCAATAATGCATAATATTATTTAAATTTGTTGTTCATATTACATCATTTGAAGATAATATATTAGAATAGTTATATTATTTTTTAATTAATTAAAATTTGTATAAAAAATATGAAATTAATAATAGAAATATTATTTAAATAATTATGATTTAATATTTAAAATACTATTTGTTATTTAACAATTAAATTATTATATTTAACGAATACTAAAAATTTAAATATTAAATTTTAACTTTTATTTAATTACTGATCTCACTTCCTTCTCTATCGTATTATTATTCTCATTTTTTCTCCTCATTCTCTGTCTCGTTATATTTCTTTTTTCCCCTACCTCTCCTCTAGCCATAAATTTCTTATTTCACTCTTTCTCTTTTATCTTTTTTATTTATTCTCTCTATCTCTTCTATTTTATCTCTTTTTTTCTAGGTGCTAAATGATTTATCTATTTTTGTTAATATTTCATCTACATTTAATTTACCAATCTGTGACTTTCTTTCTTGTCAAATAGTTAACTCCATCTTCACTATGTATTTTTTACCTTTCAATGAACAAGATTTAAGGAATTCCTCATGTTGCACAATTTAATTTAAAATATTTAGTCAAAAAGATATTTTTGTTAGTTCTATTTAATTTGTAACTTAATTTTTGGCTAATAATAATGTAAACATAATGAAACAAATCTTAAGTAGTAATGTCTACTTTATCCAAAATAATAGTTTATTTTATATTTTATTAATTTCATATCAATAAAATTTTATAATTATAATATATAATGACATATATAACAAACATATTTTTAAAAAAACCATAGCATAATAACTTTAAAAATTTAAAAAATTGTTCATTTCTTTTATTTGATAATAAAAAATTTATCGTTATTTTTTTTTGTATGCATGCGTGACCACACTAGTATTATAACACTAAATCACATTAGAATGACAAAGTTATGCATGTTAGGGTGATAGTAGCTTTTTAATAGTTGACCTCATGAGAAATCTTTGTGTTTTTTTGTAGCATTTGTTTTTCTAATGATAGCAGTATTTTGATGAGCGACCTATCTATTTTTATAAAATTAAACTATTAAAAATAATAGTTTATAATTTCCATTTTAAAAAATAAATATTAATAGTAATTATTTTTAATTAATAATATTTTTTACCAATTCTCAATATCTTTATATTCTCTCCTCCTCTTCCTCCTATTTTTCTATTTATTCTATCATTTCTATCTTTCACTTTCTTGGTTGATCTCTCTCTCACCTCTACCTTCCTTATTTTTATCATGCTCTTGATTGAATCATCTCTCATCTCTCTTTTACTACTTTCCTCCCTTTCAACCTTATCAATTTGAGAATTTTGCACTCTCTTGTAGAACATTTATCTTCATTTACATTATCTTTTTTCAATCCTATAAATTAAAAATATTTAAGAAATATCTCATGTTTTATAATTTAATAAGTATTAATTAAAATAATTATATGTTTTATAATTTATATTTAATTTTTTATTTAATTTGCTGTTTATAAAAATCACAACTTCTTCGATTCAAATATCATATATTAATGTTTTCTTCTTAAAATTAAAAGTTTAAGTAATTGTTTTATTAATTTGATATTATTAATATATTTAGATTATAGTATATTATGATGCATAATAAGCATAAATTTTTTTAAAGGCACATATGCATTATAATTTGCAAAAAAATCTTTAATAGTTTATTATCTTTAGAACAATAACCGCACTACTCATTTTTAGCTTTTGCATTGAAGCAAGACAACACCAACATTATTGCATTAGATCTCATTGAAACTTCAAAGTTAAGTATGCTTTGGTGATTGTAGCATTGGGATGAGTGGCATTATAACAAGTTCTTAGGTTATGCATAGTTTTTCATAGAATTTTTCCTTCTAATTAATGACAAGATTTTAATAACATGCAAAAATTAAAAGTATGAAATCATTATAAATGATTTTTTATAATTACTATTTTTCTAATTAGTGATTAATATCAAGATTTTGTCATTATTTCAAATTTTATTTAATAATAAATATACCAATTCATTGGATATAATTAAATTACAACTATAATAATATTTAATATTTAGAAAAATAAGTTATATCAATTGAAATATTTGAAGAACAATTTATTTATTAAATATTTTAAGTATAATAATATCATATAATAGAATATTTTAAAAAAATGATCATATCACTAATGCTTGTTATTATTTATACTTATTATTCATAATAAATCATATCAAGATAACATTATTAAATAATTATATTAGTTATTACTTAATTAAAAGATTGATTAAAAAATAAATAAAATAAAGTTAAATGAAATAATAAAAAGATTATTTAAATAATTAAAATATTCTAAAATAATAATAAAAGTAAAATATTTTTTTTATGTATCTATTATTAAAATTTGTTTATAATTAACTTATTATATCTAATAAATGTTATAAATTTAATTATTAAGTTTTAACTTTTATTTAATTATTTTGCTCACTTTTTCTATCAATCGTAATGTCTCTAACATTTTCTCATTTCCATCTCTATCCCCTTATCATTCTCTTATTTGCCTCTTTTTTTTTAGATTTTATTACATTCTTGTTTGTGTCTCTCCTTTATTCTGCTCAAATTTCTCATTTCTCTATTTCACATTTGTTTTATTTATTCTCTCTATCCCTTTTACTTTCACCACGTGTTTTCCTCTTTAAAAAAAATCTCTCATCTCTCTTTATTACCATTTTCTCTTTATTTCACTCTATCAATAAATGAATTTCTCTCTTTCTTTTAGAACAGTTATCTCTATATTCACTATCCCTATTTAAGCCCATCAATTAACAATATTTAATAAATCTCCAAAATTACATAAGTAGTACAAATTATTAATCATAAATATATATTTGGTAATTTTTATTTATCATGTAATGTAATTTTTTATTCATAAAAATGATAACATAATGAAATAAAATCCCATGTGTTAACATCTACTTTATCAATAGTAATAGTTTAACTATTTTATTATTAGTTTTATACCAATAAAATATTTTTATTTGATTATATTGTGACATATATAATTTGCATATTCATTTTTAAAATAGAAGTGCATGATAATTTAAAATCTTTAAAAATAATGTATAATCTTTAAGACAATAATAACAAAATTATTATTTTTCTTTTGTGTGCAGTTTTTGCCATACTAGAATTATGGTAATTGAGCTCATTAAAACTACAAAGGTAATTATTCTTCGGTGATAGATGCATTTGGATGGGTGCCACTCTAAATGTCCTTATGTTACACATATTTTTTCGTAGCATTACTTTCTTAATGAATGATATTTTATTTTAATGACTTATTAATTTTAAATAATCAAACAAATATAAATGATTGTTTATAATTTCATATTAGTAATTACTATTTAAATAAAATTTATAAACTTTTTAAACTAAAATAATAAAGTAATTCCACTAATATAGATTAATTATCAATAAAATAACTCACATAAATTATAATAAATTAGAATTAACATTTTTTATAATAATGTATATATGAAATAACAAAAATGTGTTAAATATAACAATAATATATCATTAAAAATAAAAAATCTATAATTATATCATTAATATTAAATATTATTTATATTTACAATAAATTTTATGTGATATTAAGATAATGTTTTAGAACAACTATATTACTTATTATTTAATTAACTTTTTTAAGAATATGAATTAATAAAATAATGTAAAAGTAATACTAAATATATAATTTAAGTATTTGTAATATAATAAAAAAATAATAAACCTGCTATTAATTTATATTTTCAAATATTAAGTAATATATATGATTAGCTTTTAGTATTTTGCAAATATTAAAAAACTAATTATAAAGATTTATCATTATTTAATTATTCTTTTAATTTTTTCTCTTTATCTCAGTGTCTCTTATATTCTCTCTCTTATTTCTTTCTCATGTTGTCATTATTTTATTTTTCTCTTGATTATCAATCACTTTATATTCTCTTTCGCTTCTCTTTCTCTTCTTTTTCTCTTTATTTTGTCATTTCTATCTCTGTTTCACTTTCTTATTTATTCTTTCTATGTCCTCTATCTTCTCTATTTTTTTATCATGTTTATTAAACTATCCATCATCTCTTTTTGACTATAATTTTTCTATTTCCCTCTTATCAATCTATAACTCTCTCTTTTTCTTGTAGAATTGTTAACCTCATCAAACTATATTTTTTAGCCCTATCAATTAAAAATATTTTAGAATCTCTCATGCTTCAAATTTAATATTTTTAATTATAATAAAAATATATTTTTATCACTTTTTTTTATTATGCAATTTAATTTTTTATTTACAAGAATGATAACTTCTTGGAACAAAATATTATATATTAATATTTTCTTAATAAAAATAGTTTATTAATTTTCTTATTAAATTATATTAATAGTATATTTAAATTTTACAATATTATGACATATGTAATAAGCCTAATTTTTTTTTTAAAAGTGCATATGAAATATAATTTATGAATATTTTTAAATTGTTCTTTATCTTGGAGCAATAATCTCACTACACATTTTTGGCTTTTATAGTTATATGATACCACACCAGTATTATAACAATTGATCTTGTCATAACTCCAAAATTATGTATACTTAGATCATAGCTGCATTTTCATTGGTGACTTTAAAAGATGCCATTCTACTGCACATATCTTTTTATAGTATTCCTTATTCTAATGAATGATAATTTTTTTCAAAAAAATGTTGTTGTTAAGAAACATAAATTATTACAAATGATAATTTTTAAATTACTATTTGAGTAATAAATTTTTAGTATCAAATTCATGAAATTATTATTTATTTTATTTAATAATAAATATGATACTTTTTGTGGTATTATAAAAAAATAAAAAATAATATATTCAATATTGAGCAAAATAACTTGAGCATATTATAATAAATTAGAATTAATTTAAGTTTATAATAACATATATATGTTATATTTGAAAGTAAAAAATTATTTGATTATTATTAAATATTATTTATATTTATTATCCGTATTAAATAATGTCGAAACAATGTATTTAAATGATAATATTATTTATTAATTAAGGAAAATTTTAGTTATAAAAATGATTTAAAAAATATTAACAAATAATAGAAATATTATTTTAATTTTTTTAATATTCTAAAATAATAATAAATTTCAAATAATTTTTTATATTTTAATATGGTTAAATATTATTTATTATTAACTTATAATATTTAATAAATTTAATAAGTTTAATTATTAAGGTTTAAATTTTATTTATTTATTTCTCTTTCTTTTTTTATATTATCTTTTTGTCTCTCACAATCTCTATCTTACAAATCTCTCTTATTATGATTCATTTATTTGACTTTCCACTCTTTATATCATCTGGCCCTTTCTCTCTCCTTCATCCTAGTTTAATTTCTCATTTCTCTCTACATTTTATTTATCTATTTATTATCTTTTTCTCCTTTATGTTGTCACCTTTTTCCTCTTCATAAAATTGTCTCTCATCCCTCTCTTTTATATTTTCCTCTTTATTTCCTTCTTATCAATCTTTGACTTTCTCTTTCTATTACAAAATACTTATCGTCATCTATGCTCTCTTTTTTGACCATTTATTAATAATATATAGGAAATCTCTTATATTACATAGTTTATTGCATAATATTTTATATAAAATATATTTTGTTATTTTTATTTATTTCTTAATTTAAATTATTTACTCATAAGAATAATAACATAATGAAAGGACATCTTATTAATTAACATCTACTTTATAAAAAATAATAGTTTATATAAAACTACAAATTTCATTTAAGTAAAATATTTATTTCATAATATCTTATAACATACATAATAAGCATAAGGTTTTTTGAAAAGTACAAGTGCATGAAAATTTAGAAAATTTTAGATGAGATTCATTATTTTTTAATACAACAATCACACAACTAGAATTGTTTTTTCTTTTGTTTGCATTTGCACCCACACCATAATTATACCATTTCATGCATTTAGAAATCCAATTTTAAGCAAGCTTGGGTGAGCATAGTATTTGAATGCATGACCTCTAGAGAACTCCATGTATTACACATTTTTTCATAGCATTGCTTTTTTTTATTTAAGGTTATTTTATTGTAATAACTTGTTAATATATTAAAAAATAGTTATTATGAATATTATGCTATAAAAAAATAATATGACAACAAAAATATCATTTATTCTCTCTATTTCCTCTATCGTCTCTATTTTTTTATCATCTCTATTAAACTGTCGCTCATTTTATTTTTACTTCAATTGCACTATTTCCTTCAAGTCAATAGATAACTCTTGCTTTCTCTTGTAGAATAGTTGACTTCATGTACACTATCTCTTTTTAGCCCTATTAATTAAAAATATTTTAGAAATCTTTCATGTTTTAAAGTATAACATATATTAATGATAACAAAAATATATTTTATTAGTTACATTATATATGTAATTTCATTTTTAATTTATAAGGATGATAACTTAATGGAACCAAATCTTATATATCAATGTTTTCTTAATAAAAAAAGCTTATGTATTTTTTACTTATTTTATATAACTAAGAAATTTAAATTAGAGTATATTATGACATATCTAATAACCCTTAAATTATTTTTATAAATGAATATTCAATATAATGTACAAAAATTAATAAAAAGTTTATTTTTTTAAGGACAATAATTTAACTTCTCTTTTTTGGCATTTAGAATGATGTGAGAACACACCAGCATTATAGAATTAGATCTTATTGGAACTCCAAAATCAAGTACACTCAGATGATAACTGCATTGAGATAATTGAATTTAAAAGATGTCGTCATGTTGCAAATTTTTTCATAGTATTCCTTTTTCTGATGAATGATAAATGATTTCAATAATATATTATCGTTGAAAAAACATAAATTGTTACAAATGATATGTTATTAATTACTATTTTAGTAATAAAGTTTCAATATCAACATTATAACATTATTATTTAATATATTTAATAACAAACATGATAGTTCATATGATATAATAAAATAATAAAAATCACATTTTTTAATATTTAGCTAAATAAATTTTAGTTATTATAACAAATTATAATTTATTTAAGTTCATAATCAAATATTCATGTTTTGTATAAAAGTAAAAAAATTTTCATTTAATCTTAAATATTATTTATAAATATTATCAATATTAATTAATGTGAAGGTAATATATTAGAATGATGACATTAATTATTTTTTAAGCCAAATGTTAATTATAGATATGATTAAAAAATATTAAAAATCATAAAAAACCTAAAATATTTACTATGGTTTATTATTGTTAAAATTATTTATAATGAACAGATTATTTTTAATAAATATTACAAGTCTAATTATTAAGGTTTAACTTTTATTAAAATTTTTCTCTTTAACTTTTTATCTCTCACAATCTCTCACTTCCTTATCTCCCCTTTATTATTTTGTCATTTGTCGAACCATTCGTTATGTCTTTATATCTTCTCGTCCCTCTCACACACCTCCATCCTTGTTTAATTTCAAATTTCTTTCTCGGTTTGACATATCTATTTATTATCTTTATTTGCTCTATGATCTCACTTTTTTCCTCTTAACTAAACTCTCTCTTATCTGCCACTTTTATATTTTCCTCTTTATTTCCCTCTAATCAACCTTTTACTTTCTCTTGTCTTAAAAAATACTAATCTCCATCTATGCTATCTCTTTTTTAGAACATATATTAACAATATATAAGAAATCTCTCATGTTACATAGTTTAATATATAATATTTATGATACAAATTTATATTTCATTATTTATATTTATTTTTTATTTAATTGTTTACTCATAAGTATAATAACATAATGAAAGAAACTCCTATGTATTATTATCTACTTTATAAAAAATAGTAGTTTGTTAAATTCTTACTAATTTTATATAACTAAAATATTTACTTTTAAAAATATTATAACGTATATGATAAGCTTCAATTCGATTTTAAATGCACAAATGCATGAAAATAAAGAATACTTCAAACAATATTCACTCATTATCTTCAATACAATAATTACACTGCTACATTTTTTACTTTTATAAGCATCTGCAGCCACACCATCATTATAGCATTTGATCTAATTAGAAACATAATGTTAAGCAAGCTTAGGTGAGCATAGTATTTCAACAAATGAGCTTTTGATAACTCCATATATTATAAATTTTTTCATAGCATTCCTTTTTTTAATTGATATTTTATTTTGAAAAATTGTAAATATTAAAATATTTAGTTATTATAAATGTTAGTTTATAATTATAATTTCCATAAATAATTATTAATATATACTTTATAACATTATCATTAATTTCAATAAATAAAAAATATGACATTAAATATGATGTAAAAATATAATACATTTAATATTATTTAATTGTAACAAAAATAGCTTATATCAATTACAACAAATTAGAATTATTATAAAGTAATAACCATTTACACATGACACATATAAAAGTTCTTAATTATAAATATAATTTTTTATACAATTTTCAAAAAATAAAATTATATCATTAATGTTAAATTTAATTTTTATTTATTGATTAAATTATGTCATATGAATTTAACATAATAAAATAATGACATTATTTTTTATCTTATTTAGTTTTAAAATTTTTTTAGTAAAAGTAACTAAAATTAAAAAAAATTTAAAATTGCAAATGCATTATAATTTGCAAAAATTTTAAAAAGTTCATTTTTTTTTGAAAATTATCACACAACTATTACTTTTTGGATTTTAGAATAATGCATGACCACACAAATATTATAGTATTGGATCTATTAGAACCCGAAACTTAAACAAGCTTTGGTGAGTTTACAGTTTGAATTGGTCACTTCATAAGATGTTCTCTAGTTTCACATATCTTTTGTAGCTTTTGTTTTTCTAATTAATTATAAATGATTTTAATAATATGTGAATGTTATGAAATTAAATTATTATAAACAACAGTTTATAATTACTATATTACTAATTAACACTAATATTAAGTTTTTAGTTATGTTGTTCATTTTATTTAATAATAAATATTTTACTTCATATGAAATAATAAAATAATAACAACAATATTTTTTTAATAAATAAAAAAAAATATTAATAATATGAAATTTATTTTATTTTATGTTTATAATAATTTATAAATATTATTTATAAATTATTTCAAATTTAGTAATATTATGTTATAAAAAATTAGAAATAAAAGAATGGTCTAATTAAAGCTCACTACTACTTTTATTTATTTTTCATATTAAATCATATGAAGATAATATATTTGAATAGTGATATTATTTATCACTAAGTTAAAATTATAAATATTAGACCTAATAAAATAAAATTAAATTAATAATTAAAATAATGTTTCAATTATTAATGTAATAAAAAAATAAACCCTTAATTTTTTATATTTCAATATTATTAAATATTATAATAATTAAATAATTATATTTATAAATATTATAAATTTTGTTATTATGATCTAACTTTTGTTTAATTATTAGAACGACTTTCTTTTTTATGCCATTGTTATTATCTTATTGTCTCTTCATTATTCATCTCCTTATATTCTTCTTGGCCTCTTTCTCTCTCATCCTTCTCAAATTTCTTATTTCTCTCTCTAGTTAACTTTTTATATTGGTTTTCTTTATCTCCTCTGCATTATCTCTTTCTTTCTTCTTCATTAAATAGTCTCTCAACTTTCTCTATTATTATGTTTCTCTGTACTTCACTCTTACCAATTTGTGACTTTGTCTCCTTCTTGTACGTTAGCTATCTCTTTTTTTACTATCTCTTTTTCAATGCATCAATTAATCATGTTTAAAAAATTTCTCGTGTTGCATAATTTCATTTTAAATATTTATCAAGAATAAATTTTTAGTAATTTTTATTTATTATTTACTCTAATCTTTTATTAATCATAATGACAAAGTAATGAAAGAAAATCTTATGTATCAATATCTACTTTATCAAAAAAAAATAGTTTATACTACTTTTATTAATTTAATATTAATTAAATAGTGATATTAGAATATATTATGATATATATAATAACCACATTTATTTTAAAAATGCATATGCATTATAATTTAGAAAATTTTAAAAATTCTTCAACATCTTTATGACAATAATCGCAAAATGATGATTATTTTTTCTTTTGTATGCATGTATGACAGCACAAATATTATAAAACGTGATCACATTAGAATGCCAAACTTAAGCATGCTTTGTTGACAGTAGTACTTGGATCGGTATCTCTTGATGACATTTGAAAAACATTTATTTTTAATAACTTATTAATTTTTAAAAATGAAAATATTTTAAAGATTTTTTTTAGTTAATATTTTAGTAGTTAAATATTAATAATTATTTCATAATGTCTTTATGAATCTCATATGTCATCTATCATCTCTTTTTTCCTTATCCTATTCTTTGAATTTTCCTTAATATTTCTCTTTTATTATTTTAATTTTTATTCCTCATTAATGATTTGCAAGTCTTCTTCTCACTATAGATTAGTTATCTTAATCTATACTATCTTTTCTCAATCAATCAAATAATAATATTTGAGAAATCTCAAATATTTCATAGTTTAAAATATATTAATTAAAATAAATATATATCTTAATTATCTATACTTACAATGTCATTTAAAGTTTCTTATAAAAAAGATAACTTAATGGAACTAAATCATTTATATTAACATTTTCTTTAACAAATGTATTTGTTTGTGTAATTTTTTATTGGTGGTTAATTAAACATTAATATTAGAATATATTATGACATATACACTAAGCATAAAAAATTTAAAATGTATTATCCATTATAATTTAAAAAAATTCTCAAACTACACATTATCCTTGGGAGAATAACCACACAACTAGTAGTTTTTGGCTTTTATATTGATGCATGACCACACCAGTATAATAGTATTAGATCTTATTAGAATATCAAAGTTTAACATGTTTTTGTTAGAATAGTATTGGGTTGGGTGACCTCATCAGAAGTCCTCATGTTGAACATATTTTTTTCACATCATTCCTTTTTTCTAATCAATGACAAAATGATTTTAATAATAAGTTAATGTTTAAATAATTAAATTGTTATAAAGAATAGTTTATAATTACTATTTTATTAAACAATTAATAATATCAGCTTTATAATGTTATTATCAATTTTATTTTTAATATAATAAACAACTAAATATAGTATATTTTATTGTTTAGAAAAATATCTTCTATTTGTGTTAATTGATAAGCATTAATTTTTTTACTATTGTTTACAAAAGTTTTGTATAAAACTTTTTAAATATAACAGTATCACATTATAGAATATTAGAAGTCTAAAATTATATTATTAATGTTAAATATTATTTATATTCATTATCTATATTACATCATCTGAAGGTAATATATAAAAATAATGATTATATTTATTATTTAGAGAAAAATTTAAATTATAATAATTAATATAATAAAATTAAATCAATAATTAAAATATTAATAAATTATTAAAAATTTACTAAAATAATAATAAACTTCATATATTTTTTATCAATTTTTATTATTAAATATTATTCATAACTAACATATTGTAATTAATAAATATTATAAGTTAGATTCTTAATATTAAACTTTTAGTTAAATATTTCTCACGTTTTTCCCTTTTTCTCTTTCTCTCTCAAATTCTGTGACTTCTCTCATTATCATTTTCCTATTTCTCTATCCATCCTTTATCTCTTTATAAATTCTTTCCCTCTCTCTCTTCCATTCTTTTTTACTTTCTAATTTCTATTGCTTTCACTTTTTTATTTATTGTCTCAATCTACTATATGTACTCATTTTTGTTTTCATATTTATTAAATCGTCTCTCATCTCTTTATTATAATTTTCTTTTTTATTTTCCTCCTATCAATATGTGACGCTCACTCCTTGCAAAAAGGTTATCTATGTCTTTATTATCTCTTTTTGTTTGCTCATTTTCGATGATGATAATCACACATTTATGATTTTTTCATTTCTATGAATGTGTAACCACATGAGCATTATAGCGTTTGATTTCATTAGAACTCCAAAGTTAATCTAGGTTGGGTGATAGTATTGGAATCCATTATCTCTTGAGATTTTTTTGTGTTACACATATCTTTTCATAGCATTCTTTCTTTTAATTAGTGACATTTGATTTTAAGAACTTATTAGTAGTAAAAAATTAATTATTTACATTGTTTTTTAATAATTACTATTTTAGTTATTAATTTTTAACATTAAATGTTCTATAATAAAATAATGTTGTTTAATAAAATAAATGTTTTAATATAGCTTTTTGTAAATAAATAACTTATATTAATTACAAAACATTATAATTAATATATGTTTATAACCATAAGTATATGATATGTCTCTTATTTTTTTAAATATAATAATACTTTTTAATAGTTCTCTTAGATAAAAAAGTTATTCATCAATGTTAAAAAAATTATTTATATTTAATATCTATAATAAGTCGAGTGAAGATAATATATTTTAATAATGATATTAGTTATAATCTTATTATGTTTTTAAATTATTTGATTGGAAAATAATATTAAATTTGTAGTGACTATATCTTTAAACAGTTATAATATACTTAAAAAAACTAAAAAAATAATTATTTTTAACATTTTCATATTATGAAATATTATATATGATAAACTAATAATATTTAACAAATATTATAACTTTTCTTATGTATATCAATATTTTATTTATTTATTTACCTTATTCTTTCTCTTAATCCTAACATCACTCAAATTCTCGCTTACTTTTCTCTCCACATATCATTTTCTTAATTTTCTATCAAATCTTTATCTCTTTATATTTCTTTTTGCTCTTTATATCCAGTTTTCCACTCTATTTTCTCATTTCTCTTCATTTCACTTATTTATTCACTTTATCTCCTTTATCCTCTCTCTTTTTCTTATCCTCTTCATTGAATATTTTCTCATCTCACTTTTTTACTATTTTGCTTTCTATTAGCCTATTATTAATTTGTTATTTTCTCTATTATAGAAGAATTACCTCATTCTACAGTCTCTTTTTTTGCTCGATCAAATTATTTTATTATAAGAATCTCTTGCGTTGCATGGTTTAATATAAATTAATTTAAATAAATATATATAAAAAAATTTTATATCTATTATGTAATTTACATTTTATTTATATGTATGATAACTTAATGTTGGAAATCTGATTTATTAATGCATTCTTTATTTGAAAATAATCGTTTATTTTTTTCTTTATTTGATATTAATTGCATATTAATATTAAAGTATATTATGACATGTAAAATAAGTTATTTTTGAAGGTCAATAGGCATAATAATTTATGAAAATTCTAAAATAGTTCATCATCTTTTGGGCAACATCAAACAATTATAACCTCAAGGATTTTATATTCATGCAAGACCAGACGAATATTATAGCATTGTATGCAATTAGAACTATAAATTTAAGCATAATTAAGCAAGAATGATAAAAGGAAAGGTGACATCTTGAGAAACCTTGCTGTTACACATATCTTTTCATAATACTCCTTTTTTTAATGACAAAACATTTGTTTTAATAACACATTAATCTTAAAAAAATTAAATAATTTTTAATAATAATTTAAACTTATTACTTTTGTAATTAATTATTAATATTAACTTTAAACAATATCGTAAATCTCATATAATAATAAATATCACGCATGATATCATATAATTAAATAATAACTATAACATTCTTTAGTGTTGAGCAAAATAACTTATCAACTATAATTAACTCAATTTAATACATGTTCATAGTTGTAAATACCTGTTGTGTATCAATGTTTTTTAATATAGTAAAATTATATTATTGAACATTAGAAATAAAAAATTATATCATTAATGTTAAATATTATTTATATTGATTATCTATATTATGCTATAAAAAGATAATATAAAAGAATAATTACTTTATATTTTTAATCGACTTTTTTAATTAAAAAAAATAATTTAATAATATTACATTAATAATCAAGATATTCTTTGTATATTTGTAATATTCGAATGTAGTAATAAATCACAAAACTTTTTTATGTTTCAATATTATTAAATATAATATTTTATCATGTTGTGATTAACAAATATTATAAATTTAAATATTAACTTTTTGCTTTTATGTATTTATTTTTTATACATATTTCTCTTTATCTCAATGCCTCATATTCTCTCACGTTCTTCTTTACCCTATTGTTATTCTCTCATTTTTCACTAAATTCTCTATCTCCATATATTTTAGTTATCACCACTCTTTTTTATCCTTTTGTACTTTCTTATTTCTCTCTATTTCGTATTTTTATTTATTTTCCCATCACTTTTTATTTTCCCTCTTCTTTTTTTTATACATTAAATCATCTATTATCACTCTCTATGACTATTTTTCTCTCTATTTTACTATTACTAATATGTGATTTTCAACCTCTCTTATGGAATCATTGCCTCCATATTTACTAACTTTTTTAATATTTTTTATTGTATAGCTTAATATACAATATTCATGATAAATATTTTTTTAATTATTTATATTTATCTTGTAATTTTATTTTTTTATTAAAAATAATTAGAACGTAATAGAAGAAAATCATATAAAAAATAATAATTTATTTAATTTTTTACCTATTTGATTAAAATTACATATTGGTTTTAGAATATATTATGACATATATAATAAGCATAAATGGTTTTCAAAAGTGTATATGGATGATAAATTTGAAAGTCTAAAAAACGAATCATTATCTTAAAGACAACAATCAAAGAACAACGACTGTTCTGCGTTTGTATCCGTGTGCGAGCACACATTAGCACTAGATCTCATTAAAACTCAAAAGTTAAGCATGCTTTGGTGAGAGTAGTATTTGAAATGTAACCATTACAGAAGTCCTTATGTTGCATGCAATTTTTTTTCACATTATTTTTTGTAATAAATGACATTTGATTTTAATAACATGTTAGTATTGAAAATTAAATTATTATAAATGATAGTTTACAATAAAAATTTTTGTAACTAACAATTAATATTAATTTTATAACTTTTTTATCAATTTATTATAATAAAATAATTTCTTTATTATAGTAAAATATTTAATAAAATAACTTATACAAATTATAATAAACTAAATTAATATATGTTAGTAATCATAAATACATTCTATGTATAAAGGTTTTTAAATATAATAGCATTATGTGTTACAATATAGAAAATCTAAAAACTATATCAACAATCTTAAAAATTATATCATGTCATATGATGATAATATATTATGGTAATAATATTATCCATTACTTAGTTAACATTTTAAATTTTAATAATCAATAAAAAATAAGGGGTTAATTGTTACAATTTAATTTAAATAATTGAAATATAGTAAAATTATATTAAACTTCATTTTTTTATATTTTAAAATTATTTCATATTATATATAATTAACTTGTAATGTTGACTAAATAGTATAAGTTTAACTATTAACATTTAGGTTTCTTTAATTATTTTTCTTGGTTTTTCCTTTTATTGTAAAATCTCTTATATTCTCTCAATTCCATCTCTCAGTCATTATCGTTCTCTTATTTTCGTTTATATTCTCTATCTCTTTATTTCTCTTTTGCTTCTGTCTCTCCCTTTTTTCTCCATATTGTACCATTTCTCACTTCGACTTTGTTAATTATTCTCCTTATCTCCTCTATATTGTCTCTATTTCTTTTCCTCTTCATGAAATTATCGCCAACTTTTGTTGTTTTTTTCTATTTCTCTGTTATAAACTTGAGATTTTCTCTCTTATAGAATAGTTATCTCAACCTATACTCTAATTTTTTTAGCTAAATCAATTAATAATATTTGGAAAATTTTCTTAAGTTTCATAGTTTAATATATATATTAATAATAATTATTATATATTTTATTATCTATATATTATATAATTATATATATTTTATTATTTATATATTTATAAAAATGATAACTTAATGGTACTAAAACTTATACATTAATATTTTATTTATTGAAAATATTAGTTTTTATTTATTTTATTATTTTGGTATTAATAAAATTTTTATATTAGACAATGTTATGACATATTAAGTAACTATAAATTTTTTTTTAAAAATGCATGTTGTGAATAATTTATAAGACTTATCAAACAGTTCATTTAGTTGAGAATAATAATCGCACATACAAGTTTTTTGCTTTTGTATTGATTGGTAACGACACTTGTATTATAGAATTCGACCACAATGGAACTTGAAAGTTAGGCATGCTTTTGTGATAGTAATAATATGACAATTGAATACTTTTTAAGTACTCATGTTGCAATTTTTTTTTTAATAGCATTTTTCTAACGGATGAAAAATGGTATTTGAAAATTCTTATTTTGTTAGCTAATTGTTAATATCAAATTTATAACATTATTATCAATTTTATTTAAAATTAAATATTGCACTTCATATGGTATAATAAAATAATAAATATAATATTGTTTGATAATGAGCAAAATAACTTATATTAATTATAATAAATTTTATTTAATACTTGTTCATAGTCATATATATGTGCTTTGTGTTAAATTATTTAAATATAATAACATTATATTATAGAATAGTGCAAATCTAAAATTATATCATTAATTATAAATATGTTTTACACTTATTACTTATATTAAGTCATATTAAGGTAACATTCAATTAATTTCATTAACTACAATTATGTGTTAAATAAAATTATTTTTATCATTGTCTTATTTTTTTGTTCATCATTATGTCCTTATGTTATTGTTGCCCTACTCTCACCTTTATCCATTTATGTTTTCTTATTTCTTTCTCTTTCTTTCTTATAAAATAGTTATCTCTATCTGCACTATCTCTTTTTTAGCCCATCAATTAACAATATTTAAGAGATCTCCTACACTACATAGTTTAAGGTATAATACTTTTCAACAAAAATAAATCTTATTATTTATATTTATTACTTAATTTAGTAATGTCAGCTTCATAAAAAATAACAATTTATGTAATGTTTTTCCTAAAATTTAATTTAAATAAAATATTCATAGTATATTATATTATGACTTATGATAAGCATAATTTTTCTAAAGTCAAAATGCATGACAATTTGGAAAACATCAAAAATTTCTTATTATCTTCAAGAAAATAGTCACATAATAATGATTTTTTTGGCTTTCGTATCTATGTGCTAGCAAAGAACCATTCTACCACTTGATCTTGCTATAACGCCAAAGTTAAGCATGTTTCATCCGGGGTAGTATTAGAAAGGGTGATCTCTTAGGAATTCATCATGTTTGACATATTGTTTCATACCATTTTTTATAAAGAATGAAATTTTATTTTAATAGGTTTTAAACAATTAAAAATATTAAAGTATTATAAATGATAGTCTATAATTATCATTTTAGCAATTAATATTAATACTAACTTTATAATATCAAAATAAATTTTATTTAGTAAAAACTATGATAATGCGAATGATATGATGAAATAATTCATTAATATAGTTTAATTTTGAACAAAATAACATATATTAATTATAATAAATTAGAATAAATATTTATTTATTATGATGTTGATGGGCTATGTACGAAAATGTTTAAATGTAACAATAAAATATTTTACAATATAAAAAATGTGAAATTATATTATTAATTTTAAATATTGTTTATATTTGTTATCTACATTATGTCAAAGAGAATATATTAGAACAATGAGTTTTTTATGGTCGATATATACTTTAAGCATTTATAATATACTAAAATAATGATAAAACTTTTATTTTCTTTTTTTTTAATATTATTAAATATTATATATGTTTAACTTTTATTATTTAAAAAATATTTTTATTTTAATTGTTAATATTTAACTATTATTTTATTATCTCTCTCACTTATATCTTTTTACCTCAATGTCTCTCATATTCTCTTACTTCTCTCGCCCATCATCGTTCTATTATTCATCTCTTAATTTTAAATATGGTTTATATTTATTATCAACATTATGTCATAACAGAATATAATAGAAAAATGAGTTTTTAATGGTCGATATATACTTTAAACATTTATAATATACCAAAATAATGATAAAACTTTTTTTTTTTTTTAATATTATTAAACATTATATATGTTTAACTTGTATTATTTATAAAGTATTTTTATTTTAATTGCCAATATTTAACTATTATTTTATTACCTCTCTCATTTATATCTTTTTATCTCAATGTCTCTCATATTCTCTTACTTCTCTCTCCCATCATCATTCTATTATTCATCTTAGTTCTCTATGTTCTTATAATCTTCTTGTCTTTTCGCTCATTTATCTTCTCTACTTCTCTTTTTTCTTTCTATGATTCACTTTTTTTAATTATTCTCTGTATCTCCTCTCATTTAAAATATTCATATTCATTAAATCATTTCTCATTTTATTACTATTTTCCTCTCTATTTCACAGTTAGTAATCTACGACTTTCAAACTCTTATAGAATAGTTATATCCATCTTCACTCCCTTTTTGAACCCATCAAATAATAATTTTTAAGAAATCACATGGGTTACTACATTTAATATATAATATTTATGATGTTGTTTAATAATTTATACATACAATTTTTTAGATAATGGAAGAAAATATTATGTATTAATTTTTACTTTATGAAAATATAATAATGCACAAATTTTATTTATTAATTTCATAAAAATAAAATATTTATTTGAGAACATATTATGAAAAATATGGTAAGTTTAAATGTTTTTAAAAGTGAATCTTAACAATAATGTACAAAATTTTAGAAATAGTTTATTATCTTTTAATCAATAATCACACAATTATGATTGTTTGGCTTTTGTATGCTTGTATCAATTCTTATGAAGTTCACGTCTTACATAGTTTTTCATAGCATTTTATTTTCTAATTAATAACAATTGATTTTAATAAGATGTTGTTCCTAAAAAAATAAATTACTATAAATGATAGTTTATAATTAGCTTTTTGTAATTAATTATTAATATTAAATTTATAACATCTTCATTAATTTAGTATAAAAAACGACACACCGTATGATATAATAAAATATTAAATTCAACTTACGTTAATATTGAGAAAAATAAATTATATCAAATATATTAAATTAGAGTCAATCTATGTTTATAATCCTCAATATATGTATGTGTAGCAGTTTTTAAAAAAAACTAGTATTATAGCATAAACTATTAAGAAAAATTAAATTGCATCAGTAATGTAAGTGTTATTTACTTTTACTATCAGTATTATGATGTTTCAAGATAACATATTATAATAAAATTTTATTTAATTTTTAATTAATGCCTTTTATCATAAATATCAATAAAATAATATTAAATTTATAGCCAAAATATTATATATTTAATGAATATTGCAAGTTTTATTATTAATCTTTAACATTTATGATTATCTTAGTTTTATCTCTTATTACCATCCACTTTTTTATGTGTTGATTCATTATCTTTTAATATTCTTCTTGCTCTCTCTTCTATGCTTCTATGCTTTCTCATTTCTTTATCTCATTTACTTATTTATTTATTTTTAGTATCTCATGTAGTTCTCTCATAATTTTCTATTTCATTAAATTGTCTCTGATCTTTCTCTATTGTTATCTTTTCTCTCAATTTCACTCTTATCGACCTTTGACTTTCTCTCTTTCATAGAATAGCTGTCCTCATATTCATTAAGTATTTTTCACACCATCATTTAACAATGTTTAAGAAATCTCTTTTGTTGTATAATTTACTATGTAGTACTTATGATAAGTATATATTTTACTATTATATAAAAAACATAACTTAATTTTTTATTGATAAAAAGAATAACAAAAAATTAAAAATATTGCATAATATTTCTTACTTTATAAAAAACACTATTTTATATAATTTTTAATTAATTTGATATAAATAAATTATTTGTATAATAATATATTATGTCATATATAGTAAACATAATTTGTTTTAAAAATGCATGTGCATTATAATTTAGAAAAATTTAAAAATAGTTCACTATCATTGATACAATAATCACACCACTTCGATTATTTGGCTTTTGTATGCAATGCAACCTCACAAGCATTAAAACATTGGATCTCATTACAACTTGAAATCAAGCATTCTTATTTGAAAGTAGTGTTTTGATGGGTGACCTCTTGAGAAGCCATCATTTTGTACATATTTTTTCATAGTGTTCCTTTTCTAATGAGCGAAATTTCATTTTAATAACATGTTGATATTGAAAAATTAAATTATTATAAATGATAGTTTATAATTTCTTCTTTTAAAACTAATTCTTAATATTAATTATATAACATCCTTATCAATTTTGTATAATAAAATAATTACTTTAATAATGTTTAATTGTCCTAAAATATATATATTAATTACTATAACTTAGAATTAATATACTGTTATAGTCATATATACTTATTAAGTATAACATTATTTAGATGTAATAACAGTATATTATATAATATTAGAAATCTTTAACTATATCATCAATTTCAAATATTTTTTATGTTTATTATCTATATTATGTGATATGAAGATAATATATTTGAATAATAATATTATCTATCATTTAATAAAATTTTTTTAATTGTGTGAATTAATAAAGTAATACTAAACAAAAAACTAATATGTACTATAAACGTTTGTAATACATTAAATTAATAATAAAACATTTTTTGATGTATTAATATTGTTGAGTATTACATATGACTAAATTGTAATATTTAATAAATCTTTTAAGTTTAATATTTAACTTTTATTTTATTATTTAACTTATTTTTTCTCTTTATCTTAATGTCTCTCATATTCTCTTTATTCCTTTTCTCTCCATTATCATTCTCTTACTTTTCTCTCCATTCTTTATCTCTGTATATTCTCTTTCTCCTCTCTCTTTTACTATATTCCTTTCTATTTGTCTCTCATAAATCGATAACTTTCTCACTCTCTTGTAGAAAAGTTATCTCTATATACATTATCTCTTTATAATTTTTATCAATTACTAATATTTTAGAAATCATTAATATTTCATAATTCATTATATAGTAATTCTATATTTTAATATTCATATTTATATATAATATAATTTTTTTTTAAGAATGACAAATTAATGAAAGTAAATAATCTATATTAATATTTCATATATGAAAAATTATATTTTATATAAGTTTTATATTACTTTTATATCAATACAACATTTGTATTAGTATATATTATAGCATACATATGAAATATAGAGTTACATTTAAAATTCTGCATGCATAAAGACCTACAAAAATTCTCGAATGACTGATTAGCTCGGTGACACCCATCACATGTACTAGTTTTTGGCTTCGTTGTTGTTGTGTGACCACATTAGAATCTTGGCACTAGATCTCATTCGAACTTCAAAGTTAAAGCAAGCATGGGTGTGAGTAATATTTGGATGGGTGACACCTTAACCTATTCTTTTATTACACCAACATTTCCACAGCATTCTTTTTTCTAATAAATGATAAATAATATTAAAAACATATTAATGTTGAGAAAATTTTATTTATTTTATATAATTAGTTATAGTTAAAATTTTTTTTATTATTAATATTAACCAAAGATAATTTTGGTTTATTTTATTTAATAATAAATATAATACTTCATATGATGTAATAAAATAATATTTATAACATTACTTAATATTAAGCCAAATTACTTATATCAATTATAATAAATTCCATCGAATATATATTTATAGTGCTATATGCATCATGTGTATTGCATTTTTTAAATATAATAATATTATATTATAGAATATTAGAAATCTAAAATTATATCATAGATGATAAATATTATTTAAAATTTTTATTTACATTATGCCATTTAAATATTACATATTAGAATAATTACATTATTTATAATTAATTAAATTTTTTAGTTACAAGTGTTAACAAAATAATATTAAATTAAAAGGTAAATGTACATTAAACATTTATAACACTCTAAAATAGTATTACACCACAAATATTTATTTCATATTTTAATATTATTAAATATTATATATTATTTACTTGTTATATTTAATTAATATTAAAGGTCTAGTTATTGAGATTTAACTTTTTTTTAATTATTTCTCTTTTTTATGACAATATCTCTCATTCTCTCTCACTTTACCTCTCTCTTGTTATTATTCTCTAATTTGTCTCATCATTCTCTATCTTCTTATAATCCTGTTGGTCACTCAGTCCTCTTTTTATGGTTAATTTTTTATTTCCCTTATTTACTTTATTATTTTTTTAATCTCATTTATGTTCTCTCTTTTTATTTTTCTCTTCATTACATAGTCTTTCATCTCTTTTTACTACTTTTTTCTGCTTGTTTCACTCATATCAATCAATGACTTTCTATGTCTCATTTTTAAAATAGTTATGTCTATCATTACTATATCTCTTTTTCAACACATCAAATCACCATATTTAAGAGAACTCTCACAATACATAGTTTAATATAATTTTTTTAGAGATACATATTTTATTAATTATATTAATATGTAATTCATTATTTTATTTATAAGATTGATAACATAATGGATGAAAACCTTATGTATCTATGTCTACTTCATTAAAAATAATACTTTATTTAATTTTTTATTAATTTTATAGAATTCAAAATATTAATATTATAATATATTATAGAATATATAATAAGCATAATTTTTTGATTATTCAAATGCTTTATAATTGAAAATATTTCATAAATTGTCCATTATCTTCAAGAAGATTATAACAAAATTATGATTGTCCTACTTTTGTATACATGTGCGACCACACAAGAGTTGTAGCCTTATATCTCGTTAGAACTAGAAAGTTGAGCATGATTGGGTGAATATGGAATTGGAATGGTTCACATATCGACAAGTCCATTTGTAACAAAGCTTTTTCTTAGAATTCCTTTTCAAACGAATGACATTTAATTTTAATAACTCTGTAATACTCAAAAAATAAATTATTATGAATGATATTATATAATTAACATTTTGTTAATTATTTGTTAAAAAATGTGATGCTATTCATGATATAACAAAAACTTCTCTTATGATATTTTACTTGTGAGCAAAATAACTTATATCGATTTTAATAAACAATAAATAATATAAATTTATCGTTCTTTATATGTGTTATGTATAACAATTTTAATGTATAATAATAATATATTTTAGAATATTAGGAATCACAAAATATACAATTAATAGAAGTTATCATTTATATTTATTATATATGTTATGTCATTTGAAGATCACATATTGTAGTAATGATGTTAGTTTTTCCTTAATTAATGTTTTCTATTAGATGAATTAATAAGAGAATATTAAATTAGTTATCAATATATATTACAAACATTTGTGATATATATAAAAAATAAAAAACCTTGTATTTTTTATATTTTAATATTGTTAAATATTTATATGATTAACTTGTAATAAATAATAAATATTATAAGTTTAATTTTTAAGATTTAACAATTGTTTAAATATTTCTCTTACTTTTTTCTCTTTATATCAACATCTCTATCATTCTCTCAGTTAACTCCCCTCCCATTATCATTCTCTTATTCTTTATTCTCTATCTCTCTATATTCTCTTCACCCTTTCTCTCCCTTATTTCTTCCTTTTTTTTCTTATTTATCTCTCTTTCACATTGTATTTTACTCACTCTATCTTCTTTGTCTTCTTTCTTTCTCTTATCTTCCTCATTAAATCTTCTCTCATTTGATTCTTTTATTATTTTCCTTTTTATTTCCCATTACCATATATTAGAATAATTATAATACTTATGATTTAATTCAAATTTTTTTATAGTTATGAAGAAAATATTATTAGAGTAGTTTTCTCTACCTTTACTATCTCCTTTTAGCATATAAATTAATAATCTTTAAGAAATTACCCATATATATATTGTTAATTATATTTAAGAAATCTTTCTCTCTACTATTATCATTATCTTATTTGTCTCTCAATTCTCTTATTTATCCATCAATTCTTAATCAATTTATATCTTCTTACTATCTCTTTTATATTTATCTTTTTTTACTTTCTCATAATTATCATTCTTTCATTTATTTAGTTATTATCTTTAGATCTTTTATGTTCTCACTTTTTCTTTTCCTCTTTATTAAATTATCTCTCATCTCTCTTTAATATTTCATCTCTTTTTCCTTATTATAAATTTATTACTATCTCTCTCACTTGTAAAATAGTTATCTCCCTATCCACTATCCATTTTCCAGCCCATCAATTGATAATATTAATGAAATCTCTTATGTTACATGGTTTAATATATAATATTTATGATAAATATACTTTTTATTATTTATATTTATTTCGTAATTTACATATTTATTAATAAGATCGATAACATCATGGATTAAAATCATGTGTTTTTATGTCTACTTTATTAAAAATAATAGTTTATATAATTTTTTTGCTTTGATATAAACAAAATATTGACATTACAAAATATTGTAACATATGTAGTTAGTATAAATTTTTTTAAAGGTGTATGTGCTTGATAATTTAGGACATTTTGAGGATGCTTCAAAATCATTAAAATAATACTCACACAACAATGGTTTTTTCGCTTTTATATGTGTGAGTGCCCACACAAGCATTATAGCATTAGGTCAATTAGAACTTCAAAGTTATGCATGCTTGAGTGTCAGTAGTATTTGGTTGGGCAAACTCCTAAAAGTTATTATGTTCCAATGAGTTATTAATATTAAAAAAATAATTATTATGAATGGTAGTTTATATTTATAATTTTAGTTATTGATTACTAATGTTAACTTTATAACATATGGGATATTTTGATATAACAAAAAATATGGCACATATATGATACAACAAAATAATAATTTTAATTTAATTTTACATTGAGAAAAAAAAACTATGTCAATTATAATAAATTAGAATCAATTGATGTTTATAATGGTATACAAGTACTAAGCATAAATTTTTTTAAATATAAAAGTATTATAGTATAGAGTTTTAGAAATCAAAAATTATTTTGATAATGTGAATGTTATTCATATTTATTAATTATATTTTGTCATGTAAAGTTAATATATTAGAATAATGATATCTTTTTTAGTTTAGCTGACATATTTAATTGCATGTATGAATAAAATAATCTTCAATTTGTAGCCAAAATATTCTTCAAAAGTTTATGATATTCTAAAATAATAATAAATATCTTATATTTTTTATAACTTAATATTATTATATATTATATATCATTGACTTATTTAATTTTATTAATATTACAAATTTAATTATTATGATTTTTTTTTATTATTGCTCTCACATTCTTCTCTCTCACACTACTATTTATTTATTTATCTCATCATTCTTTATCTCTTTTTATTCTTCTGGTGCTCTCTCTTCTATAGTTCACTACATTCTCATTTCTCTTTTTTTATTTATCCTCTCTAACTCCTTTATATTCTCACTTTGTTTATCTTTCCTAAAATCTCTTTTAACTCTTGATTAGTATTATTCCATTTAGTATACTTTTACTAATGAATGATGTTTTCTCTCTTGTGAAATAGTCATCTCTATCTTTAGTATCTCCTTTTCAATGCATAAATTAACAATATTTTACAGATCTATAATGTTATGTAGTCTAATTTATAATACTTAATATATATTTCATTATTTAAATGTATTATGTTATTTAATATTTTTATTGATAAGAATGATATCATAATGAATGAAAATTTTATGTCCACTCTATCAATAATACTAGATTACATAATCTTTTATTAATTTGATTAAAATAAAATATTTGTACCAAAATATACTAAGACATATATAATAAGAATATTTTTTAACATGTGTATGCATGACAATTTAGGAAAGTTTAGAAACAGATCATAATCTTTAAGCCAATAATCAATCAACTATGGTTCTCTGGTTTTGTATGCTCATTCGACCACACCAGCATTATAGCATTGGATATCATCACAACTAAAAATTAAGCAAGCTTGAGTGAGAGAATTATTGTGATGGGGGACCTTTTGAGAAGCCCTTGAGTGACACATATTTTTTCATAACATTCTTTTTAAATGAATTAAATTGATTTTAATAAAATTTTAATATTGAAAAATAAATTTCTTTTGAAAGATAATTTATAATTGCCATTTTCGTAAGTAGTTATTAATATTACTTTATAACATCATTATGAAATTCATATATAAAATAATTTCTTTTGTATAGTTTAATTGTTAGTAAAAGAACTCATAAAAATTATATAAATTTCAAAAAATATTTCTTTATAATCATAAAGACATGCTTTGTATAAATTTTTTTTAATATAATGAAGATATATTATAGAATATTTGAAATCTAAAATTATGTCATTAGTGTTAAATATTAATAAATATTTATTATTTATATTATGTCAAATGAAGATAATATATTCAAATAATGATATTATTTGTTATTTAATTAAAATTTGTAATTTAGTGAATGAATTAAATAATATTAAATTAATAATTAATATATACATTAAACATTATTTATTTACTAAAATAATAATAAACCTTAACTTTTTTATATTTTAATATAATTTTATATTACATATAATGTACTTGTAATTTTATTAAATAATATATGTTTAATTATTGGTATTTAATTTTTATTTACTTATTTATCTCACAATTTTCTCTTTATTTCAATGTTTCACATATTCTCTTTATTTCTTCTCTTTTTTATTATCATTCTCTTATTTCTCTCTCCATTCTCTATCTTTTTATATTCTCATCCCTTCTCCATCCTCTTTACTACTTTATTTTCTAATCTCTCTATCACTTTTATTTTTTATTTATTCTCTCCATCTCCTCTATCTTCTCTCTTTTTCTTACCTTCTTCATTGAATCATCACTCATCAATCTTTTTTATTATTTTCCATTAATTTCTCTCTCATTAATTAATTTCATTCTCTCTTTTTCATTAATGAGTTATCTCTACATATAGTATCTTTTTTAGCCAATTAATAACTAATATTTAGAAACTCTGATAATTATTTATCGTTGAATATATATTAATTATAATAAATATATATTTTATTATTCATATTTATAATGTAATTTATTTCTATCATATTAGAATGATACTTAATGGAACCAAATATTTTATATTAATGCTTTCTTTATGAAAAAAGTACTTGTAATTTTTATCAGTTTTTCGTTAACATAATATTTGCATTAGAGTATATCATGACTTATATAACAAGAATAAAATTATTTTTAAGAGTTCATATGCATTATAATTTACAAAAATGTTTGAATAATTGGTTATCTCTAAGTCAATAATCACAAAACTATTAGTTTTTTGTTTTTTATATTGAGATACGAGTACATTTGCTTTATTATATTAGAACTCTTTACAACTCATAAGTTAAGGATGCTTGGGTGAGATTAGTATTATGATGGATGTCTTCATAAGAAGTTTTCATGTCTTAAGTATAATTTCATAGAATTCCTTACTCAAATTAAAGACAAATAGCTTTAAAAACATGTTAGTCCTAAAAAATTAAATTATTATAAATGATTATTTATAGAAAGTATTTAAAAAATTCATTATTAATATTAAGTTTATAACGTTATTACATACTTCATTTAATTATAAATGTAATACCTCATTTTTATAATAAAATAATAACTATAATTTTTTAATATATAAAAAAATTTTTGTTTTAATTATAAAAATTTAATTTATTTTATTTTTATAAACGTATATACAAGTTGGGTGTAACATTTTTTTACGTATAATAATATCATTATTTATCTCTTTAAAAGTGAAAAATTGTGTCATTAAAATTAACGTTTATTTATATTAAACAATATGAATTAAATATATATTAGAACAATGCTATTATTTATTTAATTAGAGTAGTTATCTCTATCTTTACCATTTTTTTCAAATCTTCAATTAAGAACATTTAATAAATCTCTCACGTGAAATAGTTTAATATATAATATTTATTAAATAATACATTTTTAATCATACCAATGATAAGATAATCAAATAATACCTTGTGTATTATTATCTAATTTAATAAAAAAACCAGTTTTTGTAATTTAAATATTAAGTGTAAACTTTTATTTAATTTTTTCTCTTGCATTTTTCTTTTCTTCTTACTGTCTCTTACATGCTCTAAGTTTTTTCTTTCTCCTATTATTATCCTTTTTTTTTCTCTTTATTCTTAATCTCCTTATATTTTTCCCCCTCCATCATCTCTGTCCCTCTTCTTTTTCTAATTTCTATCTTTCTTTTACTTTATCATTTATTCTCTATATCTCTTCTATCTTCTCTTTTTCAATCGCTTTGTTGAATTGTCTGTGACCTGTCACTTTTACAATTCTATTCTCCTTTGTTAATTAGTGACTTTCTCTCTCTTGTACAATAGTTATCTTCACCTAGACATTGCTTTTTTTTGCATATTAATTAAAAATATTTGATAAATCTCTCATGATTCATTGTTTATTATTTGTTAATTGTAATAAATATTTATTTTATTATTTATATTTATTATCTAACTCAATGTTTTTATATAAAAATTATATCTTAATTAAAACAAATCTTACATACTTATTTTATATTCATTAAAAATAAAGATTAATGTAATTTTTTAATAATGATTTTTAATAAAATAATTATATTAGAATGTGTTATGACATAACAAATAAGCATAATCTTATTTATAAAAATGTATACGCTTAATAGTTTACAATAATTATGAAAAACTTCAATAGCTTTTGGACAATAATCAAACATACTTATTTCTTGCTTTTATATTAATGTATTATTGTACGAGTACTATAGCACTAGATCTCATTAGAACTCCAAAGTTAAGCATCCTTGCTTGAGAGCAGTATTGGATGGGCGACTTTATTAGAAGTCCTTATGTTTTAGATATTTTCTAAAAGCATTTCTTTTCTAATGAAAAAAAAAATATTTTAATAACATTTTAATTTTAAAAAATTAAATTAATAAAAATTAATTATAATTATTGCTTTAGTACTTAATTATTAATATTAAATTTATAAATTATTATTAATTTTATTTAATGATAAATATAAGACTTCATATGATAAAATGAGATCATCACTATAATATTATTTGATATTATGCAAAACAAAATATATCTATTATAATAAATTAGACTTCATTTATTTTTATAATTATTTTTGCAGGCTATTTATATAATTTCTTAAATATAGTTTTATCATATTATAAAATATTAGAAGTCTAAACTCATGTTATTAATGTTAAATTTTTTTTATATTTATTATTTAATTATGTGATATGAAGATAATATATTAGAATAATGATATTATTTTTTATTGAACTAAAATCTTAATTATAAGAATTAGGAAAATTAGATTAGATGAATTGTTAAAATATTATTTAAATATTTTCCATGTACTAAAAGAATAATAAATATTAAATAATTTTTACTTTTTAGTGTTATGAAATATTAAATATAATTGACCGATTTTATTTCATAAAAATTAAATTTTTAATTATTAAGATTTAATTTTTATTTAATTATTTCTCTCACTATCTTCTTTTTATATCTTTATGTCACATTATCACACTTCCTTCACTGTCCAATTATCATTCTTCTATTTTCCCCAATTCTTTATCTCGTTTATATTTTCTTGCCCTCTTTTCGTCCTCCATCCTTCTTTACCCTCTTTTACCTTTCTCTCTCATTCACTTATTTTTTAATACCTGTATGTCCTTTATCTTCTTGGTTTTTCTTTCCCTCTTCTATCGACTTCCCTTTTATCGATCTATTACTTTATCTCTATACAAAATATTAATCTTTATCCCTACTATCTTTTTTTGAACTCATTAGTTCATAATATTTTGGAAAAATATTATCTTATATAGTTAACTAATTAATATTTATGATGAATATATATTTATATTCATATTTATTAAATAATGTAATTTATATGAATATCAATAATAACATAATGAAAAATATTCTTATGCATTAATTTCTATTTTATTAAAAATATTTTTTTAATATTTGTTAATAAATATTGTTCTTCATATGATATAATAAATTATTAACTATAATATTTTTTATTATTAAGAAAAATTCATTATATATTTTATGTCAAGTTCAAATTAACCCATGTTTATATCCATATATACGTGTTGTGCATAAAATTTTTTAAATATATTTGGATTATATTAAAAAATATTAGAAACATAAAATTATATTATTAATGTTAAATATTATTAATTTTTAATTTATATATTAAGTTATATAAAAAATAATGTATTTTAATAAATATGTTAATTGTCAAAATATTTGTTGAATATCTGTAACATTAAAAAAAGAAATAAATCTCAAAATTATTTTATATTTTAATCATATTAAGTAGTATTTATGTTAACTTATTATAATTAATAAATATCTACAGTGTAATTACTACTTTTTATTTTTTATTTAATTATTTCTCTCACTTTTTCTCTTTATCTCAATGTCTCACATATTCCTCCACTTCGTTCTCTTAGTCTCCAATTTTTTTTGTTCATTCTCTCTCTCATTTATGTTTTGTCTTTCTTTTCTCTTCTTTAAATAATCTTTTAAAGTAATAAAATCATTTATAATTGAATTATTTTTTTAAAATTATTTTTATTAATAAAATAATATTAATATCATTATTAATATATAATTTAAATTTTTGTAATGTATTAAAATAAAAAACCTTATATTATTTTATGTTTTAATATGATTAATATAATACATAATTAACTTGCACTAATTAATAAATATTTTTTAAATTATTAATATTTGACTTGTTTTTTTTATTTCATGCTTTTCTTGATCTCATTGTCTGTCATATTCTTTTAAATCCTCATCTCTCATTATCATTCGCTTATTTTCTTTTCAATTCTCTCTGTTTATAATCTTTTGCTCCTCTCCCTATTACTATTTTCCATTGTATCAATCTATTACTTTCTCTATCTTGTAGATAGTTATCTCCATCAATAATATCTATTCTTTTTCCCAATAAATTAATATTATTTATGTAATTTATTATGTTTCATAGTTCAATGTATATTAGTTATAATAATCATATGTTTTTTCTCTATATTTATTAAAATATTTAATATTTTCTTTATAACAATTATAAATTAATTGAAGTAGATATTGTATATTAATACTTTTTTTAAAAAAACAAGGTTTGATTTATTTTTTTATTAATTTCATAATAATTAAATATTTATTCTAGACTTTTTTATGACATACATAATAATCATAAAGTTATTTTTAAAAGTGAATATACATAATAATTTACAAATATTCCCAAATAGTTCATTAGCGTTTGAGTAATAATTACAAATAATAGTTTTTTTTTTTATATTGATGTGTGACAGCATATGTAATACACACTAGATCGCTTTGCAACTCAAAAGTTAAACATGCTTTAGTTGGTGTAATAATGGGATGGATGACTTCTTTCGAAGTTCTCTTGTTACACATATTTTTTCATCGCATTTCATTTTTTAGTGAGTGACAAATGATTTTAATAGCATCTTAATGTTAAAAAATTCAAAAATATTAAACAATAATTTACAATTACTATTAAAGTAATTAGATATTAGTGTTTGCTTTATAATATTATTGTCAATTTCATTTTAAAGTAAATGTAGCACTTCATCTGATATGATAAAATTAGAACTATAATATTATTTAATATTTTGGAAAAAACATATACTAATTATAATAAATTTTAATTAATTTATGTTTATTACAATATATATGCATCATAGTTTATATTTTTTCAATATAATTATATTATATTATTGGATTTTACAAATCTAAAATTATATCATTAATATTATGTATTATTTAAAATTTTTTTATCTTTACTGCATCATTTGGGGAGAATATAATAGAATAATGATATTTTTAAAACTTTATTAATTTTTTAATTAAAAGTATAAATTAATTATTTTTTAATTAATTTTAAAGATATATAATATAGATTTTTGAAATAGTAAAATAATAATAATCCTTAAGGATGTTTTATAGTTTCATATAATTTATAGTTATACATGTTAATTTGTTATATTTAACAAATGTTATAAGTTTAGGTTTTTTTATTTAAATTTTATTTAATTTTTTCTTTTTTCTCAATATCTTTCCATTGACTCACTCCATTCTTTTCCTATGATCATTTTTATATTTCTCTCTTTATTATCTATTTGTACAAATTTTTGTCAGTGTCACTCTACTTACTTAATTTTGCCTCTACTTCACTTTTTTATCTATTCTCTCTATCTCCTTAATGTTCTCCCTCTTCTTTTTCTCATCATTAAATTGTCGCTCATCTCTCTTTATTATTTCTTCTCTCTTTTTAACTCATATCAATCTACTACATTCTCTCTTATAGAAGAGTTATCTCTATCCCCATTATCTAGTTTTAGCTATTAATTAAAAAAAATTAGCAATTCTTATATTGTGTAGTTTAACATATAATATTTTTGGCAAACTATATTTTATTTTTTTATATTTATTATGTAATTCAATTTTTTATTTATAAGAATAATAAAAATCATATGTAAAAATGTACACTTAATTAAAAATAATAATTGCTCTTGTTTTTATTAATTCTATATAGAAAAAATATTGATAATAAAAATTACAATGACCTATATAACCAAAATTATTTTTCATAAGTGCAAATGCATGATAATTTAGAAAATTTCAAAAATAGTTTAGTATCTCTAATAGAATAATCATACAAATATAATTTTTTATCATTTGTTTCATGTGCAACCACAACAATATGATATCATGGGTCTCCTTAGAACTCCAAAGTTAAGCATTCCTTGGTGGGAGTGGTAATATTGGTTGACCTTCTTAGAAGTCCATTTGCCACAAATATATTTTCATTGAATTCTTTTTTCTAATGAATGATATTTAATTTTAATGATTTGTTATTATTAAAAAATTAAATTAGAATAAATGATAGTTTACAATAAACATTTCAATAATATATTATTAATATTAACTTTATAACGTCATTATAAATTTCATATAGTTAAAGATAAGACACTACAAATGATATAATTAAATAACCCTTTTAATATAGTTTAATTATGAGCAAAATAACGTAGGTCATTTGTGAAAAATTACAATTAATATTTATTAGTAAAAATATATGTGCTATATATAAAAGTTTTTAGATATAATAATAATATATTATAAAATATTATAAATTTCATATTGTATAATTAATTTTAAAAGTCCCTCATATTTATTTTCTACATTATTGTCATTATGAAGATAATATATTATAATAGTGTTATTATTTAAATATTTCTCTTAATTATAAGAATAAATATAATAATAATAAATTAGTAGTCAATATATATTTAAAATTTTAATATAGTAAAATAATAATAAATCGCATCTTTTCTATATTTTAATATTATTAAATAATATACATGATGAACTTATAATATTTAATAACTATTATAAATTTAATTTTTTAAAAAAGTAAGTAATGAGCTATTTTTTAAGATCATTAAAAATAATAAATAACATTAATATTAAAATTTATTTGGTAAATTAAAAAAATTGTTATAATAAATTATTCATACTATGATGAAAGTTTCATATAATGATTATTAGCTGTTCAATTTAATTGTATAGAATAGATAAATAAAGCACAAGATAAAAAAAATAATAAAGATGACACGAATAAGATGGAAAAGTAAAAATAATAAGATTCTAAAATTCATCTATCTTTGATGTGTTCTCTCCTAGAGCCATCGACAACAAGACAAATTTTTTGAGTCATAATAATGGAAATAAAAGAGATTTAAATACCTAATAAGATTTTCTTCAAAGAGCTTTGAACTATAAAAGTTAAAAATTTTAAAATTAAAATTTTTATGTTTCTAAACTACTTCATTCTTATCACATTACATAGAAAATTAGAATGATGTTTTATGAAAAACTTAAATATACTTTAAAATCTTTCATTAAACATTTCGTTTTGTCCAAAACATACATGTTCTACAAATTTTATAAATTTTACTCTCCAAATTACCTTCTCGCGACCAGTCGATTGCACTGCACGTCTTTCTTAGACACTGTTCAAGCGCATAGTAAGCATTTCCATTCAAAGAAAGGTGACATGCATGCGTTTGCCATGGCATTGTAGTAAATTCAATTGCCATGGTAACTCATACTACCTGCAAAGTAAGTCGCTGACTCTTGTGCATATGAAACATTCAATGTGTCGCACTCTCTTGTACCTTTGGTTCCATCTACATAATGTTGTTGTGACATTTTTTTGTTATGTTAACACTTCTCTTTATTTTTTTCACAATTAAGATCCTTACTATTACCTAACCTTAAGAATTTATTGGTAATAACAATGACATTAATGAATTCATATTATTCTTTTAATAATAGCAAAAATACAATGTGTTCAAATTTAATCTAAGGCGTAAACTAATGAACAATAACAGATAAATGTTGTTATAGTAATAATCCATTGAAGAAGATAAAACAATTAATAATTTTTGTCATTAAATAGCAAATTTTTTTCTAATATAAAGCATAATTATTACTAATAATAAAATTAATTTCCTAATAAATTTTATTAATTCATTACACTAATATTTTTATTTTATTTATTTTTTTTTTTTTGGCCAACTTATTTTCCTTTCTAAAGTTCTTGTTCTTCTTTTTTATTTTTCATTTACTTATTCTTCATATTTTTTATTTTTTTTCTTATTTTTCTTATTAATTCTTGTCTTCAAAATTAATTCTTATTTATCGCTTTTTATTTTATTAAAAATATACATTTAAACAAAAAAATTAATAATAAATTATTTTTATCTAAAGTTTTAACATTTTTTTAAAAACATAACTATTTATTATAATTGTGAAGAATAAATTAATATTAATAATAAGATTATAGTTCAATTAAATAAAAAAAAATTAATATTATAAAAGTTTTGTTCAAATGTAAAGTTTAGTATTCTTAATAAAAAATAACTTAAAATATGTTATGCTTCGATTCTTTTTAATAAATTATATTGTTAATGATTAATTGTTTATATCATTATCATAATTATAAATATTAATTTGTAGTAATTAATATCTTCGATAAATTTTGAATTAAAAAAACATTGTTACAATAATAGTTATTTTTAATCTATAATTAATTGACAAAATTTATTAAAAACCTAATTTGGGTATTAAGAAGTTTAACAACCATTAATTATTTAAAAAAATTGCGAACATCCTTTATATCATAAATGTAGTAATTATTTTTAAATTATTATTTATTAATTTTTCCTCTTCATCAAAATTTCGGTTGTTATAATGACCGTGGTAATAATATTAACAATTGGTAATGTTAATGTTTATTAAAACTTCTTATAGTTATGTTACAATTATAATTCTTATGGCACTATACTTGTTAACATAATAGAAAAGTAATTTTCTAAATGATTTAATTTATTATTTAATAATAAAACAATTAAAAAACTATTCATAATATTATTAATTATAATTCTTCCATGGAGATTTCAAAGAAAAAGAATAGTTATGATTATTATAACTGTAGTTTTTTCAATAAGAAAACATATTCTAAATAACAATTCATTATATGAAATTATGAATCTATTTTATGATAAAATCTTTTTTCTTAAATATTCTTCATATAATTGTCTTGTAATATGATATTGTTGATTTATTTTTTACCTTTTTCTTTCTAAAGTTTTTATGAGCTCTCGTTTGCCTCCCTTCTTATCATATTTTTTTTTCATTCCCTCTATATCGATTTATCTAACTCTCACTATAATTATTTAATTTCTTCTTCAACTATCTATCTCTATCAACAACATTCTACGTCAAAGACAATTTTTAATTCTCATACTATTCACTCTCTTCTTCTCACTCTTTTCTTGCTTTCACTTCTCTCTCTTAATATCTCTTTCAATATTTCTATTGTACCTACTTTTTTCTAAATATGGATGTTTGTCCTCTCTATTTCTATCTTAGTCTCTTACACTCTATATTGCCATTTATCTCTCTTCTTTACTAAACTTGTTATCTTTATTTTTTTTTCTTTCTCTTTAACTCTTTTTATATAATTCTTTAAAATTATCAATCGTTTTTTTTACACTTCATATGTTAGATAACTATAATTGCTTTCAAGCTCTCTATTATTCACTAAATCTTACTCTCCTCTACATCTATCGCTCATCTCCATCCCTTATTCTCTCTCTTCACATCTCTCTTTGTAGGCATATCGCTTTGTCATTTTCTTCAATTTCCAATTAAAATTTGATATCTCTCTTTAGCTTTCTTTTATCTCTCCAAAACTTTTGGCCACTTCTTAGTTTTAATCTTCAATCCTTCATTGCCTCTATCTCTCCATCTATCACAATTTCCACTCTTGTCTCTACCCTCACTTTTTTGCTTTCCTTTCTCCTATCTTTTGTCTATTTCATTCTCTCGAATGTCTCACTATCTCTGCTTGCATCAACTTTCTTTCCATCTCCTTGTTTTGAACTATTTTATTCCTTCATTTTATTGTTGTTTTTATTCTCTTTCTCTCTTCGTATTCCACCTCTATCACCTCATCTATACTAATTTTCATAATGTTCTTCTCTTGTTCTGTTATTTCATCCATTTCATATTTTGTCTTCGATTTCTTCATATTCCCTTTATAAAATTTTGATATTTATTATTTCATGCTTTTTCACGTTTTTCTTTTTAAGAATAATAAAAAGATTAAATAGTAGAAAATTTTTTTACTAATTTTTATTTGAATGATCATACTACTTTGTAATTTTATTATCATTTAAACAATAAAAATACTAATTACCAAGACATCAATCTTTCGTCATAGTTACTAATTATAACAATATGTACCAAATGTCATTTTTACTGACTAACAACTAATTTTCATGATTAGACTATATTCTTGAGGTATTATTAATGAATATTTCAAAAATATTTTTAAATATGAGAAACTAAATTCACTTTTTCAAAAAATAAGTAATAAAAACAAGTATTCTATTAATTGATACTTTTTAATTAAAAATATTATTTAATAACCTATATTGAATAATTATAAAATAATAGTTAAAAATATATAATAATTTAAAAAGAATAATTGATATTATTATGAAGTAATGATAATAAAAACATACTTAATATTATTTCTTTATGATAAATAATTGTAAGAATTTATGTCTACAATGATTTTTAAATATTTTTTAATAATGGAGTAAAATTAAAATGTGAAGAACAAGAAGACAAATAATAGAAATAATATTAGTAAGAAGGTAGTGAAGAAGAAGGTCTTTGGTGTGAAGATAAAAATTTACCTGAATCAGATAATCATAAAGTATAAGTAAATTAATTGATCAAAATCGGAAATAACCAAGAGATAAGAACTAAAATATGCTATAAATAAACATCAACTATATTTGGCTGCCCTAAAAAGATAGTATCAATGTAGTAAAAGAGCTAATCTTAGCATCAGCCTTAGTCTAAAAGAGACTTATATGCCTTTTCGTGTTGACTCTACATGGTGTACTAGACGTTACTACTCATCCTAATAATGCTTTAACATTTCTAGGTGAAGTTGGTGAAGAACATTCTTAGGGATCCAAGAGTCATTGGAGGTGAGACGTCCTTACCAACACACTAAAAATCTTAACTTTGCCTGATCCCATTTTTAAACTATTTATTCATCTAAGTTTTACTCCACCTAGTCTCTCATTTCTCTAAATTGGATATTGGTGTGATAGGTTCACTTGATAATGATGGCAAAGACACAAAATGCTCACTAGATATGTTGTGTATTCCCTTATAAGCTGTGAGACCGCAAATATTAAGGGGACCATTTATGTCATTATTTTTAAGTAAATCCAATGCAAATACATTGGTTCCTTATTTCCTCATAATTCTAAATGATGAAACATGATGAGCATAAGTGATGTGGAAAAATATGCCCAAAACCTATCTTAGCTCAAACAAAATTAAGAAAGGCAAAGGTTTAAGTAATATTGTCATACAAGGGCCTACTTGAAAGTGTTATTTCATTTTGAACAAGAAATCCTAAGATCATCATGTGAGAACATTCTCCAAAGCTAAAGATACAGTAATTTTAAGAAAAGAGATCTCAACTTAAAGAAAATTTATTTTTAAACAGTAGACACCCAAAAACTCATATTAGTGGTGAAGTAGCAATACACATACACAATTGGAGATTATAGAAGGGCAAACAAAGCTTCACACGATCATATGGAGTAAGAAGAGGGTTGGATTCCACAAATTAAATTTTTGAAATATGAAATAAAGAAGCTAAGGAGTTCCGAAGCGATTTGATGCTTTTGTAGATCTTAGGTAATTTGTTGGGATCACCTCTTTTGGGCCTTTCATTAAACTTTCCAAGGCACCTTATCAATAACATCATTAGATTTTGCATGCACAATCGGATTATTTTACCGAAGCTTAGTCACAACACTTCAATTTCTTATTCAAATATTCACCAATTACAATATGATGAGCAATCATGTTTATAGAGACCTCAAGGGTTCAATAGTTATTTGATAACCTTGGAATACAAGAGGCCATTTCGAAAATGAAAAGGCACTTTTGAAATTCTAAACAATATTTTGGAATTCAAAAAGTTACCACAAATTACAAATGTAATACTTTAAATTTAGCAAAAATAAAACTAAAAAAGACTTACTTCAAAGTTGCTAAATTAATTGTATTAGGGAGTTCCCAAATTGCATATACATTTGGAGAGTTGTTCAATATGAACAATAAGGTGCCAAGTGGAATGAAGAGTGTATGAGAGGAGGTGAGTGATGCCTTGCATCGACTTTTGGTTAGTTGTTGGTCAAAGTGATTTAGCATTGTTTAATATATCAATGTTAAAATTTTTGGTTAGGTGCATGTCGAGTGGGAAGAGCAGGCCGTCACTAAGTCTCCAATCTTGTAGCTCGACGTGGCTTGCGAGTCATTGTAGAAGCCATACGAATCGGTGCAAGTTGTGGCACTATAGCTGATGATGATGGCGCGTTGTCAGAAGATTGTGGAGGCAACAAAATGGGGTAGGAATAGTCTAAACTAAATTTTTAGCTCTATTGAAGCCATGTTCTTATCAAATTTTTCCTCAACAAAATTATAAAACTACAAAAGAAATTACCATTGTTTAATTTAAAGCTAAACATTTCCAAAAAGTAGCCAATTATAATTCAATTAACCAAAATAAAACAATAGAAGGAAAAAACTTGACAAACTATAGAGACCAAACAAAAATATATAATAAATAAGGGTCTATTATAATTGACCCCCACAACAAAAATTACAATAGAGACTGATGAGAAGTAAAGAGGCCAATCTTGACATGGCTACAAGTTTGAATAAGGTTAGTACATCTCCAAGTAGAACAAACTTGACATTACTTTCGCACTAGACGTTATTACATCATTATGATGTCATAGACTTAGAAGCATGAAAATCACAATGTAAGGGATTCAAGTTGACAAAACATTGATGATGAACTCATAAAATAATTTCAAAAGGAGTGAAATTAAAGCCAAATTAAAAAAAAAAATTTATGAAAATCTAGTGTGCAATAATACAATATCCTAATTAAAAACATCTTCTCTTACTAAGATGAGAAGAAGGTTGCCAAATCCTTTCTTCCCTAATTCTATTTTGTAGTCTCTTTAGAATTGATAAGTTGATGAAAATTTTGAGATCCATTGTAAAATGTGCAAAAGGTTTTTCTACAAGTAACTAACAAATTATACATCACAATCTGACATAATTGTTTATACTAAACAATATAATTTGTTAATTACAAAGAGAAATAGTTTTGTGATATGGGAGGCATATGATACCTTATGCCAGGCTAAGTAATTAGCCATCATAGAAAACTTATGAACTACTATGAATGCAAAACAATACTTTATAATGGGTTTTGATAATGCAAAAGCAAAGCTCACTTTAATATCTTGCCATAATAATTTTAGTAATGGTAAAAGTATATATGCTCCTAGGCAAAAATTTACCAAATTATTTTTAACACTAGCTCTAAATTAAGAAACTGTTAATGAAACATGTCAAAGTAATTATGCCTAAAAACATCAGTATGGCGCACTTTCTAAAATTCTGTTTGATACACATTGTCAAACGAGACATTTAGCAATTGTTTCTTATACAAGAAAATCAATAAGAAATGTACATGAAGTGTAAAGTGATGGTCAACAGAATGAAAACCCATCTTTCAAATTGTAATCTCTTTAACCTTTCGTGCGTGTTCCATTTACTTCACAAGAGACATCACTATGGTTTAAATAATCATTATATAAATATTTAATTAACTTGAATCCATGAATACATATAGTCAATGTGGATAACAAGGAAACATGACTGCTTAATGAATCAACTGCTTTATTTAATTGGTTAGAGCTTTTCAAGATGAGTTCAATAACATTTATTTCATCTCTAATGGGCCTCATTTGGATAGACCTAATTAAAACAAGTCTAATGATGTTTAAATTTTATCCAATAAATTAAATTATTATTTTGATATAAAGTAATTATATATTAAAAGCAAAATGACATTAAACTAAAGCAATATAATATATCAAAATCATAGTTATATAAACCCTACATTAGATGAGAATGAATGTTTCATAATAATATAACATAATTAATGCTGAACATTTGGTGAAATATGTTAAATTGTATGGCATTCCATTATAGTAAGGACTTTAACTGTAACATCATTGATTGTCCAATTATGTACGAATTAAGTTGAATCATAAAATATGCCAAAACCATGGAAAATAAAGCAATTAAAATATAAAATTAAATATCTAACTTAATAACACTCATCCAAATGAGTCTAATGGTATTTGTTTTATCTTAATTAGATCTCATATTTTATTATGAATTAAAAACTTTAATAAGGAAAAAACAAATAAAATATTATTTTAATATTGTGAAAATTAATGTTAATGCTAAAATGAAATAAATTGAAGTAATGTAATATAACATAATGAATGACAAGGAAAAGTCATATAAGAGAATATTAAAAGTTACATCATAATATAAGGAATTCAAAGGAAAAATTTTGAAAAACTTAAACAAATTGCCCCAAAAAGTTACATTCTGACATACTAACTATATTAAGCAAAACATCCTCGATCATTAAATATAGTATGAATTCCAAATGTCTCGTAGAGTAAGCAAAATCGTTATAAAATAAAAACTTCTAGAAATCTGAAAATAATTACAACATTTTGTAGTGCTTGTCAAGATGGGTAAAATAAAATTTGTGTGACCTCAATTGAGCATTGTTTATAATCATTGCAAAAAAAATAAAAAAGCATACATAAAAAAATTATCTTATTATTTAGTAAATATTTAACATTACTTAAGTAAGATAAATTGTTCAATTTAATATAACAGAATCGTAGTGATTTTAAGGTCATCGAATTGTAGAGTTATTGTCTCTTAGTAATATTTCAAAATTAAATTGTAACTATTTTAGGAATAACACTAGTTACATGGGAAATGTGTAATGTAATTCACTAAGAGATCAAGTGCGACATCCTCTTTCGTTAAGTCAGGAACGAGTTGAAATGTCTAATAGAGCATGAAGAAATACTAAAAAATATTTAGAAATTTTAAAATTAACATTTAATGAGATAGAAGTCATGGATGAAAGTGTAATAATATTTTTTTTACTATCATGACACAATATTTTGAATAAATATGAGTTAAAAAAAATAAGAATAAATAGTAATGAACTATTTGTTTAATTTGAAGAAAAAATATATTAAAAATAAAATGAAAAAATTTGAAGCAATTTAATCCTATCAGATGAAATTAATTTATAAGTCATGTGAGAGAAAATTTTAATATACTAAAGAAACGAGATAAATTGCTATAGAAAGTTGCATTTCAACGTACTAAGGGGATAAACCATAACATCTATGATGAGATAATCAAGCATGCGTCTAAATTTCTTAGAAAGTATGATAAAATAATTAAATAATATTTTCAAATATAAAAACTAATATTCAATTTGTAGACCTATTTTGCATGAGTTTAACAATGATTTTATTTTGTTTGACCTCGTACGAAATTTCTTTGGATAAAAAAGGTAAAAAGAAAAATTGATAAAAAATTAATTTTTGAAAATAATAAAATATATGTTAAAGATCAACTTCGATTAATTGAATCAATGTAAAATAATGAAATTAAAATGATGAAAGGGTCTTAAGAAAGGAGAAATAGAATTTCTTATCAATATAATCAAATGAAAGAAAACTATTTCAAGAAATGAGATAAATTTTATGAGATATATTCGAAGATACGGAGGAGATCGAGTGTAATATCCTCAACAAAAAAATAGATATGAATAGAAATGTCATGCAAAGAATGGAATACCCTAGAAAATAAAAAAATTAATTTTATAAAAATTAGATGTACATAGAGCTTCAGGAGACAAGTCGAATTGCATTTGTTTTATATCAATATGACCTTATCTAGAATTACTCGAAATTAGAAAATTAAATAAACAAAAAAATAATAAAACATTAATTAAATATCAAATGAATACATACTAAAGATGAAAAAAGAGATATAACAAATGGTTCTTAACTTATCTCAAGCGTCTCTATTGAATTAAATATTCATGTTTATATTTTTAATTTGATTGTTTTCTAGGGTTTTCAGACATCTTAAAATTCATTCTGATTCATGCATCATTTCACAATTGAGTTTTCACACTAAATCTCATTAACAACTTGGAATAAAAATTTCTTGCATTATTTTTTTATTTGTTTCGATTTTATTTCAATGATTTTGGCACAAATATAAAGGTATTTTGAGTTGTATTTTATTTGACAACCATGGATATGACCATCAATCTTCATATACCTTAAAATGCATCATTCTTGCATATTTTATCTTTACTTTTTGATCTTATGGTTATGATTCAGGTCATTACTATGTTGCTCTAGATTTCTTCTCTTGTGACTTTTACATGCCTTTTATTTGAATATATTACATTACTTCAACTTATGTCACATATGCTTTAATATATATTTTCTTAATATCAAAATAGTACTGTAATAGTATTTTAAATATTTACATAGGTAATTGCAATAATTTCAAAGGAATTCTAATTAACATGAAATAATCATTGCATTAATCTAAACACACCCTTGCAATTTTAATTTCCATTCATATATTTTTTAATATTCTCTTTCTAGAACATTTTACACGCTTTATGACCCATTTCAATTCGTACCCAATTTGTTGATCAAGAGTGTTACACTAAATCTTCTTAGTATCTTCAAATGTAGTCGTGTTGTGCTATTTAACATATTTTTTCAAAAGTTTTAATTTAATTTCATTATAGTTTCTTAAAATTTTTATTTGTCTCTCATATGTCATTCGCATCCCCTTAAAATTTTGGCATACTATAAAATGAATTTAGATTTGCACTTGTATTTAAGATAGAAGATGTTACACTCAATCTACTCAGTAACTTAAAATGCAAAATCCTTACACAATTTTTTACATTTATTTAAAAATTATATTTTTGTTTGTTTATAATACTATGTAACTCTAGATGTCCCTGCTTGTGACATTATATTGATTTATTTTTTCTTATTTTAGCTTTTATATATATTAAGTTAAAATTAAAATAATAATTTATTTTTTTTATATTTATTTTTGTTTCTCAAGATAATAAAAAATTAAGTCTGATTAAGACAAAAAAATTTTGTTGAACGCGACTCAACAATCACTATTTAATTAAATATTCTTTTTTATACTTTAAAATATTTAATCTTCAATGTTTTTAGCATATTTTTGCGAGTCAATTTGATTTCAACATATTTGGATGATCAATGATGCTACAATCGATGAACTTATTTTCTTAGAATTTTGTTGTCTTACATATTTTATATAATTTCTTTAAAAGTGACAATTTTACTTTAATATATATTTACTTAAAATTAAAATAATAGTCTTTTATTATTTAGCCTTATTTTTTTTTTCATATTATAGTTACAAAATATTTTGTTTGATCAACATGAATAAAGTGAAATGGACTAGACAAGCTCTATCCAATTAAATAAATTTTTTTATAGAATAATTTTTTTTGTTTCTAATGCATTACAAGACATTTAGATACATACGTAGTCCAATAATTTATAATGTTGCCCTTGATTTCTCTCATATCTTATAATGTGGCTTTCTTGTAATATTTATTTCAAATCTTCAAACTTATCACTTTGATTTGGATATATTACCTTGTAGCTCTGAATCTACTTTGGTTTAATATTATATGCATTTTTATTTGGCTAAATTATATTTCTTTGATTTTTTTTAATTTTACTAAAATAGATATTTACTTATTATTTAAATAATATTTTGTTTTGTTTTATACATTTTTACTTAATTAATTTAAAGAAATTCGAAGAAGATGTAATTAAAATGTAACAAACATGATTTGCCTAATGTCATTGTACACTATCTAATTAATCATTCATTCTTATATATTCAAAAATTCTATTTTAAAAGTTTTACTAAGCTTTATGAGGCACTTTAATTCATAAATTATTTGGCAATTCATGGTGTTATGAATGATCTCCCTAAGATCTTGGAATGAAACTTTCCCATAATATTAACTTAATTTCCTTAAACTTCTTTGATTTGGTTATATTACAATGTAACTCTATAGCGTTTCTAGAGACAATTTTACATCACTTTGACATAGTGAAATTATCCTTGTTTGATTTATCTCATTTGACCTTTAATATATATTTATATAATATTAAAATAATAATTTATTAGTATATATACTTATTTAATTAGGTAATTCATAGAAATTTTAAATGAGATTTTATCAAGATGAAACAAATATCTTTTCATTGGTCTCATCAAACTCTATTAAATTAAATATTATTTCCCACATTTTTAAATGCATTATTCCATCTATTTTTGACATGTTTTGTGAGAAATTTTTATTCATACCAGATTTGATGATTAAAATGATTACACTCCATTTTCTTTTTACCATTGAATGAAACTTTCTTGTATTATTTACATCATATCATCAAATTTTTGCATTGCTTTAGTTATATTATTATGTAACATTAAATCTTTCATCATGACACTAATTCACCACTTTGATTTGTTATAGTAGTTTGGTTTAAGTAATATTTTTTTAACTTTAATATATATTTTGTAAATATTGAAATGAGAAGTCATTATTATTTATTCATATTTACTTATTCAATTCATAATAATTATAAACTTGGTTTCATCAAGATAATTTAAATATTTTTGGAATCTTCTTGATAATGTCTATACAGTTAAATAGTATTTTCTTTTTATTTTAAGTATTTTATTAGTTAAGCATTTTAGCATATTTTGTTAGACATTTTAATTCATACAAAAGTTTACAATCAAGAATTTTGCACTCCATCGCTCTATTATCTTAGAATATAAATTTTCTATATAACAAATGTCATTTAGTCAAAGTTTAACCATTGATTTGTACATATTACTTTGACAGTCTAATTCTCCTCGTATGTGATACTTACTTTTCTTTCATTTGGTTATATTGCATTTATTTAATTTATGTCATTTCAACTTCAACATATATTTACTACATTAAAATTTTTACTTAATATTAATTATGGTTATTTACATTGGCAATACATATGAACACCAAATTTGTTCAGATCAAAATGAATCAAACATAATTTGACTAATCTACACGAGCTGTAACCAATTAAATATTTCTTTTTAGTATCTTATTTTTTTTTTCATTGTTAAATAGACTTTTTGATTTGCATCTAATTTTACAAATGATAATGTTACACTTGATTGCCTTATTATCAAGTAATGTGACTTTTTTGTACAAATTATCTCATTTGTTCAAAGAATTTGCATCACTTTTATTCGATAACTTCTTGACCCTAACTATCTTCTCATGAGACTTTTTTATTTTTTTATTTGTTAATATTACAATATTTTAGTTTAATTTATTTCAATTTTGATGTATTTTTACTTAATATTAAACTATAATTAATTATTATATATGTTTATTTAGTTTTGTGATTACCAATAGTTCTCATTAAGACAAGATTTAGAAGAAACAAACCTCATTTGTATCATTTTAACAAACTCTAACTAGTTAAATATATTTTTTTTTAAATTTAAGTTTCTAAGTTTATACATGTTTTGTGAGACATTTAGGTATGTACCTTATTTACATCACCTTGATTTGGTTATAACAAATTTCTTGAAATTATTTTATTAAACTTTTAATATATATTTACTTAATATTAGAATAGAAACTTATTATTATTTTTTAATATTTACTTTTGTAATTTGAAGTAATTCCATACGTGGATTGATCAGGAGAAAGAAAAAGCAATTGGACTTGTCTAAATGACCTCTATGTGATTAGTACCTAATTTGATGATTAATGCTATTATAGTCAACTTTCATACTATTTTGGAAAGTTACCTTTTTATAAATGTATCTCATTTCATTAATTATTTTCTTTTGACTTGGTTATATTACTTTGCTACTCTAAATCTCCTCTTATTTGATCATCTCATTGCTTTTATTTTTTATATTATATTGCTTCAATTTAACACATTTTGACTTTAATGTATATTTAATAAATACTTATTAGCAATTTATTTTTATTTGTCTTTGTTTCTTTTGATAACATGCAATAATTTCTATGCATGTTAGATTGAGATGAAATAAACATCATTTGATTCATCTTAATGTTCTTTATATAATTTAAATTTTATTTTTTTAATTTTTAAAGATTATACTTTTTAAGGCTTTGGAACACGTAATTAGATTTTTTGACATGTATCTAATTTTGTGATCGAGTATGTTACACAAGATCACCTTATTATAATAGACAACAACTTACACAGCTTATCTCTATTCTTAAAATTTTTATTGAATTGCTTATATTTCTTTTTAACTAAAAGTGTCATTTTCTATGATTAATACATCACTTTGCTTTGTTTAAATTACATTACTTCAATTTATCGAATTTTATGTTTAATATTTATACATCTTACTTTAATATCAAAATATTAATTTTTTAATCATTTTTGCCTATTTACTGTGCCAATTAAAAATAAATCCAAATGTCAACCAAGCAGAAAAGAAAAAAATTCTATTGGACTAAGCTAAATGATGCTTATCTAGTTAAGTAAAGATTTAAATAATTTTAAATATTTTTTTTTTTTTTTGAATATTTTATGAGAAATTTTGATTCACAACTTATTTGATAATTGAGGATGTTACAGAAGATCTCTTTGGCTTCTTATTATAAAATTCTTATCAAAGTTATCTCATTTTTTTCTAATTTCAACTTTTACTCCATTATATTACTAAAAAACTCGAAATCTCTTCTAGTGTGACTTAAACATCTCATTGTTTTCATAAAATCTGATATCTTCAATTTATATCATTCCAACTTTAGTATATATTTACTTAAGATTAAAAAAAAGTAGTTATAATTTATGCTATTACCTTGATAATTTACAATAATTCTAAACCAAGTCAGATTTTGATGAAAAAACTATTATTGGAATACCTCGTCAATCCTACTCCATATAAATATTAATTTATACTCTTTTAAATATTTTATTTTTAGTTTCTTTGTTAAGCATAATAAGTGATTTCAGTTCCTATATAATTTGATAGTTGAAGTTTTTGGTGCCATATCTTCTAAGTACTATGGAATGAAACTTTTTAATAGAATTTAAATAATTTATTTTTAAATTTTTACTTTGATATTTTTACAGTATTATGAACCTTTAAATCTCTTCTCATGTGATGTTCACATAGCCTTGATTTCAATATACTATATTACTTTAATTTTTCTTCATTTAAATTTAATATGTATTCACTTCAAATTAAAAAGTTAAATTATTCTTATTTATGCCTATTTAAATTGATAATTTGTAGAAAGTTTTAAAAAGAGTCAATTGAGACCAAACAAATGTCATTGGAGTCATCTTCATCAGCTCGATTCAATTAAATATTAAATTTTAAAATTTTAAGTATTTTAATTTCTATGGCATTGGCCAGTTTAACCTAATTTTATTATTCTCACCTAATTTGATGATAAAGCATGCTACCCTTGATGTTCTTAGTATACTGGAATGGAGCTTTCTAGTGAAATGCATCTCATTTCTTCAAATATTTCCTTTAAATTACATTTAATAATGTGAAACTCTAGTTCTCTTATCACACTACATTTCTTTGATATATTTAACATACATTGCTTTGATTTACCTTATTTTATCTTTATTCCTTATTCACTTAATATAAAAAATATATTTTTTTATTATTTATGCTTATTTACTTTAGTTATTCTTAGTATCTCTGAAAGATGTATGATTAGTGAAAATGAAACATTGTTAGACTTCCCTCGAAGTTCTTTGCACATTAAAATATTTTTTTTCTAAATTTCTTTTAAATACTTTAATTTTTAGTGCTTTTACACATTTTATGAAATGTTTTGTTTCATACAAGATTTCATAGTAGATGTTGTCAAACAAAATCTCCTTAGTCTTTTTATGCGACTTTCCCATACAATCTATCTCAATTCTTCTAATTTTCATTCATGCTTGTCTATATTACTAAATAACTCAAAATTTTATCTTATGTGACCAATACATCATTTTGATTTTGTTATATTAGATTACTTTAACTTATCTCATTTTGTCTTTAATTTATATTCACATAATAGTAAAATAATGAGTTATTAATTTTTATACTAATTCTTTTGGTACTCTCTATCAATTCAAAACCAAGTGCAATAAGATTGAAAAAAATCTTGTAAGGCGTAATTTTTAATGTTGTAAAAATTTTATTTTGAAATACTTTCTTGTGTTTCATGGGAATCTTTTATTTGCACTAGATTGGATGATAAAAAATATTATACCTAATATTCTTATTATCTTGGAATAAAACTTATATAATTTACATCATTTCATCAATATTTTTTCTTTGATTTAGTTGTATTACAATTTAACTCTAAATTTTCTCCCTTGCAACCTTACAACAACTTGATTTGATTATACTAGGTTAATTCAATTTATCTCGTTTCAACTTTACTTAATATTAAAATTATAATGGGTTATTATTTATGTTTATTGATATTACCAATTCATAAAGTTTCAAAACAAGGACTGATCGAGATGAAAGAATCATCATTGTGCTTGTCTTGAGAGGCTTCATCGGATTAAATATTCTATTTGAAAGTTTTATAATTTTTATTTTCAATGATTTTGTAGGTTGTACATGCCATTTTCATTCTTGCCTTATTTAATGATCAAAGATGTTGCAGTTCACCTTCTTATTATCTTTGACGCCAGCTTTCCAATTAACTTTATTCCATTTGTATTACAATTTTGCCTTCATTTTAGTATATTTCTATGAAACTCTAAATGCCCTATTACGTGACCTTTACATCATTTTTATTTGATTATATTATATTATTTCAATTTATCTCATTTTAACTCTAATACATGTTTTCTTAATTTAAAAACTATAACTTTGCATTACATATGCTTGTTTTCATTAGAAATTCATATATGTAAAAAAAATATCATTCAAGTATTATATTTTCCTAATTTTAAAACAAATGTCATTCAAGTCCACTCAATGAGCTAAGTACAATTATGTATGCATTTTTATAAATGTAAATATCCTTTTATGCTTTCCAAGATAATTTTATTTGTACAATATTTCATAATCATGGATGCTACACATACTCTCCTTAGTGCCCTAGAGTGGAACATTCTTTGTAATTTATCCTAATAAATCAAATATTTTGCTTTGATTTGGATATATTTCTAACTAAGAATCTCTCATGTGACTTTACATCTCTTTGACATTTTTTAATTACATTGCTTTAATTATTCTTATTTTAGCTTTAATATATATTCACTTAATAATAAACAATATTTTATTGTTATTTTTTTAAAAATTTATTTTATGATATAATTCAAAATGGGATCAAAACAAAATTAAAAACTTTGTTAGATAGATCTCCATTAGCTCTTTCTAGCTAAATATTTATTCTTATTTTTTCAATATTCTGTTCTATAAGGTTTTTTATCTTTTACGAGATATTTTGAATTGTACTTAGTTTGATGGTTAAGAAAGTTGCAATTGATCACATTAGTAAAATAGAAAGAAAATTTTATGTATAATATATTTCATTTTTTTAAAATACTTCACTTTGATTAGGTTGTATTACAAAAAAGCTCTAATTTTTTTCTCATGTGACCATCACATTTTTTTTATTTTAATATATAACTTTGTGAAATTTATTGCATTTCAACTTTAATATATTTATTGTTAATATTGGAATAAAAAATTATTATTATCTAAATTTATTTACTTTACTAATTCATAGTATTCCCATAGAGGTATGATCAAAACCAAATAAATGGCATTGCACATGACTAGACAAGCTCTATCTAATTAGATTATGATTTCTATATTTTTAAATGTTCTATTTTTTTTTATTTTCATATGTTGCTTGAAGCATTTCAACTCATAGAAAATTTAGCTATCAAAGGTGCTAGACTCAATATTCTAAATGTGTTGGATTGCAACACATTTGTATAATTTATCTTGTTTTATCAAATAATTCCCCTAAAAATGTATATGTTACTACATAACTCTAACTCTACACTTTTGTGATCCTCGTACTACTTTTATTTAGCTATATTGTATTACGATAGATTATCTTATTTGAGCAATAATATATATTCACATAGTATCAAAGAAATAATTTGTTATTATTTTCCTTATTTCACTTCTTATTACTTAGTAGCTCAAAACAAGGTCAGTTGAAGAGTAAAAAAGTTCATTGAAAATGTCTCAATTAACTCTATCAAAATAATTTTTTTTGTACATTTTTACATATTTTATTTTCCAAAGCTTTTGCATATATTCAGAAACATTTTTTTTTGTGCCTAATTTGCTTATCCATAATGTTAAACATGATATCCTTAGAATCTCACAATGCCATTTTCAGTATAATTTTTCTTATATCTTGAAATCTTTCACTTTGATTTTGAGATATTGTTATGAAATTAAAATTCTCATCTCGTGTGCCTTTAATTTTTCTTATAAAACTAACTTTTATTTTCTTATGTCGAATTGTTTCAATTTATCTCTCTTCACTTTTATTATACAATTACTTAATGTTAAACTAATAATTTAATATTATTTAAAATAATTTATTCAAGTAATTTATTTTAATTCTTGTCAATATATAATTAAGATAAAATAAACACTATTCGACAAAATGCAATATCTAATTTTATATTTAATTTTTTATTTCTTAAATATATTTTTCACATGTTTTGTGAGATATTTTGATTAGTAGTGGATATAATGTGTTGAAGCTATACTTGATCTCCCTAGTTTCTTGCAATGACTATTTTCCATAACATTTATCTCACTTGTCTAAATGTTTCACCATGGTGATGTTACATTATAGTATTACTTGAAATCTTAACTCATTTCTCCTATACATTTCTTTCATTCCATTATATTGCATTTTTTAATATATTTCTTTTTAGCTTTATTATAAATTTACTAAATATTAAATAATTATTTATTGTTATTTTTGTTTGTTTACTTTTGTATTTTGCAGTAATTCTAATTAAGATACCATTGAGATGAAGAAAATGTCATTGTACTCATCTAGAAAAGATATATCCAATAAAATATTCATCTTTAGGTTTCTAAATTTTTTCTTTGCTATGGTTTTGTTAGGCTTTATGAGAAACTTTGATTCATACTATATTTGAAAATAAAAGATCAAATAAATGTAATTAGAGTTAGCTTAATAAGCTCTACCAATTAAATATTTATTTCTATTTCCTAAATATTTTAATTTTTTTGACATTGGCATTGTTTACAATGCATTTTGATTCTTACATGATTTGATTATCAAGGATGTTACACACAATCTTCATAATATCTTTGAGTGCAACTTTCCTATAATGTTTATCTTATTTTCGCAAAGTTCTCATTTTTATTTTGTTTTATTACTATATAAATCTAAATGTCCTCTCATGTCACTCTACATTTCTTATATTTTGTTATATAAATTACTTCAACAAATCTCATTTAAGCTTTAACATATATTTACATAATATGAAAAAAAAATTACTATTAGTGCTAAATTAAAAAATGTATAGTAATTTCAAACAACTTTTAATTAGGGTAAAATAAAATCATTGGAATCTATTCAACAAGCCTTACCAAGTTAAATTTTTTTCTCCATTTTTAATGAGTTTATTTTCTATAGTTTAGACATGTATTACGAATCTTTTAAATTCATATATCGTTGGACATTTGAGGATGTTACACTAGATCTCATCATTTAATTTATATCAATGTTTATATACAATTTATCTCATTTATTCTAATTTTTAGTTGTTTTTGGTTACATTACTATGCAATAATAAATCTCATCTCAAGTGACCTATATATTGCGTTGATTTCGTTATATTAGATTTCTTCAACATATTTAAGTTTTTTGCTTTAGTATATATACACTTAACAATTAAAAAAACGACTATTAACTATGCTTAATTCCTTAGTAATTTAGAGTAATTACAAGCCAAGAATGTTTAGGACAAGACAAATGTCATTTGACTCAATCTTATATGCTCAATTCATTAGAATTTTTATTCAAATTGAAAATTGAGGATGTTACACTCCATCTACTTAGTATCTTGAAATGAAACACTCTTATATATTTTATCTTATTCATTTAAAGTTTTTTCTCTAAATTATTTATATTTTTCGATAACACTAAATCTTTTCTAATGTGACCTCACATTGACGTATCAGTAGTACACTACATTACTTCAATTCAACTCATTACAACTTTAGTAAATATTTACATAATAAGAAAATAAAATTCTTTAATTAATTAAGCATATTTACGTTTTTAATTCATACAAATTAAAAATGATGTCCAATCAAGATAAAAAAATGTCATTAGTCTTGCGTTGATGTTCCATTAAAATTGAAAAACTATGTTTGAGTCGCAATTTATATCCATTTTTCAAATTTTTAGCTTTCATTTGGTGATAATACTAGAAAACTCTAATTAGCCCCTTATGTTACCTTTTCATGTATTTTATTTGGTTATATAATATTTCTTAAATTAAAGTCAGTTCAATTTTAATATATGTTTTCTTGTTATTAAAATAAAAGTTTATTATTTTTTGCTTATTTAGTTTTTTAAATCCCAATAATTACAAACAATGTCTTATCAAGATGTGAGAAATGTCCTTCGAATCATCTAAGCTAGCTAAATCTAATTCAAATATCTTGTTTTAATATTTAACTTTTATAGTTTTGTAGTATAGAATTTTTTAAATATAGTAATATTATAATATAAAATTTATTAAATCTAAAATTAAATATGTATTGATAAAAAAAAAATTTAAAATCTTTATTACATCAAATTAATATAATATATTATAATATTTATTGTTTAGTTGATTTTTTTTATTTTAAGTATGAAAAAAGAAATAGTAACTTAATAATCAAAATATATTTTAAAATAATTATAAAACTAAAAACTAGATTTTTATTTTAATTATTATTAAATAAAATATCTAATTAACTTGTAATATTTAATCAATACTATAATTTTAATTATTAAGCATTTTCTTTTATTTAATATTTTCCCTCACTTTTTCGTTTTATATCAATTTCTCTCAAATTCTCACTTTTTCTCTCCTATTATCAATCTCTTATTTGACTCTTCATTCTTAATCTCTTTATATTCTTCTTAGCGTCTCTTTCCATATTCCAACCTTTCTTTCTTATTTCTCTATCTTTTAAATATTTATTTATTCCCTCTATCCTTTTTAGTTCTCTATTTTTTTCTTCTTTGTTAGACAATCTCTCGTCTCTTTTTATTATTATTTTCTTATTAATTTTTCTCTTATTAATGCGATTTTCTCTCTTTGACAAAATAGTTATCGTCATCTCAATTATTTCCTTTATTAAGTAATTAAGTTTCTTTTGTTAACTAGAATGTTAACATAATAGAAGAAAGTCTTATGTATTATCATAAATGTTATAAAAAATAATAGTATATGTAATATGTTATCTTTTTCATAACAATAAAATGTTGATATCTTAATATTTTATGATGTATTTCAATTTTATAAATTTTATTTAAAACTTTATGTTCTTAATGATTTAGAAAATTTTAGAAATGGATCATTATCTTCAAAAAAATTAAAACACAACTTCAATTTTTTGTGTTCTACAAGCATATGCCACAAAATCAACATTATTGATTTGAATATTATTAGAACTCAAAAGTTAATTGTTCTTGGACAAGCGTAATGTTGAGAAGGTTTGACTTCTTGAGAAGTCTTATTTGTGCACATAATTTTCCAAAAAATTCCTTTTTCTAATTAATGATAATTAATTTTTATAACATCATATTTTTTAAAAAAGTAAATTGTCATAAATGATAGTTTATTACAATGATTTTTGCAATTAATTTTTAAAAATAAATTGATAATATTATATTTAATTTAAAATAAAAAAATATGGTACACCATATGATTTAATAAAATAATAACCTTTATTTAGTGGAAACTTTAACAAAATAACTAACATCAACTCTAATAAATTATAATTAAATCTTATTATTGTGATATGTATATGTTATGTATTAAATTTTTTAAATATAGAAAATTTTTGTTATAGAACATTAGAGATAGAAATAATACTAAATTAACAATCAAAATATTTCTTAAGTATTTGTTATACTTTTAAATAATTATAAATCTTAAATATTTTCATATTTTAGTATTGTTAAATATTATAAAAGATTAGATTATTCTATTTTATAAATATTATAATTTTAAAAACTAAAATTTAACTTTGATTTAATTATTTCTCTTATTTTCTCTATTCAACTAATTATCTCCCAAATTCTCTCACTTCTTTATATCTCTTAATATCATTCACTTTTTTCTTTTTAATCTCTACCTTCTAATATTTCTCTTTGCCTCTATCTTTCCTCTCTCCTTCTTAAATTTCTTATTTCTATCAGTTTTACTTTTCATCTTTTTTCTCTATCTTTTTTGTCTTCCCCTTTTTCTTGTCTCCATAATAAAATAATTTGTGATCTATCATTATTATTATTATTATTATTTTCACTCTTATCAATACATAACTTTCTCTCTCTTAAAGAATAATTATTTCTATCACCACTATAATGTTATATGTCCATGAATTAACAACAATTATTAATTCTCTCAAATTTTATAATTCAACATATAATATTAATGATAATTATATAATTTACTATTTATATTGTCTATAAATTTTTAATTTTTTGTTGATAAGAATGATTTTGTTTTCAAAGAAACTTTTATGTATTAACATCAACATTTTCAAAATTAATAATTTTTTTAATTTTTTATTAATTTTATATTACCAAAATATTGATATTAGAATATATTAACATATATATGTTATGCATAAAATTTTTTAGAAATTACTTATAATTGTTAATTGAGATTATTTTAGAAATATTATAAGTTTAATTATGAAAATTCAACTTTTATTAAATTACTTTTATCATTTTTTACTTTATCATAAAAGTCTAACATAGTCTCTCACTTACTTTTCTCTCCTATTACCATTTTCTTATGTGTCCTTTTATTCTCTATCATTGTATTTTTTGTGGCATCTCACTATCCTCTAACCGTCTCTACTTTCTCATTTCACTCTCTATCACTTTTTTAGTTATTCTGTCTATCTCATTTATGTTTCCTTTTTTGTTTCCCATTTATCCTACTCTTATCATTTTCTGACTTTTTCTCTATCTTTTAAATTAGTTATCTTTATCTCTATTATCCTTTTTTAACCATATATATTAATAATATTTAAAACATCATTGTATTTCATAATTTAATATACTATATTTCAGAAAAAATATATATTTTATTACTTATTATTTTAATGTGATTTGTTTTTTATAAAATAACAACATAACAAAACTGAAATGTATGTATTGTTATCTATGTTATAAAAAAGAATAATTAACTCAATTTTTTTATTAATTTTATGTTAACAAAATATTATTATTATAATACATTATGATTCATCATTTTCAAGATAACAATCACAAAACTACAATTTATTTTCTTTTTTATGCATATGGAACAACATTAGCAATATAGTAATAGATCTAATTAGTACTTCAATGTTAAGCTTGGTTGTGTGAGAGTAGTTTTTTGATGGGTGACCTCTCGATAGAATTGTTGCACATATTTTTTCCATAGCAATCATTTTTCTAATATAAGATAATTTATTTTATAGACATGCTTGTTTTAAAATATTAAATGATTATTAATTATAGTTTATAAATACCACTTTTTGTAATTAAATATTAATGACAACTTTATATATTTTAGTCAATTTAATGTAATAATAAATACATCAAATCATATGATATAATAAGATAATAAGATTAATATAATTTAATATTGAGCAAACAACTTATTAAAATAAAAAAATTGGAAATTGTTGATGTTTATAATAGTATTTACATGTTTTGTATAAAATTTTTTAAATACAATAATATTAAGTTAAAAAATAAGAAAAACCAAAAATTAAATAACTTATGATAAATATTATTTAATTTTAAAGTCTATAATACATTAAATAAAAATTATATATTAGAATAATTATAATTTTATTATTTAATTTATATTTAATTTTTAAATTTAAAAAATAATATTGTTAAATAAATAAACATAATATATTTTAAGTTTTTGTATTACACCAAAATAATAAAAACTTACACTAATTTTTATATTTTGTTATTATTAAATAATATATATTATTACTTATAAAATTTCATAAATATTAATAGTTTAATTGTTAATATTCAACTTTTATTTAATTGTTTCTCACTTTTTTCTCTTTATCTCAATGTCTCCTAAGTTCCCTCACTTTCTTGTCTAACTTATTATATTTTTTTGATTTTTTTATTTATTTTTTACCTCCTTATATTCTTATTGCCTTCTTTGTACTATCTATCTCTTCCTTCTCATTTGTCTCTTTTAGCTTATTTATTTATTCTCTTCATCTTTTGTAGTTTCTCTTTTTTTTCTTTTTCTCTTCATTAAATCATCTCTTATCTCTTTTGATTTTTTATATTCATTACATAATTTAATTTTTTATTGATTAGAAAGATAACATTATGGAACGAATTCTTTCGTATTAATGTCAACGTTATAAAACATGCTAGTTTATATAATGTTTATTTATTTTATATAAATGAAATATCGATATCATATTTTATTACAACATATATAAAAATGAAAAATTTTATTTCAAATTATAACTACTTAATAACTAAGAAAATTTTAGAAATGATTCAATACATTAAAAAAATGATCACACAACTTTGATTTTTTTGTCTTCTACATGCATATGTGACCACATTAACAATATAGTAGGTTATATCGTTAAAACTCCAAGGTAAAGTATGCTTTGATAAGCAAAGTATTGGGATACTTGGCCTCTTCAAAAGTCCTATTATTTCACATGTTTTTTAATAACATTCTTTTTTCTAGTTAATGATAATTTATTTTCATAACATTGCAAGTGAAAAAAAAAATATTATAATTGAATTTAAAACTTCATAATATTACTATTAACGTAATATAATAATAAATATGAAACATTATATGTTATAAAAAATATTAAATTTAATATAGTTTAATATTTAGAAAAATAACTTTCAATAATTATAATAAAATAGAATTTGGTTTCTTTTAAAAATGTATATATACACTGTATATTGAATTTGTTAATATAGAAATATTATATTACATAATATTAAAGATTGAAATAATATTTTATTAATAATGAAAACATTTTGAAACAGTTTATTAATGAAAAATAACATCATTCCTCAAAAAATTTTCTTATTTTATTATTATTAAGTATTATATAATAATAACTTATTATATTTTATAAATATTATTTGTTTAATTATCTATATTGATTTTTTTAAATTATTTCTCACATTTTTTCTCTTTTTCTCAATATCTATCAAATTCAATCACTTTCTCTTCTCTATTATTAAATTGTCCTATTTGTTTCTTTATTCTCCACATCCTATTGTTCTTCTTAGCAACTCTTTTTCCACTACCCTTCTCCACTTTCTCATCACTCTCTTTCATTTTTTATTTGTTCTTTCTATCGTTTTATATTTTCCATTTTTTCTTTTCCTCTTTACTAAATCATCACTTATTTCTCTTTATTATTATTTTCTACTATATTTTGTTCTCATCCCCTCTCTTATGGAATAGTTATCTCCATCTTTATTATCTCTTTTTTTACTCATCAATTATGAATATTAAAAAGATTTTACTTGCTTAACATAATATATAATACTTAAGATAAATATATATTTTATTATTTAAATCTATAAAGTATTTTTTAATTTTTTTATTTGTAAAAATTATAATATAATGGATGAACTTATTCTATATTAATGTCAACATTATAAAAAATAATAGTTTATTTACTTCTTTTGTTTTTTTATAAAAATTAAATATTTATATTACAATTTAAAAGATAAGAGATGTAATTAGTATAAGAAAATTTTAGCTGTACATTTATTTTTTAATTTAGAAACTTTTTTAAATGGTTGTTTATTTTAAAAAAAATAAATCACACAACTTTTTTTTTTTTGCATTTTGCATTTTGCATGCATTTGTGACCACATCGTTATTATAGCAATAAATTCTATTAAACCTCCAAACCAAAGGATGCCTGGGTTAGTGTAGTACTGGGATGGGTCACTTCTTGAGATTTTCTCATGTTGCACTTGTTATTTCATAGAACTCCTTTTTCTCATGAAATACAACTAATTTTAATGAGATGTTTGAAAAGTCGGTCAATAAGATGGGGTGAATTGCTGTGAATAAAAGTTTCATTTATTTCAAAATATTTCAATAAATTTTTTATAATGTTTTCTAATAAATTTTAACAAATTTTTCAAAGTGATTTCTATAACACTACAATTAAAAAATGATTGCTTATAATTAAATATTAGTAATTAATTTTAAAAATAACTTTATTATGTTATTATTAATTTAATATAATAATAAATATGGAGCATTATATGATATAAAAAAAATTTAAGTTTAATTTCGTTTATTATTAAGTAAAATAGTACTTATTAATTATAATAAATTATAATTAGTTTTTTTTGAATTATTATATATGCTACACATTGAATTTTTAAATATAGAAATGTTATGTTATGGAATATTAAGTTTGAAATAATACTTTAATAATATTTTAATTCCCTATAATAACATCAAACCTCAAATACTTTTTTTATTTTATTATTATTAAATATTATATATTATTAACTTATAATTTATAAATATTACAAGTTTAACTATTTAGATCTATTCTTTTAAAAATTATTTCTCTCATTTTGTTCTGTTTTTACCAATATCTCTCAAATTCTACTACTTTCTCCTGTCTCCTATTATAATTCTCTTATTTCTCTCTTTATTCTCAATATCTTAATATTCTTCTTAGTCTCTATCCACTATGGTTCTTCACCTTCTAATCTCTTTCTTTCATTTATTTATTTATTTTTCCTATCTTTTCTATATTATCTCTTTTTTCTTTTCCTCTCTACTAAATCATCTCTCATCTTTGCATGCTATTTTTTCACACTATTTTTATCTCATCAATTAAAGAGTTTCTTTCCGTTATAGAATAAGTATCTCTAACTTTAATATTTCTTTTTTTACTCATAAATGATAAATATTTAGGAAATTTCATATGATGCATAACATAATACATAAATTTATGATAAATATTTATTTTATTATTTGTATTAGTTTATTATTTTAATTTTTATTTCTAAGAAATATAATATAATAGATAAACATTTTAGGTATTAATGTCAATGTTATTAAAAATAATAATTATTTAATTTATTTATTTTTTTACACTTAAAATATAGTTATTATAATATAATATGATTGATATGATAATATAAAAAATTTTAGAGGAGTATTTACTTGTTAATTTATCAACTTTTTAAAATGGTTTATTATTTTCAAAAAATTAATCACACAACTATGATTTTTTATCAGTTGCATGCATTCGTGACCACACCAGTATTATAGCAACGGACTCCATTAAAACTCCAAACTTAAGCATGCTTCGCCTAATGTTTAGTAAGATATTTTAAGTAAGGTTCAATAATAAACGGTGAATTACTATGAATAAAATTTTAATTTATTACAAAATATTTCAACAAATTATTTGTTGTAATTTTAAATAAAGTTTAAAAGATATATAAAAGTGATTTTTTTATAAATTTTAAATTTATTTTAAAAACATTTAAGTTTTATAAAAGACATGAAATTTAAAATAAATAAAAATTTTAAATTTACACAATAGTGTTTTAGATGGTTTAACTTATAAAAGAGCCATATATCCATCACAAGAAAAATCCAAGCAAATACTACATAATATAAGCGTTTCATTAAATGATTGGTAGGAAAAACCCTCAAAATAAATAGACAAATGAGAGAGACAACTACGATCTTAAAATGAAATAAACATGACAAATTACTCAAATCAATATAGCCAAAATCCTATGTTTGATGGATTCATAAAGAGGCACAAGTATCATAATTAAATAAATTAAAGATTTAGAAAATTATTAAATTAGCTTATTTGAGAAGGAAATGAATTTCATTCAAGAGTTTGACAAGTAGATGCAACAATGGCATTTGAAAATAACGATGGAAATGAGCACCAAGTGACTTTAATATTTTATTGTTTGCATCATTTCTTCTTATTTCCATACAAAAAAACTCTTATTTATGTGTAAATTGTAGCGGATAAAAGAACTTATCAAACACACAATTCAGTCATTACAATTTAAGCAAGTTTTGTAATATTTTTATTTGGAAATAAAAAAATAAAAAACTCTCCAATGTCTAAAACTAATGGAGAAAATTGCCATTACATAGTGGCCATTTCATTGGAACACTTTGGGACCATTTGATTACAAAAACTGAGCAATTAAATTAATGCGATCAAATGTGCACATTTATGAATATAAAATTCATTTGGTCCATTGGATCAAGATCATGATCTGATGGTAGAATTTAACTTGGCCAACATAAGAAATACAAACCATGCAATCGCGATATGGTGCGATAAGACAACTAAAATTTTCATGAAAGATAAAATACGATGCTGATAATGTGATTGCTTAAACAGATGATCGAACAGTGCAACTTAATGACAATTCTAGAATTCACATTGTAGAAAAGTTTGTAAGTTTTGTCTCACATTGCTCATCAACATTGTTTCTATCTCCTTGTAAGCCTTTTCGTAACCTTTGCCGACAACCTAATAACTTTGACAGCTAGCCTTTGCTGGGTTCAGGAAGTAATCACTCAAGCAACCAGAAAAGTGAGTTGCATGTGATTGGTAATATTTATGGAGGCATAATCAATAAATAAGATAGGCTACTACATAATTACAACGAAATAAAATAGGAAAAAGAAAAAACATTCATGGACATAAAATTTAAATCAATACAACAAAAAACTTATTCTTTATGAAATCATTAAAGAGGTACAAGTATGTTAATTAAAGGAATTAACGATCAAGGAAATTAATAACTTAGCTGTTTTGAATCAGAAAAGAATTTTAGGAGTCACAGTAGTGTATGGAAATGATGATGGAAAAATGTTGCTAACAGCTTTACTATCTCTTATTTGGATCACATAAAAATTTTTCTTCTTATTTTCGCTCAAAAGTCTTTTATTTATATGCAATTTGTAATAGATAATAGCTTTTACAAAACACCAAGTTTAGCTCTTACAATTTTGGCAACTTTTTGATTATTTTAATTAGGAAATAAATAAGCAAAAAAGTATTCAATAGATTGAAGTAATGGCTGAAATAGCCATTACATAGTTGTTGCTAGATAAGAATGCTCTGGGATGTTTGGATCTTGAAGACTAAGAAATTTGACATATATAATCCAATTTGTGCCTTATAAAAATTAAATTAATCTGGCCCATGTGATCGTGACATAGCGTGATCAAACGGCCGATGGAATTAATGGTTTCAAGATAAAATATGATTATGATTGTTTAATCTAAAAAATGTGTTATCGGTTAATGCACGTTAACCCCACAATTTAGGAATTAACCATGTAGAAAAGTTTGCACTTTTGTCCCACATTCCTTATCATTGCTGTGGCTTCTCTTTGCAAGGATTTTGTAACCATTTAATGTCACCAGTTAACTTGGTTGCTAGCTTATGCTGGGTCTAGGAACTTATCACCTGAGCAACTAATAAACAAGTTATATCTAGTTGTTTTTATTTATGAATTGTTAGTCTTTTTTCATGACTTTATCAAAAGTGGAATATTTGGAATTAAATATGTATTTGAACGCTTTCAGAAGGAGTTACCATGGAACCATCGTAGTTTACTTTGGTAATCTGTTACTTTTATCATTTTGTAACTTCCTCTCTCTTATAGAATAATTATTTCTATATTCATTATATTTTTATGTGAACTAATTAACAATGTTTATGAAACCTTTGATACTATATAGTTTTACATATTACATTCTTAATAATTAAAAGTTTAATTTTTTATCTACTTTAATTTTTTATTTATAAAAATGATAACATATTGAAAGAAAACCATATGTATTAATGTCAATATTTTTCAAAATAATAATTTATGTAAAAGTTTTTTAATTAATTTTACATAAATAAAATATTTATATTATAATTTATTAAAAAAATATGATAAGCCTAATTTATTTTAAAAAAAACTTATACTTAATTATATAGATTTTTTTTCAAATGATTCGTTATCATTATGATAATAATCACAAAACAATGATAATTTATCTTTTTTGTGCATGTGAACCCACACCAATATTAGAGTACTAGATCTCATTAGTACTCCAAAGTTAAGCATTCCTAGTGTCGCACATATTTTTTCAAAATATTCCTTATTTTATGAGTGATAATTATTTTTAATAACATTATAACATTAAAAAATAAATTATTTAGAAAAATTTATTTTATAATTACTATTTTATTAATTAATATTTAATAAAAATTTTATAATATTATTGTCAATTTCATATAATAATAAATATGACACGTCATATAATATAATAAAATAATATTTATTTTTTTTAATCTTGAGCAAAATAACTTATATTAATTATAATAAATTAAAATTAATTTGAGTTTATAATAGTATATACAGTGCATAAAAAAGTTTTAGGTAAAGTAATATGTTATTATAAAAATGGAAATCTAAAATGATCCCACTAATCTTAAATATTATCTATATTTATTATCTATGTTGTGCTAAATATTGCTAATATTTTAAAATAATTATATTATTTATTATTTAATTAACTTTTTATTTTGAAGTGATAATAGTATAATATGAAAATAATAATAAATATTTTTAAAATAGTTTTATATTTTAAAATTAATAAATAATATAATTTAAATTATTACAAATTAACTTTTATTAAATTATTTTTCTCATCTTTTCCACTTTATCGTAATTTTTAACATATTCTCTCACTTACTCCTTTCTCTCATTATCATTCTCTTAATTATCTCTTTATTTTTTGTGTCTTGATGTTCCTCTAAGTCTCTCTATCTCTTTCATCTTTTCTATTTTCTTATTTCTCTCCCTTTCACTTACTTATTTATTTTCTATATCTCTTCCATGTTCCTTGTTTTCTTTTCATTTTCATTAAATTATCTCTCCTGTCTCTCTATTATTATTTTTCATTTTATCTTACTCTTATTAATCTATGACTTTTCTCTTTTAAAATAGTTATTGCTATCGCTATTATCTCTTTTTAAGCACATCAGTTAATAAACTTCAACAAATCTCTTGAATAGAGTAGTTTAATATATAATAGTTATAAAAAATATATATATTATTATTTATGTTTTTATCCAATTTACTTTTTTATTTATAAGAATAATAACCAAAAAAAATTAATATATATTAAATTGTATGTTATAAAAAATAATAGTTTATGTAATTTTAAAATTTATTTAACATAAATAAAACATTATTATAATAATAAGTTAAGATTCGTTGTTTTCAAGGTAATAATTACACAACAACGAATATTATTTTATATGTATGAAACCATATTAACATCATAACAATTGATCTTATTACTACTACAATGTTAAGTTTGCTTGGGTGAGAGTTGTTTTTGGATGGGTGACCCCTTAAAAGTATTGTAGCACATATTGTTTTATAGAATTAATTTTTTAATGGCTAAAAATTATTTTAAAAATATGTAAATTTTCAAATATTAAATTATTAAAAATTATGGCTTATAAATACCATTGTTTTAATTAATTATTGATAGCAACATTAAATTTTTTGTGTCAATTTGATCCAATAATAAATGTCGCATCATATAATATAATAAGACCATAACTTTAATAAAGTTTAATATTAAGAAAAATAACTTATAAAAATAATAAATCTAAATTATTTTATTTTTATAATAGTATATATATGATGTGTATATAATTTTTCAAATATAGTAATATTACATTATAAAATAATACAAAATATAAAATTAAATAATTGAAATTTTAATTATTAAGGCTTTACTTTTGTTTACTTTTTTTCTCTCATTTTTTCTCCTAATCATAATGTCTCTCAAATTTTCTCATTTTCTTCTCTCACCTATTATCATTCTTTTATTTGTCTCTTCATTCTTTATCTTCTTATGTTCATATTCACCTTTTTTTTTATTATCAATCTCTTCTTTGTTATTTCTCTCTTTAACTTTTTTATATATTCTATTTATATATTCTATGTTTTCTATTTTCTTTCTTCTATCAAATCATCTATCATTTCTCTCAATTATTTTCTTATTATCTATTTTTCCTCTATTAATTGATGACTTTCTCTTTTTTAGAAAATAGTTTTCTCAAACTCGATTATCTCATTTTCAATTCATCAATTAATCATATTTATGAGAACTTCTATGTGATATAATCTTATATATAAAATTCTTGATAAACTTATATTTTAATATTTATATTTTTGATGTAATTTAATTTGCATTTATAAGATTGATAACATCATGGAATAAATTCTTATGTATTAATTTCATTGTCATAAAAAATGATATTTTATATATTTTTTATTTTTTAATATAAATAAAATATTAATGTGATAATATATTGTAACATACCCAAAAAATATTAAACTTTATTTAAAAGTGTATGCGACTAATAATTTAGGAAATTTTAAAAACTATTCAATACCTTTAAAAAGATAATCACACAACTTTAATTTTTTTTCTTTAATATACATTTTACACCAGCATTACAGCATTCGAATTTATTAGAACTCAAATGTTAAGCATAGTTAAACAAGCATAGAGTTGGGATAGTTGACCCCCTATAAAGTCTTATTATTGCCTATATTTTTTTAAAGTATTCCTCTCTCTAATGAATGATAATTAAATTTTAAAACATGATTATTTTTAATATATTTATTATTATAAATTATAGTTTATAATTAAATTTTAGTAATTATTTTTTTAATATAACTTAATAATAATATTATTAATTTAATATAATATAAATATGGTACATCATAACGTATAATAAAATTTTAATTTTAATTTAGTTTGATATTAAGAAAAATAATTTTTTATTATAATAAATTAAAGTTAATTGATTTTTATGATATTTTTTAAATGTTGTATGTTAAATTAATAAATATTGAAACATTATATTGTAGAATATTAGAAATTAAAATAAAGTTTTATTAATAGTAAAAGAAATTTTAAATATTTGTAATGTGCTGTGATAGTAATAAACCTCAAATATTTTTTTATATATTATTATTGTTAAATATTATGTATGATTAACTTATTATATTTTATAAATACTGTAATTTAATTATTAAACTTTTATTTTTATTCAATTACTTCTCTTACTTTTTTCCCTTTATCTCAATATCTCTAAAAATACTCTCACTTTTTTCTATCGTATTATCATTCTCTTATTTGTCTCTTTATTCTTTACATCATAATATTTTTCTTAGCCTCTCTCTCACCACTATCCTTCTTTATTTTTTCATTTCTCTCTCCTTCATCATTTATTTATTCTTTCAATATTTTTATGTTCTCTTTTCTCTTTTTCTCTTTATTAAATCATCTTTCATCTCTCTTTAATATTAATTTTCTCTTTATTTTACCATTATTAATTCACCACTTTCTTTTTGAAATTGAATGGTTATCTCCATCTTGATTATCTCTTTTTCTTCTCATCAATTATCAATATAAATAAATTTCTTGGGTTTTATAATCTAACATATAATATTTATGATAAATATATATATTTTTTATATTTATTATTCAATTTGATTTTTATTTGCAATAATTATAATACAATAGAAGAAATTTCTTATGTATTAATTTAATTGTTATAAAAATTAATAGTTTATTTAATTTTTAATTTACTTTATATAAATAAAATTTTGTTATTTTAATATAGTTGACTAACATAATAAGCATATTAAAAATTTTAATTGCATTTATTTGTAAATTTGCAAAACTTTTTATATGGCGTATTATTTTCAAAAAATAATCATGTGATGACGATTTTTTGCCGTTTGCATGGATTTGCAACAACCCTAAAATTATAATAATATATTCTATTAAAAGTCAAAAGTTAAGCATGATTAAGCTAGAGTATTGTTGGGATGGTCACCTCATCAGAAGATCTCATGATGCAAATCATTTTCTTAAAGCATTCCTTCTTAGTTAAGACATGAACTTTTATAAGGTCTTTCAAGTTATGTTCAATAAGAGGGTGGTGAATTGCTATAAATAAAAGTTTTATTTATTACAAAATATTTTTAAAAAAATTTATAATAATTTTTTAATAAAGATTAACAAATATATAATTATTATTTCTATAGATTTTAATATTATTTTTATAATCATATTAAGTTTAACAAAAGTCATGTAATTAAAAAATTAACAATAATTAAAAATATACATAATTGGCTTTTAAGTCATTTAGTTAATAAAAGAAGTCTACCTCAACCCAAATAGAAGACCAAGAAACATAATAAAATATAAGCCTTTCGTCAAAAGATGGTTAGGCTAAACCCTTGCAACAAGAGACAAGTAAGGCAGACTAATACTATCTTACTTAATAAGATGTGCAACTACTGCCTTATAATAAAATAAAATCTAAAAAAGCCAAAAATCCTACAACATGAATCTAAATCAATACATCCTAAATCTAATACATAATGAGATCATTAAAGAGGCACAAGTATCTTAATCAAATGAATTAATTATCAAGAAAACTTATAACTTAGCTAATTCGAGAAAGAAAACAACTTCAAGTGATTGACGAATAATAGCATAGTAGCATGTCAAAATGATGATGGAAATTAGCTACTAATGGCTTTAATATTATTTATTTTGATTGCATAAAAATTTTCCTTCTTAACTTTGTAAAAAAATCTCTTATTTATATGCAATTTGTAATGACTAAAAGCACTTACCAAACACTAAATTTAGAAACTAAAATTTGCATAGCTTTTGCAATATTTTAATTCCAAAATAAAGAGACAAATTACTCTCCAAGTGCATGAAATAATGGCTAAAATAACTATTGCATAGTATTCATTCGATCACAAAAACTATGTGATGAGACACATGGAATAAAATATGAGCCTTTAAAAATATGAAATTGATCTTGTTTGTTATAACTAAATCACAATCGGATGCTAAGATTTAACATCACTGGTAGAAGAAATGCTAACTATGCCATCACGAATAGCAACATCAAACGACTAAAGGAATTAGCAGTTTGAATTTAAAATATAGTGATGATCATTCAATCATGAAAAGACACGATCGGAGGGTGCACATTAACCCTAATATTTTGGAAATCATTGTGCAGAAAAGTTGGCATTTTGTTGTCCCAAATTGCTTATAAGATTATGGTTTTCTTTATATGAGGATTTTCTTAACCATGTAATGCAACCAGTTAACTTATTGGTTGTCTTATGCTGGGTTCGAGAACTTATCACCCCAGTAACCAACAACGAGATACAAATAGTTGTCTTGATTGACTGAGGAGTACTCAATGACATGATAAAAAATTGAAATGTTCAGAACTGATTATGCACCAAAACGTGTTTAGAAGTAGTTGCAATTGAACCATCATGGTTCACTATGGTGACTCGTTTTTTTTAGGTAGTTAATTTTACTAAATTATTTTTCTCACTTACTTTTTTCATCTTAAACTCTATCAAATTTTTTCGCTTTCTTCTCTCCTTTAATTTCACTCTCTTATTGGAGGTTTCTTTCTTTATCTTTTATATTCTTTTAGCTCTCTCTCGCCAACGTTCTTTATTTTCTTTTTTCTCTCTCTATTTTACATTTTTATTTCTTATTTCTTTCTTCTTTATGTCCTCTCTATAGGTTTTTTTATGCATGTTCAACCAAACAAGCATTTTAGCATTGGATCTCATTAAAACTCTAAAAACAAGCAAGCTTCGATGAGAGTAGTATTGGGATGGCTAGCCTCTTTAAACGTCCTAGTATTGCATATTTTTTTCATAACATTCTTTTTTTAATAAACTAAGCAAGATATTATAAATGATAACTCACAACTACCAATATAGTAATAAATTTTTGAAAATAAGTTTATAAAATTTTTATCAATTTTATATAACTATAAATATGCAATATCATATGATATAATAAAATAATAGCATTAATTTAGTTAAGTATTTAGCATAATATTTTATATCAGTTATAATAAATTAGAATTAACTTATGATCATAATAGTGTATATATGCTATGTATTATATTTTTTATTTATATAAATGTTATCTTATAAATTATTAAAGATGAAAGATAATGTTAAATTATTAGTTAAAATATTTTTTAAAAAATTTATAGTATTTTAAAATCATTAAATATTTTTTAATTTTTATTATTTTTTAGTAATATACAAGATTAACTTGATATATTTTACAACAATTATTTGCTTGATTATTATGATTTAATTATTATTTAATTATTTCTCTCAGCTTTTTCTCTTAAAAATTTCTATATTCTCCTTTTTCATATCTTCTCATTATATAACATCATCTATATTTTTTTATTTTTTAATCTTTGTTTTACTTTTATTAATCTACACTTTCTCTCTCTTATAAAATAGTTATATGTGACTTTGTTATCGTTTCTTATGTCAATCAACTAATAATATTTATAAAATCCCTCATATTACATAGTTTAATATATAATATTAAATATAATTATATATTTAATTATTTATATTTTTTATATAATTTTATTTTTTATTTATAAGAATGATAATGTATTGGAAGAAAATTTTCTTTATTAAAGTCAATATTTTCAAAGATAATAGTTTATGAAACTTTTTTAATTAATTTCATGTAAATAAAATATTAATATTCAATTATAAGATAGGCATATTTTTTAAAAAGTGCATAAACATTATTTTGATTATATTAAAAATGATTCACTATCATTAAGATAATAATCACACAAGTAGAATAATTTTTCTTTTTCATGCTTGTGTGACCACACAAATATTATTAGGCAAGAGTACTATTAAGATGGGTGGCTTCTTGAGATGTCGTGTTGCATATATTTTTTCATTGCATTCTTTTTTTTAAGGAATGATTATAAATTTTAATAACATGTAAATTTTAAAAAATTTATTTTTTTTAAAAATAGTTTATAATTATTAATTTAGTAATTAATATTTAACAAAAACTTTATCACATTATTATTAATTTCATATAGTAATAAACATGACACATCATATGATATGATACAATATTAACCTCAATTTTTTAAATATAAAAAATAATGACTTATATAAATTATAATAAATTAGATTTAATTTAAGTATATAATATATATTTGGTGTGTATAGCTTTTTGAAATATAGTAATATTATGTTGTAAAAAAATTTAAAATTATTTCATTAGTCTTAAGTATTATTTATATTTATTATCTATGTCATGTGAAATAATGATAATATATAAGAATAATTATTTTATATATTATTTAATTATTTTTTATTTTTAAGTCTAAATAAATAATATTAATTTAATTAAAAAAATATTCTTCAAATATTTGTAATATCCGAAAATAACAACAAACCTCAAATATTTTTTATACATTAGAATCAGTAATTATTATATATGATTCTTTTTTTGTATTTATAAATCTTCTCTCTCTTAATATCATTATCTTATTTGTCTTTCTATTATCTATGTACTTCTAATTTTTTTGTCCTCTCTTGCTCTTCTATCCTTCTTTACTTTTTTATTTCTCTCTCTTTTACTTTTTTATTTATTCTCTCTATCTCTTTAATTTTCGTTTTTTTTTCTTTTCCTCTTGATTAAACATCTCTCATCTCTCTATTATTATTTTCCTTTTTGTCTTACTCTTATCAATCTATCACTTTTTCTCTCTCTTTTAAGCACACCAATTTACCAAATCTATGAAATCCCTCACATTACATTGTTTAATAAATAATATTTATGAAAAATATATATTGTATTTTTTAAATTTTTGTATAATTTAGTTTTTTATAAGAATGATAACATAACATCAGAAACTCAAATTTATTAACATCTATGTTATAAAAATTAATAGTTTATGTAATTTTTTTATGAATTTTATATAAATAAAATATTGTTATTTTATATATTATGATTCATTATTATCATCATAATAATAACACAACCATGATTATTTGGCTTTTTTATTTATATGTGACCACACTTGTATTATAGCAATGGATCTCAATAGTTCTCCAATGTTAAGCTTGTTTGGTTGAGACTAGTTTTGGAGGGGTTAGCTCTTAAGAGTGTTGCTGCACATATATTTTCATAGCATTCATTTTTGTAATGAATGATAATTTATTTTAAAAATAACTTAATTTTAAAAAACTAGATAATTTAAAATTAATTTTTATAAATGTCATTTTTTTAATTAATTATTATTAAGAAAATTAGTAATATTTTATTAATTTCAAGAAACAATAAACATCACACAACATATTTTATAATGAAAGAATAACATTAATATTGTTTAACATCAAGAAAAATACTTATAAAAAATATAGTAAAATAAATTTATTTATGGTTATAATACTATACATATGTTGTGTATTAAATTTTTTTAAATATAGTAATATTAAATTATAAAATATTATAAATCTTAAATTAAATCATTAACGATAAAAACTATTTATTTTCAATATTTATATTACATAAAATAAAGAAAATATATTATAATTATTGTAATATTTAATATTTAATTACGTTTTTTTAATTTTAGGTATTAAAAAAAATATCAACATAATAGTAAAGGAATATTTTTAAATATTTATAATATTCAAAAATAATTATAAACTTAAAATGGTTTTTATTTTTTATTATTGTTAAATAATATATATGATTAAATTTTAATATTTAATAAATAATAGAAGTTTAGTTATTAAGGTTTTACTTTTATTTAATATTTTCTTTCATTTTTTTCTCTTTATGTTAATGTCTCTCAAATTTTCTTAGTTTTCTCTCCTATTATTATTCTCCTGTTTAATAATTCAAGCTTTATCTCCTTATGCTATTATCGACCTTTCTCCATAAATTCCATCTCTTTTTTCTCATTTCTCTCTCTGTTAATTATTTATTTATTCTCTTTATCTCTTTTATGTTCTCTATTTTCTTTTTCTCTTCACTAAATCATCTCTCATCTCTTTTTGGAAATGATAATTTAAAGGAAGAAAATCTTATATGTTAATGTCAATGTTAATAAAAATAATTTTTTATATAATGTTTGGTTTATCTCATATAAATAAAATATTGATATCATTATATGTTATGACATTTATAAAAAAGCTTAAATTTTGTTTAAAACTATATATGCGTGATGATTTAGGAAATTTTGTAAATGGATCATTATCTTCAAAAAAATGATATCACCACTTTGGTTTTTTGTCTTCTACATTTTTATGCGACCACACTAGCATTTAGCACTGAATATCATTAGAATAGAGAGTTTAAGCATGCTTGGACAAGCATACTATTGGGATGGCTGTCTTCTTAAGATGTCTTATTGGTGTACATATTTTTTATAGCATTCCTTTTCTAATTAAATATAATTAATTAATAAAACATTATATTTTAAAAAAAATTAATTATTATAAACGGATTTTTATTACTATAATTTTAATAATTAATTTTTAAAAATAACTTTATAATATTATAGTTAATTTAAGATAGTAAAAAACATGACACATTATGTGATATAGTACAATAATAATTTTAATTTAGTTAAAACTTTAGCAAAATAACCTATATAAATTGTAATAAATTAGAGTTAGTTCCTACTTATTTTTGTATGTATATGTTGTGTATTGAATGTTTTAAATATATAAATATATATATAGAACATTAGAGACAAAAAATAATATCAAATTCATAGCCAAAATGTTTTGTAAGTATTTGTAATACTCTTAAATAAAAATAATCTCAAATAGTATTGATGTTTTGTTATTGTCAAATATAATGTAAGGTTAAAAATTTATATTTTATAGATATTATAAGTTTTAATATTAAAATTTAACTTCATTCAATTATTTTTTCTTTTTTTTCTTTTTTTTCTCATTGTTTCTCAAATTCTCTCACTTCTCTCTATCTCTTATTATCATTTTTCTTTTTTCTCTCCAATATCTATGTCTTAATATTTTTCTTTGCCTTTGTCTCCCTTTTATCTTTCTTTAATTTTATTTTTCTCTCCCTTGTACTCTTTCATTATTTCTGTTTCTATGTTTTCTATGTTCTCTTTTTTCTTGTCTCCTTCACTAAATAATTTGTCATCTATCTCTATTATCATATTCTTAATTTTACTCCTATCAATACATAATATTCTCTCTCACTAAGAGAATAATTATTTTTTTCTCTACTATCATTTTATATTTTTAGAAATTAGCAATATTTATGATACACTCAAATTACATAGTTTAATATATAATATTAATGATAACTATATATTTTACTATTCATACTTTTTAATACTTTTTATGTATTTCAATTTTTTTTATTTATAAGAGTAATTCTATATCTAAATAAAAATTTATATATTAATGTAAACATTTTAAAAAATAATAGTTTTTTTAATTTTTTTATAAATAAAATAATGATATCACAATATGTTAATGCATATATGTTAAAAATTATTACACAAGAGTACAATTAGGATGGCTGGACTCTTGAGAGGTCCTTGTATTACACATAGTTTTTCGTAAGATTTCTTTTTAATGAATAATAATCAATTTCAATAATGTTTTATTATTCAAAAAAATAAATTTTTAAAAAATAGTTTATATTTGAAATTTTTTTAATTAATTATTAATAACAACTTTACACCATTTTTATTAATTTCATATAATAATAAATTTGGCACATTGTTTGATATAATAAAATAATAAATTTATTTTTATTTAATATTATGTAAAATATCTCATATAAATTATAATAAAATATAATTAATTTAATTTTATAATATTATTTAAATTGTATGAATATAAGTTTTTAAATAAAGTAATATTAGGACATAAAAAATAAAAAAATCAAAAATATTTTATTAATGTTAAATATAATTTATATTTATTATCTATATTTTGTCACATAAAGATATACGTTAGAAATTATACTATTTACTATTAAATTAATTTATTATTATTAATTATGAATAAAGAAATACTAAATTAATACTAAAAATATTTACTCAATATTTTTAATATTATAAAGTAATAATAAAAATAAAATTTTTTTTTATTTTTCAAAATTAACAAATATTATATATCCTTAAGTTTTATATTTAATTAGTATTATAAGTTCAATAATGAACATTCAAACTTTATTAAATTACTTTTATCATTTTTTCTATTTATCTTAATGTTTTACATATTTACTCATGACTTCTTTCTCCTATTACAAATTTTATTATTATTCTTTTTATTCCCTATGTCTTTATATATTTTGTGGCTTCTTTCTCCTTCATCCTTCTCTATTTTCTAATTTCACTCTCTTTCAGTTATTTATTTATTCACTATATCTTATTTGTATTCTCTCTTTCCTTTTTCTCTTTATCTTACTCCCATCAATTTGTTGCTTTTTCGGTATTTTAAAATAGTTATCTCTGACTCTTTTACATCTTTTTAACCACATCAACTAATAATATTTAAGAAATTAATATATCTTATCTTTTAATATATAATAATTTATCAAAAAAAATATTATTATTAAAAAATATTATGATACATTATTTTTAAGATAATAATCACACAATTATAATTATTTTTCTTTTTATGCTTATGGAACCACATTAGCATTATCGCATTGCATCTCATTAGTGCTCCAATGTTAAGCTTACTTGGAGAGAAGTTTTTGGATTCGTGAGCTCACGAGAGTATTATTGCACATATTTTTTTGTAGCATTCGTTTTTCTAATAAAAAATAATTGATTTTAAGAATTTGTTAGTTTTAAAAAATTAAATGAATATAAATTATAATTAATAAATACAGTTTTTGCTATTAACTATTAATAACTACTTTATAACAATTTTTTCAATTTCATACAATAATAAATTTGACATCATATGATATAATAAAAAAAACTTTATTATAGTTAAATATTGAGAAAAATAACTTATTAAAAATAAAACAAATTAGAATTAAATTATGATTATAATATTATGTATATCTTGTGTATTAATTTTTTAATATAATAGAAATAAAAATTTAAATAATTTTTTTTAAATATTATTAATCTTTAATGTAAATATTACATCATATAAAGATAATATATTAGAATAAATAACCATAATATTCTTTAAGTATTTATAAGATTCTAAAATAATAAAAGTCTTAAACTTTTTTTTGTATTTTATTATTATTAAATATTACATATGATTATTTATAAAATTTATTAATATTATTAGTTTAATTGCTAATGTTCTACTTTAATTTAATATTTTTCTCTTTAAGTCAATGTCACTTAAAATCTCTTCATTCTCTGAGCTGTTAATTTTTTCTTATTTGTCTCCTTATTTTTCAGCTCCTCACATTCTTATTGGCCTATCTCTCTACCATTCATCTCTTCCCACTTATTTCTCTAATTTTAACTAATTTATTTATTCTCTTCCTCTCCTCTATGCTCCTATTTTTCATTTTAACTTCGTTAAATTATCTACAATATCTCTCAACTATATTTTTTCTATCTATTTCTCTCTCATTAATCTGTGACTTTCTCCCTTTTCGAAAAGAGTTATCTTTTATCTATTATCATTTTTTCAGTTCACGAATTAATAATAGTTAAGAGATGTCTTATGCAGTTTTGCCTCATATATAATATTTTTCAAAAATATATATTTTATTATTTATATTTATCATAAAATTTAATTTTATATTCATAAAAATGATAAAATAATAAAAGAAATTCTTATGCATTAATATCAATGTTAACAAAAATGATAGTTTGTGTCATTTTTTTATTTTATATAAATACAATAATGATATTATAATATATTACAACATATATAAAAATCATTAAATGTATTTAAAATTGCATATGATTAATAATTTTGGAAATTGTTCAATCCCTTCAAAATATTAATTACACAACATTGATTTTTTTATTTTTTACATGTATGTGCAACCACACAAGATATATAACACTCGATATCATTAAAACACAGAAGTTAGGCATGCTTAGGCAAACGCAGCATTGGGATGCATGAGCTCTAAAGAAGTCCTATTGTTACGCATTATTTTTCAGGACAATCCTTTTTGTGGTGAATGATAATTAATTTTTATAAAATTTATTTTTTAAAAATTAAATTATAATAAATGATAGTTTATAATTAAATTTTAGCAATAAATATAATAATAACTATGGCACATCACATGATATATCAAAATGTTATCATTTATTTAGTTTAATATTTAGTCAAAAACTTTTTATTAATTACAAAAAATTATAATTAATTCATGTTTATAATTGCATATATATACTATATGTTGAGTTTTTAAATATAAAAAAATTATATTATTGAACATTATTCATTAAAAATAATTTTTTAATAATAATTTTTTAAAAATATTTATAGTATTATAAAATAATAATAAACCTCAAATAGTTTTTAAATATTACTATCACTAAACATTACATATAATTGTCTTATAATATTTCATAAATATTATAAATTTAATTATTTAGATTTAACTTTTATTTAATTATGATTTTGCTTTTTCTCTTTATCTCAATATCTTTTAAATTCTCTCACTTTCTCATCTCTCCTATTATAATTCTTTTATTTGTTTTTTAATTCTCTATATCTTAATGTTCTTCTCAATCTCTTTCTCACTCTATTATCTTTGTCAACTTTTCTATTTCTCTCGCTTTCGTTTTTATTTATTCTTTCTATCTCTTCTATATTCTTTTTTTCTTCTTTATCAAATAATATCTCATTTCTCTTTATTATTATTTTCCTCTCTAATTAGAATTTATGTGTCCATTTTTTTCTCTCACTCTCTTATAGAATAGTTATCTTCATCTTCATTATCTCTTTTTCTACTAATCAATTTTCAATATTCAAGAAATATCTTTTCTTACATAACGAAATATATAATATTTATGTTAAATATATATTCTATTATTTAAATATTTTAAGTAATTTAATTTTTTATTTCGTAAAAAAAATTATATAATAAAAACAATTCTTATGTATTATTATAAACATTACCAAAGGTAATAGTTTATTTTTGCTTTCATTATTTATATAAATAAAATATTGATATTATAATATAGTGATGGAGAGATAATAAGCATATAGAAAATGGTTCATTATTTTCAAAATATAAAAAAAGTTGTAAAACTATTTTTCTAAATATTTTTAATGTTTAAAATAATAATAAACCTTAATTTTTTTAGATTTTTTGTTATTAAATATTATATAAGATTAAATTGTTCTATTTTATAAAATTTATTTATTTGATTATTAAAATTTTACTTTTATTTAATTATTTCTCTTATTATTTTCTAATTATCTTATTGTCTCTCACATTCTTACTTGTTTTCCATCTTATTATCGTTCTCTTTTTTCTCTTTATTCTTTATCTCCTAATACTATTTTTCTCCTCTCTTCTGATCTATCCCTCTTTAGTTTCTCATTTCTCCTCCATCTACTTTTTCATTTTTCTCTCTATCTCTTTTATGTTCTTCTTTTTCTTATCTTCTTCATTAAATAAACTCTCATCTATCAATATTATTATTTTCTCTTTATTTTACCCTTATTAATTATTCTCTGTTTTATAAAATAATTAATTTTATCTCCATTATTTTTTAATTCCATCTTACGTAGTTTAATACATAACATTAATGATAATTATATATTTTATTATTTATATTTTTATGTAATTTAATTTTTTATTTATACGAAAGATAACTTAGTGAAAGAAAACCTTAGTCATAATGACAAGACTGTTCAAAGTAGTAATTTATATATAGTTCTTTAATTAATTTTATATTAATTAAATATTGATATTAGAATATAATAACACATACTTGTTTGTTTAAATTATTTTAAAAATGATTAAAAATGATAATTTACAATTCCCATTTAATATCAAATTTATGGGATTATTATCAATTTGATATACTGGTAAATATCACACTTAATGTGATATAATAAAATAATAACTTTAGTTTTATTTAAATATTAAGAAAAATAACTTATAAAAATTATAATAGATTGTAATTAATTTAAGTTTACAATAGTGTATATATGTTGTGCACTGATTTTTAAATTATGTAATATTATGATATGAAAATATGAAACTTAAAATTATTTCATTAATTCTAAATATTTTTTATATTTTTTATCTATATTATGTCAAATAAAGATAATACATTAGAATATTTATATTATTCATTATTTAGTTATTCTTTCATTTTTAGGTATGCATAAAATTATATTAAGTTAATAGTGAAACTATTCTATCTCTTTTATGTTCCCTTTTTCCTTTTCTTCTTTATTTGTTCATCTCTCATTTTGCTCTATTATTAGTTTCTTATTAACTTACATTTATTAATCTATGACTTTCTCTCTTATGAAATAGTTATCTCTAGCTCTATTATATCTTTTAAGCTCACAAATTAACAATATTTAAGAAATCCCTTCTATATCATAACTTAATTAACATTTTTAATAAATTTTATATAAATAAAATATTATTATTGGTTATATTATGATTCATTATTCTGAAGACAATTATCACATAACTATAATTATTTGTCTTTTTTATTCATATGCAACCACACCAACATTATAACATTAGATTTCATTAGTACTCTAATGTTCAGCTTACTTCGTTGAGTTTTGTGTTTCGATAGGTGACCTTTTGAGAGAATTGTTGCACATATTTATTCATAGCATTCATTTTTCTAATGAATGATAATTTCCTTCAAAAACTTGTTAATTTTAAAAAATTGTATGATTGTAAACTATAGTTTAAAAAAAAATTTTGTAATTAATTATTAATAACAACTTGATAATATTTTTGCCAATTTGATGAAATAACAAATATAACACAACATATGATATAATAATGCTCAAGTAGTTTTTATTTTGCAAAATTAAAAATTATTATATATGACTAATATTTAATATTTAATGAAAATTATTAGTTTAATTAATTAAAATTAACTTTAATTAAATTTTTTATTACTTTTTTATTTTTTCCATCTTTTTCACTTTTTTTATTATTTTTATTATCTCTTTTAAATTCTCATTTTTCTTTTTCTCTTCAATAAATCATCTTGGAACTCTCTGTATTGCTATTTTTCATTGTCTTACTCTTATCAATCCATGACTTTCTCTCTCTTTTAAAATAGTTATCACTATCTCTATAGTATATTTTTAAGCACATTAATAGACAATATTTAAGAAATCCTCAAATATCGTAGTTTAATATGTAATATTTTAGAAACATATATATTTTATTATTTATTATTTCTATGAAATTAGATTTTTTATTAATAAGAGTAATAATCTAAAAAAAGAAAATCGTTTGTGCTAATATCTAAAAAATAATAGTTTATTTAAATTTTTATGAATTTCAAATAAATCAAATATTATTATTAGACAATATTATGATTTATTATTTTTAAAATAATAATCACAAAACTATGATTATTTATCTTCTTTATTCATATGTGAGGACAATAATGTTATAACAATTTATCTCATTAGTACTCCAATGTTAAAAACATGTTGTTGCACATCATTTTTCACATCATTTGTTTTTCTAATAAATGATGATTTATTTTAAAAACATGTTAATTTTAAAAAATTTAATGATTATAAATTACAATTTATTAATTTAATTTTTGTAATTAATAATTAATAATAGCTTTATAATATTTTTGTTAATTTCATGCAATAATAAATATGATAGAATATATGATATAAAAAAGAATAACTTTAATATAGTTTAATAGTGATAAATTTTTTTTAAAATATAATAAATACGAATTAATTTATGATGATGATAGTATATGCATGTTGCATATAAATTTTTTAAAATTTTTTAATATTATATTATAAAATATTAGAAATCTAAAATTAAAGCATTAGTGTTAAATATTATTTATTTTTAATATCTATATTACATCAAATAAACATAATACATTACGATAATTATAGCATTTATTAGTTAACTAATTTTTTAATTTTTAATATGTAAAAAATGTCGTCAAATTAATTGTCAAAAAATTCTCTAAATATTAAAAATATTCAAAAATAATAATAAACCTAAATAATTTTTATATTTAGTTTTTATTAAATATATATATATGATTAAATTTTAGTATTTGATAAATATTATAAGTTTAACTATTAATATTTTATTTTTATTTAATATTTTCATCCACTTTTTTCTATTTATCTTAATGCCTCTCAAATTATCTCATTTACTCTCTCTCCTTTTATCATTCTATTATATGTCTCTTAATTTTTTATCTCCTTATGTTGTTCTTGGCCTTTTTCTCTTTTATCTATCTCCTCTTTCTCATTTCTCACTCTTTATTTTTTAATTTATTCTATCAATATCTTCTATGTTCTCTCTTTTCTTTTACTTTTTATTATGTCATCTCTAATCTCTATTTATTATTTTTTATATCTTTTTTTGACTTATTAATCATAATTTCTTACTTTTAGAAAATAGTTATTCTCATCTAAATTATCTCTTTTTTTGCTCATCAATTCATAATTTTTATGAATTATTTTATGTCAAATAGTCTAATTTATAGGTTGTTTATTAATATATAGCTTATTATTTATATTAATTAGATAATTTAATTTTTATATTTATAACAATGATGACCAAATGGAAAAAATCTTATTTATTAAATTCAATCTTACAAAAAATATTATTAATGTAATTTTAATTTTATTTCATATAAATAAAATATTGATATTATAATATATTACAAAATATATAGAAAGCATAAATTTTATTTAAAAGTTTATTTTCTTAATAGTTTAGAAAATCATAGAAATTATTCAATGCCTCAAAAAAATAATCACACAACTTTGATTTTTTGTCATTTGCGTGCTTGTTCAACCAAACAACCATCACAGCACTTGACATTAATAGAACTCCAAAGTTAAGCATGCTTAGACAATCATAGTAGTGGGATGGCTAACGTCTTTAGAAGCACTGTCGTTGCACATTATTTTTTAAAATATTTTTTTAATGAATAATAATTAATTTTTATATATTTGAAATTTTAAAAAGTATTATATTGTTATAAATGATAGTTGGTAACCATAGTTCTAATAATCATATTTAAAAATATTAATTTTATAACATTATTTTTATTTAAAGTAATAATAAATATTATACATCTTATAATATAATAAATTAATAATTTCAAATTAGTAAGATATTTAGAAAAACAACTTGAATAAATTAGAAATAATTTTTTTATAATGGCATTTATTTTCTATGTATTCAATTTTTTAAATATAAAAATATTATATTATAGAATATTAAAGATTAAAAATAATATAGTCAAAATAATATTTAAATAATAGTAATATTCTAAAGTAATAATAAATCCCGAATATTTTTTTAAAATTTCATTATTATTAAATATTATGCAAGATTAATGTGTTATATTTTATAAATATTATAAGTTTAATTATTAAGATTTAACTTTTATTTACTTATTTTTATTAATTTTTTCACTTTCTTGATATCTCTTATATTCTCTCACCTCATTATCTCTCTTATTATGATTCTCCTTTTTGTCTCTTCATTGTTTTTCTTCCATTATTCTTCTTTGACTCTCTCTCCTCTATCTTTCTTCAATTTCTTATTCTCTCTTTTCCATTTTTTGAATTTTTCTATTTATCTCCTAAATATTCTCTTTTTTTGTCTTTTGCTTTTATTTATGACTATACTAGAATTATCACACATGAGCCCATTAAACTCAAAAGTTAAGCATGCTTGTGGTGGAGTACTATTCGATTGGGTCATCTCTTCAGAAGTCCTAGTTTTGCACATATTTTTACATAACACACTTTTTCTCACGAAAGATAACTAATTCAAATAAGATGTTTGAACTAAGGTTCAATAAAAGTTGTTGAATTAATATGAATGATGTTTTTATTTATTACAAATATGTAAAAGTCATTTTTTATAAATTTTTATTTTATTTTAATAACATTTTATGTTTTCTAAAAGTCATGGAATGTAAAAATCAATAAGAATTAAAAGTGTACACAATTGATTTTTAGGTTTGACTTTTAAAATAATCCTATGTCTACCCCAAGAAAAAACTATGCAAACACAACATAATTGAAGCCTTTTGTCAAAAGATAGGTAGGCTAAACCCTCACAAAAAACACAAATGAGATAGACCATTATAGCGTTATAATAAAATAAATGGGACAGACTACTAATGATTTATAATGGAATAAAATGAAAAAAACATTTAGAGACATAAAATATAAATCAATAAAAAAAAAATACTATTCTTGATGAAATCAATGAAGAGGGAAAATAATTTAATTAAATGAATTAAATATCAAAAAAATTAATAACATAACTAATTTGACAAGGCAAAAAATTTTAGGAGTTTGATGATTGAATGGTGTAGCAAAGCAGGAAAACAATGATGGAAATGACCTACTAATGACTAATAATTTTTCATAGAATCACATAAAACTTTTGCTTTTTTTTGTACCAAAGACTTCTATTTATGCGCACTTTGTAATTGCTAGAAACACTTACCAAACAAAAAAAAATTACTCATTAGATTTTTCGTCAATTTGGAAATATTTTAATTAAGAAATTAATAAATAAATAATTCTTTAGTTGCGTGAGGTAATGGGTAAAATAGTCATTGTATAGTAGTCGTTAAATCAGAATACTTCAAGATCGTTCATTTATAGAAATTGTACGATTAAGTGGATGCAATCGAGTTTACTACATTGTAAATATGAAATTTATCTAGTACATTAGGTCAAAATCATGATCTAATAGTAGCATTCAACTTGGCTAGCAAAAGTAATAAAGATGATGTAATCATGACATAGAGCGATTAGATGAGTAAAAGAATTAGCAGTTTAAAAGATTAAATACGACAATGATCATCACATCACAAAAATGCATTATCAATCACTGCACCTTAATCCTCATATCCAAGAATTGTTCGTAAGGTAAATTTTGCATGTTTTGTCCCACATTGCTCATCAGCATTGCACATTTCTTCTTATAAGAATTTTTAATTACATATGGAAGTAGAAGTTGCTACTTATAAATTGTGTGTTATAGTCCCCAAGCTTGTCACATTGAAACTCGACATGCTGTCGCCATCATAAATCCAAAGGCACAACTTTGTGATAGGAAGTGATACATTATGCCAACACCTCATGCTCCAACTCATTGCAACCATTTGCAAATTCCTTAAGTTTAATCTCCTAGATTTCTTATTCTAACTTGTCAAACATACTAAGGATATTACCAAGTTTTGGTACACTCTATTTCTTTAAAGCTCACAAAGATTTATTAAATTTGGTGGATAGGCTACCTATAAAATTTGCTCTAACTGTCTTATTCCAAGTTGTAGATCCAACATTAGTATATTGTCAAAAGGATAGCTAGACATTTTCAAACTAGGTTCTTCTATCAGTTTTGTCGAATGGTAATTCTCTAACCTTTATAAGAAATGAACAATGGCACAACTTAATATGAGGAAGATGAGGCACCATAATGCTTAAGAAGGCATATATACCCTAATATTCATGAAAGTTCTATCCAATATTTCATTTATATGTACTGCCATACTTATTATTATACCAAGTAAACCAATTCCAATTGAAATGTATGTCAATTAGATCTAAATTATGAATGAAACTGAACAAGTCACATTGAGCCTTTCTATTACTAAATTTCTTTCACAATTTTTTTAGTTTTACACAATACATTGAAGCCTCATGCTGCATGTAATGATCCAAAAATCTTTCTAAAATCTCTAATTTAGTCTGATGCTACTTACATGTTAATAATTTTTTGATGCAACATAGTACAGCATCATTAAATCTCATCACTACTTGATCTCACCTAATAACTAATTACTCATGAAGAGTAATCCATAATCTCAAGCTTGACCTAACCCCTCTATAATACTACAATGCCTTCACATAGCCTAGTTTAAGATTGCACAAAGTAGTTCCAAATTGTACCTCAAAGCTAATCCAACTTATGCTGATTATAGGTCTCAACATGAATTTGCAACAAAGCAACTGCAACAACCCTATTCTCTCTTATTAAATGTTATAAGTAACGATAAGATTTTGCTATTTTAGTCCCCTTTATGTTCTATAACACAAGAAAACTTATAATTTATTAACAAAAACACATTGCCTTTGGGTATATTGGATCCCATGCTACCATCATTTCTAAGCCAAATATGGACTCTTACATTGTAGCATATACAACTCTATCAATTTATGAGATTTCATGCATAATATGGAAATAAGAAGACATTTTAAACTATATTTTAAATGATCATAGTCACTAAAGTAGTACCCTACCTAAAAATGTGCAATCTTTTTATTAAATGAAAAAATGTATAACCCGTCCCACCAACATATTCATCATTTTGTCAATTGAAACCCACACACTATAGGAGCTACACACAACCATAGTCCAAAAATGTTACCTCCAAACATACTTTACATTAAATTACCCAAACAATGCATACTAGTGTGACAAAATTGGCTTTCGTATAGCTTTGACTTGCTCAAGTTCCCCATCATTTATGTCCTAAAAAAATTGTTCTGACTCGAACACTTCATAGAAAATCTGGGTCAATCAGTGGCCAATCCATTCAATAAGAACCTTGGAAATTAGCTTCCTTGAACATTCTTTTTTCACCTATCGATTCACAATGTTCTCTAACTCCTTGGTCATTATTTCTTGATGGTACAGATGGGGGGCCCATTAGACATCGCTAACTTTCACAGTGCTGCCATAGCATGCCTTGATGATTTGAGCATTATTACTGATCAAAATAATGAATATATTTCTTTTAGACTAGTTATGTGCATCCATAATTCCTATATATTCTTTCCTATCACATTACAGTAATGAGAAGAACAATTTACTTCCTACCTTACCTTGCAATGAGTTCAAATGTTGTAATTGACCTTGATAACAGAATAGAAATATTCAAACATTGCCTTACGATTACCCTTTACAAACTTATACAGCACAAAGGAAATAAACTATGCTCGCCTCTCTTCCATTTCTGACTACCGCTTGACGTGCTACTTGCCACACTTGTGAGAAGTTTATTCTCCACCATCCCATAAAATTCTATAGTGTCATTTATCCATGCAATGTTAAATTGAAGCCCTCAACATGTAAATTTGAGAAAACAAATGCATACATAATTTGATCTCTACACCTTATTGTAACTATACATGTAAATTAAAGTTTTCTTAATAAAAACTATTGCATTTCTTGAGTAGCAACCCCACCACCAATCTCAACCCATAGCAGTATAAATATTTTTGTAAAATTCAAAAAGGTCCTCCATATGAAGCTACAACTCGAAGTCTACAGATCATAGGTTCAAATTCACCCCAATCATAGTAGATTGACACATACAACCTCCTTTACTTTCCTTGGTAACATGTAATCTGAGACTCATAAGGCATGTTAGAATTTCTACTTAAAATCCACGACAACATAAAATTTCTCACTCAAGCCTGCACAAAATAATCCCATTCCCCTGATAAAGTAGAGATTTGTAAAGCTAATTTTAACCATAAATATTACACAAATTGTCATGCATCTATATTTTGTGACTTATAGGCTCCTTGCAACAAACACCTGTGGAGTTTAATAAAAAACATTTTTTTTGTTGCCACATTCAGCAAATATGCCCTTTATCCACATTAAGTTAGAACTTTGTTCAATCCTAAATTAGCTTTTCAAGTGTTTTTAGTAATAATAAAAAATATGTGCATCCTTTGAATTTCTTCAAGAGATGAAGTTGTTATGTATTGCACTACCTGATCTTGTTTTCACTTTTCTTATTACCCATTTTGGGGTTTTAGTTTTTCCAATTTTTTTATTATTTTACTTTTATTATTCATTTTTGTTTTCATTATTTTACTGCAAATCATTCCACAATGCTTTTTCCCTTCTTTCGACCTTCTATGACTTTCTTATTTCTTTGTGGGCTGTAATTTTTGCTAGCAGTAGGATGGACCTCTCCCTAACTATGCTGCTTTGATATCCATTTCACCATAGGGTTTCCTTCAATCATTCACTTCCTTGAAAATGAAATAGCCAAAGCCTAGATCCCACTATACTTATAGATGTTTAGGCATAAAAATAGGAAATAATGGTATAAAAGTTTGGGATGGGACATTCCCTAATCTCATACAAAATAATATAAAGGGTACCATGAACAACCTAGTCAACCACACAATTTCCTTGATAGTTTATGTGGGATAGTTTGAAGGGCTCCATATCTTATACAATGCTAAAAGCTCCATGATATGTTCTCCTTCTTATTGTAGATGCAAGAAGTTGATTCGCTTTAATAATGGGTATTGTAGACATTAATTCAACCTCTTCTTCTTGAATATTAGGAATTAACACTCTATGGAGCTTTATAGCTTCAAGAAAAGCAATACTTTCTTTGGGAAAATTTAAACTTGAAATCCATGTTGTAATTCAAATAATAATAGACTTGCTCAAGTCATCCTAAACAACTATACCAATTCCATCATTTAGATTTTCATGTATTACTACATGGTTGTTGATCTTCACCCAACCTAATGGAGGAATTCAAAGAGAGTAACAAATAGCCTTTGAAGCCCATTACAACTCGTGCTACATGGGATTGGGGAAATGGTACATGTAGTTGTAGAAACAACAGCAAAATGAATACTTCCTCAAAGTGTAGCCAGATTAAGCACCTCGCTCATGTGTGCTTGCTAATTTCTATCAAAACAAAAGTGTTATAAAGGCAAACTAGAAAATTTGGTTGTGTGAGTTATAGTTAGATCCCATATATTCACCACCATCTAATTAAGAAGTCCATTTAAATAATTAAAATCTTTGACATTTACTCTATAAGCTATGTTGTACCTCCTCTTTCATCTTATAGCCCCAATGCTAAAGCACCTACATCTCAACACCTTTTGCACACAACTAAGTGTGAGTACAAATGAAATTCAAAACTATTCTCCACATGAAAACAGTGGCTCGATGCTGTAGTTGCAATTTCCAAACCCATGCACCTTCATCACTTATTAAATTCTAGATTATAGAAATGTTACAATGCATAAATTTTGATTCTAACCATGTTTGCTCACTATATTTGAAGTAAAACACATCCATTTTGTTTAATTGGTCTAAGATGGACACATAATCCAAAAACACTAAAGTGTGAATAAATTGTACCTTATCATGGTCCCACATTACACGTCATGATCCTTAACAAGCTTTGCCACATGAATTGGATGTTCCACTTCAATGTTCCTATAACTAGGCTATAAAGCAATACCGAGAATGCCAAACCAATTATCAAACAAGAATGTGACTTACTTACCCTCGATGATCTACCAAGTCATTCAATGGTCTAAGGTACCACAATTTTGAATAACATGCAAGTATTCAAAGCACCATGCAACATATAGAAATTATTGTCTATTATATATTACTTGAATCGAAATGCTTGAACCAATAGATCATCAACCTAATCAATAACCTACCTAAAATGGTTTGCAATTAATGCTACCTTCCAGGTTGACAAATTAAAAAATCCAAGACCTTCACACACCATACAAAGAGTAACAACTTCTAGCAAGCATAATGCATAATGTTGCTAACATTCAAACTACTTCATGAGTACTCAGGCTTCAATTTTAAATTCAGAAGTACACTAAGTAAAACATAAGGATAGCAAGAATCATCTAGTTGATCATGACAATACACCCCACGCTCAACTGAGTCTAGATCTTCCATCTTACCACACAATTCTTAACTCAATCAATTATAAATTTGAAGTATTTTTTTTTTGAAATTTAGTTGTTGCAATAAGTATGCTTAAATGTTTCGATTAAGCAACTTGACTGTTATTTAACTTTCTTATTATCATCTTCTATTGTTTGCATTCCATCTCATTACTAACAAATACTCTAGGTCTTTTAAGATTTACCACCTAACTAGGGTGTTTGCTATACTACTTCATATTGTCTGAAATGGCCTTTCTTGCAGCACAAAGTGTTAGTGCACACGTAAAGATGTCATCAGCATACATAAAGTGAGTTACCATTGGTGACGAAGGGCCAATCCTAATCCTAATCTAGTGATATTGCTCCACCTGGGGCTTAATAAGCCAAGAGAGATACTTAGACATAACAATAAAAATATATGGTGAAAGTGCAGCCCCATACTTAAGACCCATGGAAACTTCAATACTCTGAAGCTAGATCCCATTAAACATAATCCAAAGCCTTATAGTAGTGACACAAGCCTGAACCCAATGACACCAAAGATTCGAGAACCATAAATGCTTTCACATATCAAGCATGAATTTCTAATTAATATTATTATAACAGCACTCCATATCCAACTTTAAGTTTATATACATAGCCATCTCTTATGCCAAAAATATATTGTGAGATATAACATGGTTAGGCACAAAACAAAATTCTTTCCTAGTAATAATATTAGGAAGCACCATTTTTAGTCTACTAACAAAAATTTAGACGCAACATTGTTTATCACATTGAAAAGACTAGTAATTCTAAATTATTTTGGTTTAGAAGCATCCTATAGTTTAAGAATTTTGATGACCACTGTGTCTTTCCACCTTTTAAACATAGAGCTATTTTTAAAGAATTATTTCACACTAGTGACAATATATACCTTGGCAATATTCCAATATCCATGCAAAGACTTTGTAGAGATGCCATCCATAATAGAGGCTTTGATTCTTTTGATACACATAATAACATTCCTAGTCCCATCATTGCTCATTAAAACCATTAAAGCTATTAGTTGTGCACTGTTAGTAGCTCTCAAAGGCTGGAAAAGTAGGAGAGGATTACATTCCACAAAACTATGCCACATCTTGTTAAAGAATTATATATTTTTAATCTCTGTTGGGGATGCCACCAATTCCCTATTATGAAACTTAAGGTGATGGATATAATTGCTTCTATGTTTTGAAGTCGTCACAGCCTAAATGAGAAGCAAGTTTTGATCCTCAAGGTTAGCCCAATGAAGCTTGGCCCATTAGTTCCACCATGCTTCTTCTAAAGCCCTAGCCTAGTTGTAAGAGAAAATACTTGTCCAAAAAGATCATGTTCCTATTTAGTTAAACCCATCTCATATTTCTTATGTTGAAGCTCCTTGATCTCTTGCTCCAATTGGTGGGGCATATTAAGAACATTGCCAAGTTTAGCTACATTACATTTCTTTGAAGTTAATAGTGCTTTCCTCAATTTAGTAGATAGACCATCCATAGGGTTGTGTAATAATTATGTTGCGAACTACCTACATAAAATTAAATAAATATGGAAATGATAGCCATAAGTTTTTTAATTGTGTTCTCTTAATTTTATTCAAAGAAAGTTGTTTAAACTAAAAAACCAAAGGTTGTACTCCGAGCCAATACTACCCAGATGTGTCACTACAGCACTAAAGAGTGCCTATAGACCATCGATAATAATGAAAAGTCTATCCAATCTTCATATATACTTGCAATACCGTCGTTATTGCTACACAAAATGAAGTTTTTCTTAATAAATCCTAATTTAATTAGATCTAAAAAATCATTCATGAAGCGAGGGAACTCATATTGAGCTACCCACTATTAAATTATTTACCTCCTTTGTTCTCTTTCTGTACAAGTGGTACATTAAAATCTCTTGCTAATAACCAATGGTTCACCAAGCTTCACATATTCTCTAATTTGGCCCTAGACAGCATGACAAATCATAAAATCTTTTCATGCATACACCGAACAACAATACGAAGATTGGTTGCTACCAAATCTAGCTCAAAAATTAAGCACTTAGGAGGGTGACTATACAATCTCAAGTTCCACCCAATGCCTCCACAAAACAATAACACCCATTACAATATGGTCAAAGGTTGGACAAAGTAGTTCCAATCTTGCTCAAATATCGTTCTATCTTACACCAATTTAAGTTCTCTACTCAACTTTTCCACAACACAACAACAAATACACCATTTTCCCTTACCAAACATTGTAAGAAGTTATAAGATTTTGGCACTCAAATTACTTGAATGGAATACTATAAATACACCCATATGTTATTAGCTAAAAAACTTACAGTTGAATAAAGTCCATACCTCCAGAACACTCCCGACCATGTTGAGTCCACATTTTAGATAAACCAAGCAATCATAATAGCACTAGGGACACAAATAACAACAAGAGTGAAGTATCTCACTATTCTTCATAATTGAATAAATATTTTAGCTCCTATTGGAGATTCCCTTCTGGTAGACATACTCTTCTTCCATAAAAATGGAGTATCGATTATTAGCACTTGAAGAATCTCTCGCCTATGTAAAACTTTTGTCTAAGTACTTTCTTTGCCATCTAATGAATTGCCTCTCGAATATAGCACACCATTACTCCTAATTTTCCCCTACTATAGTAAAATAATGTGCACAAGCTTCTTAGATGCATAGCTAACCTTCCAATGACTAAACATCTATAGCTTCAAGCACTTATTATATCTCCAAAAATTCTGCGTAGAATATATCTCAGTTAATTACACATCCTCTTCGTTCATATTTTGAGTCCTTCCTCTATTTCAAACACTAAAAAAATTTGCATTTCTATTAGACATCATAACCTGACCAATCTTCATGTTGGTTTTTGCCATCCTATTATTATAGCCAAGCTCAAGCAAAGCTTGGACCTTATCCAACCAAATCATCTCCACGAAAGTAATTGGAAATGTCTAGTTCTTATGTACAGTGAACTCCATGTAATGAACAGCAAAACAACAAATAAAAATCCTATACTTACAAACCTAGAAAGAAGGTGGAAGCACTTGGCGACTATTTGCATTTAAGTAATTGTACCCATCTTTGTGCTCCTCCTTTTTAAGACATCATGCTCTAGAATAGAAATGAAGTATCAATTCTAGGCAACTAAAGCAAACCTCACCATTATAAGAGTTCTATCCAAGAAATTTCATGACCATACAATTAAGGTGTTTCTCAAAAATAGCTACAAGTCTTCCTCGACATATAATGAATCCCCCAATTGCGAATTATCTGTATCTTCCTCTAGTTATAATATCTAAGAATTTTGCACATCATACGTCATAAAAAATTTCATATCCTCCTTGTTGCCAATTCCAATCCTTTCTCTATTATAAACACTAAGAAAATTTGCAATCCTATTAATCAGCATATCCAAACAAAAAACATAGTATTGTTTCTTCCTATCTCGTAGTTGTGGCAAGTCCAAACCTTATCTAACAAGTTCATCACCATACAGGTAATAAAGAACCACTAGTTTCTATGACAATTAGCATCACATGATCTATAACAAAACAATAATGGGTGCAAAACATGATAACCTTCTCTAGTCTAATTTTGCACAGTTATAATACGCTACATTCATGACAAAGTGAAACCTTCAAAAATACCAGGGGTTGCTTCCAAATACATCTAGTAACAACAAAGCCATCTACATTTCCTTCGAAGTTTTAGGGGTGAAGAAGCCATTGCTCTTTATTCTACAAATTCCAACTTTTCTATGCATTAGCAATATTTTTGCTTTTTAATTTTCAAACTTTACTAGGATAATGCCCTACCTTTATTGGTTTTTATTTTCATTTTTATCTCCACATTCAATCCGTTGGACATTTTTCCCTTCATTAGACTTTAGAAGATGTCTTAATATTGGATTGATTGAGAATACCTAAGTCTTCACCTACTTTCAAAAATTCCACACGTTAATCTAACAAGAGTTATTAGGGTTGCCAACCAGTTCTTTGCCACTTTATGAACAATGTTTTTGTGTATTGATATAATCTTCCCATTGTGCTCTTTTGTTTTGGTGCAACAAATCTTGGACGAACATTCTTTATGCCTATCATTTTCGGATATGGATGTACCTTTTTGCATAACTTGAGCTTTATCTTTCGTCTTACATTGCTTATTAATCTCATACTTACTTATATCTTTGTTATTCACATTCCTCCACTATTAAGTTCTTGCAACCACTCTCTAGTTCCTAGGTTGCATAACCATCCAAGGTCCCAAATATTGTTAGTTACCATAAGTACCTTGCATCTACATCTACGATGCACTTCTTCCCCTGTTCTAGTCTTGCTCAAGCTCCACCTCAATATGATAGTGACTCTATACTAAAGAAGCATTATGAACCAACTTGTTAGATATACATATCCGAAATACATGTCCCCCTTTGTCACAAGTGAAGTAGACATAGTGAAGTCCCTTATAAAAAAATCTTTGGGAGGATAAACCCTTTAATATATTCAGCCACATACCCACTCTAAGCATCTTGGATTGGTCAAGTCTCACACATATTTTTATAAAGGATGATGTGTACATCTCAGTCATCCAACCATCAACCATCAATTCAAATAGCCTCTCTTAGGGCTATGCAATCTGCAAAATATCTCTGTTCCATAATAAATTGGAGAGAATACCAAAAAACTAACAAATATGGAGGCATAAAAAATCACTAAAGTACTTAAGTCCATGTGACCACAAATCTAATCCCAATGCAAGGGCATTAATTTACCAAGGACATCCCAACCACAGCCTTTATCTGTGGCTAACTCAAAGTACATAAAAATACTTTTAGAAAGTATTGAACAAAAAATCCGCTGAAATGTGCCCATCTGTGTTGGGGTACTCCAGCAATCCATTGAAACGTTAAACAACTACCATATATTCTACCAAGTAGATCAAATTTGTGGTAATGAACAAAAAGATTATTGTCCTCATTTGAAAGGTGAATTTGAATATTTATAATGAAGGAGGTATAACTTGATGCTATTATCTTCACACCTACATTTGCCAGTCTCTCAATGTAATTGTCAGAGTAACCTCCAACGGTAACGTTATTACCATTGTGTACTCTCCATCCTGTAGCAGCTTCTTGGAAAATCACTTAAACGAGACCACATGTTGGCTAGTTACTAGTCAAATAATTTTTCTTCATTACCACTTCAACATTAACAGAAACACTTTGGATGCAACTTCATAAATCTACTAAATAAGTATTTTAGGGATTTATAACGTAATGTTTTGAAATAATAAAAAAATTTGTATGCTCTTTGATATTCATTTTGCTGTTTAGTATGTCCAACTTTTCAAAATTCTCTCTTACCTTTATTACCATGTTTAAATTCTCATTCATTACCACTTACACCCCAAAAGATTCACCAACATCATCCTTAAATGAAATCACTTCACAATAGAACTCATTTGACTTAGCCAGATGTAGTGAAGTCTCCATACTATTTCTTAAATATCATTAAGTAGCACAACCACAATATATTAGAGCACTAACTACATGAACAATGTCAACATCCCAAGAATTATCACTTTCTTGTATCAAAGCCTTTACAAATGCCATGCATGTGAAGGATGATTGCATCGAGTGTTATGTTTTTTCATAATATTTCTATACTTTCCTCTCATTATTGATCAATACACCTTATGGAGTAATACAGAGAAACATTAATACTATTTCGATTGCAAAATAGACTAACAATTGAGAAGATGGCCCACAAACATGCCTTCTGATGATTCCATCCACCTGCACCTCCATCTGAAAGCAATTCCATCCACCTACAGCTCTATCCATTTATAAATTTGTCTACCAACAACTTTGTCTACCTACAATCCATAATGTCTTTAAATGTTTTCACAACTATGAACTTCTAAGGATTTCATGTTTGGATTCTTAGGGCAGTATTGTTGCAAGACCAAAACTCAAAGAAATTGAAGATAAGGCACCACGAGGAGTGGAGCATATGATTTAATATTACTTAATATAGTGAAGCATACAAGGTCAAGAAGTTACAAGGATTAGTACATTAAGAGCTCTTTTTGTGATGGTGTATGGCCATTCTTAATTGTTGGAGTGATTACCTATTTAATCCATTAAGAAAAAATATCATAGGTTGTTAAATAGCTATGTAGAGTGTCAGCCTTTCACTAGCTTCTTAGAGACACTATGGCCCTTAGGCCATGGAAGTTTGAGGCAATAATAGGTCATTGATTCCTTTAGATGATTTTTACCACATATACACTACAATGATGCATTGAACAGGTTCATTACCTTGATTAAAAGGCCTAAGTATTTTTACAAAAATTTCATATGGGTAGGAATACATCATTACAAGTGGTTGTCTTCAATAATGAATTCTTAGTAGGTAGGAGTCATCATGTCTTGTTGACTATGTCTTAATCTTTTGTAAATAATGTCTGACACAACTATCAATTGAATGGTCTAGAGAAGTTCTCTAATCACTATGTTGCATGTTATTTGCCAAGCACTCCTCAACAAGAAGCATACTAAAACTTATCATTTAGGGGAAGGAGAAAACATAACAAAGCTTCCTTTTGGTTAACCTATGAAAGGATAATTGATAAAAACCATGAATGATCGAGTAATATGTGAAACCTGTGATGGTGTGATGACAACTCAATGTAGCATTCTTGTATTGTGCATACTCTTCCTTCCACGTGGTGCTCAATGCTATGGATGATAAAAAGCAATTTGTGCATGTGATCATGCTCCATGGGAGAGCAAATGTTGTGGTGGCAATATGTTTATTGTCTGTCACTAGTTCTAGTGTGGCTTGGTAATCATACATTGAATGACTCTTAATAATGGATATCTTTGCTGTTTCATTGATGAATATAGTGAAATTTGATGTGTTGTAAATTATAAAATCTTATTGAGCATCCTTTTTTTGATTGCAAGTTGCACCTAAAAAGGCAAGTCAAGGACATGCTCACATAGGTGCAATGTCACTTAACACTCCATATGAAAGGATGTAATCATTGGTTTGGATCCTCACCTCTATTTGGAGGCAACCGATGACACACCATGCTATAGCATGGCATGTTCAAGCATTAGTTGATGATTAAATATATATGTGGTAAGAGGTGGATGCCACTGAGTGTTGTTGCATTGGCCAATAAGAATTAATGTTGCAATGCAACAACTCAATGCCCTTCATAAATCCAACTCCATCCTCCATGATGTGGACTAATTGCCTCATCTTAAGAGAGACTACCCACTGAGTTTAGGTATAAAAATTGTAATAATGTAATATAACAAAATGAATATGATGTAAAGATTAAACAATAGGAAAATCAGAGTTTCATAAAAATTTAACCAAATTAAACTCAAAAAAATTAAAATGATTAGACAATTTTTATGACAATGTTTCATTCTAAGAAACTAAGAAGATTAAGAGAAACAACCTCGATCATGAAATGATGCATAAACCCAAATTTATGTCAAAGGATGCTAAAATCTATGAAAACCAAATGTTTAAAAATGTAACCGTTTATATTAAATAGGATAGTGGTTGTCAAGACAAGTCTAATAACATTTATTATCTTAATTAGTTCTCGAATAAAATTAATTGAAAGTAACAAAATAAACAAGCATAAATAATAAATGGTCAATATCTTTATTTAAAGGAAATTTGTAGTAAAACCTAAATGAAAAAATTTTAAATATTGTAATATCAAAAAATCATTATCACTAAAATGACACATTGGTACATATTTAGAATTTCATAATAATATAACCAAAATAAAAACAAAACATTAAAAAAATAAGATAAAATGTAAAAAATTACAATTCGAGTTAATAAAGAGATTAAGTACAATATCCTCAATTGTTGAGTGAGATATGAGTCAAAATACAATATACAAAATGCTAAAAACTATAAAAAAAATATAATATTAATTAATATAAAAATAAATATTTGGGTTGACAAAGCCAATTTAGATAGTCCGACAACATTTTTTTATCTTTTGGATTTTGTTTACAATTTTTATGAATTACCAAACTAAATAAGCATAAATGGTAACATTATATAGCCGAATCAAAGCAAAACTTTTAAAGAAAAAATGTAATTTATGTAAAAAAAGTTGCATTCCAGGATACCATGTAGATCGAGCATAGTGTTGCTCATCATTAAATGATGTACCAATAAGAATGAGTTATAAAAGATGTATAAATAATTTGAAATAAAATATTTAAAAATATAACAATAACATTTAGTTGGATAAAGCTTCCTAAGACAAGTACAATGTGGATTTTTTCATCACAACTAGATATGGTTTGGACTTACTTTGAATTATCAAAATGATTAATCTTAAATAATAAAAATTATAATTTTATTATTAAGTATATATAATTTCAAGATGATAGAAGAAAAAATGAAGAATTTAAACATATGTTTGTAAAACAAATGTTTTGGTTAAATGAGAAGAGATTTAGAGTTACGTCCATATTACCAAATTAAAACAAAACATTTTGAGAAACGAGATAAGCGATGCAAAAAGTTAGATTCATTGAAACTGAGGAGATAAAGATTGAAATTATCGATCATCACAACATAATGATAAAAAATATCCCATAAATGCTTTGAAATCAAAAAAATAAAATATATTAAAATTTAAAAACAAATATTTAATTGAATGTAATTGATTGAGAGAAGTCTAACAATATTTGTTTCATCTTCAGCTGACATTGTTTGGAATTATTATAAATTACCATGTTAAGTAGTATAAATATTAATAAATAATTGTTTAAATATTAAGTAAACATATGTTAAAATTGAAATAGATAAATTAAAATAATATAATTATGAGAACAATTTATTTTATTACAAAATTCCATTTCATTTTCGTAATTCAAATAGATAAAACCTCCCAAAGTTTTTTTTATTTTTCTAATTTACAAGTACAACATCATAAAGTTTACATGCATAATATAAAAACCACGTAGTTTATGTCCACAAATATAATTACAAACTTCTTAATGTAATAATTAGAACTAATTGAAACTATCAAAACATTTATATGCCATAGTTGTAATAGTTTATAACAGTATTGTATTAGTTTCATCATGCACATACAATACTCAGCGTATCATATGATTAATAAATTTTTCAACACAACACTTAGAGTAAAACCTTTGTAGATTTAATTATTTATTTTCTTATGAGTAATGCTGCTTTTTTCTCTATTCAATTGTACCAAAAATATTAATGCCAAAAAAGCTAAGCTAAAAATCATTTGCTTGGCGTGCTATCTCTAATAGTAAATAAATATGTGAAGAAAGTAATAATTAGGGACAATCATAGGTAAGTTCTAATCATGAACATTGACTATAGAATGTAAGCAAGTAAAGTCTTAGTCTTGCTTGAATGTAAAAGAGGAAGTTTGTTAAACATTTAAAGAAAGACATGTTATGTTATCTAACAAATAATGAGCACATGGAACTTTTTACTCTCTTTTTTAATCTATGTTTTTTGTAATATTGCTTGTCAATGCTTATCACTACTTAACAAAATAAACCATTCACACTAACGAGTTTAAGTTCACTTAGTTATATTAGTAACCTTATTTATTAGAAGAATTAGCCTTTGATGGTAATACAATACAATAAGTTCAAAGAAATGTAATGATAACATACTAAAAGAATAAGTCTTTGATAATAATACAACTAAATAAAAGAAAAACATCCAAATTATAATGTAAATAAGCATAAATAATAATAAATTATTATTTTACCATGAAGTAAATATGTATTAAAATAAATTGAGGTAAATTTAAGAAATATAATATATGTAAATCAAAGTGATGCAAAGGTCATAAGTGCAGATATTTACAGTTACTTGGTAATATACAAAAATCAAACAAAAAAATTGACAAAATGACAAAGTTTATGAGAATGTTGCACTACAAGATACCAAGGAGATCAAGACTAGCAGCCTCAATCATCAAATTTGGTACCAATAAAAATACCTCATAAAGCATGATAATACTTTAGAAATAATGTATTGAAAAAAATTAAAAGTAATTTCTTGGAAAGAACTCATAAAAATAATCAAATGTAATTTTTTTAATCTAAATGAAACCTTATTTTTAATTATTATGGACTAAAAATTAAGATAAGAATAAATAATAATATAGTTTTTTTTAATATTAAGTAAATATATATTAAAAATAAAATTAGTTAAGTTGAATCAATGAAAGATAATCAAAAGAAAGAAAATTATAGGTCACAAGAGAAGAGATTTAGGGTAACATTGAAAAATAAGAAAATCAAAAAAAAAATCTTTGAGGAAAAATGAAACAAATTTTACGAGAAACATATCTTCTAGGATAATAAAGTGATCAAGTGTAATATTCTCCATCATCACAATAGATAGGAATCAAAATGTGTCATAAAGTATTCCAAAACCCTAAAAAATAAAATTTTTATAAATGTGGATATTAATATTTAAATACAAAGAGATGATCAAACTGCCAAATGACATTTCTTTTGTGTCGATTGGACTTCATTTAGAATTATTGTGAATTTCGAAACTAAATTAGAAAAAATACTAATAAATAAATATTTTAATAATAAGTGAACATATATTAAAACTAAAATAAGATAAATGAAAGAAATGTATCATGACACAATTGAAAAAATTGTAAAGATTAATTGGCTAGTGCTTTTAGGTATATAAAAATAAAAAATATTAATATAAAAACATTTTAAAAAATGTGATAAATTGTATGGAAAAGATGCATTCCAAAAAATATAGAGATTAATGTAACATCCTTGACAGTTAAATAACATTTAATTAAAATATCTAATAAAACATGCAAAACCACATGGAAATTAAACAATAAAAATGGCAAAAGTTGAGTAGTTAATTAGGTAGAGCATGTTAAGATGAGATAAAAAAATGTTTGTTTCACCTGATCTAATGTAGTCTATAATTACAGTGAAGTACAAACGTAAATAAAGATAAACAATAATAAGTTAAATTTAAATATTAAATAAATAAATATTAAATCTAAGAAAGGCAAAGTAAAGTGATTTACATAACCAATTCCAAGTAAAGCAAATGTCATAGGAGAAGACATTTTTAGAAACAAAGTAATATTATAAAAAATGAAAAATTTTCTAGAGATTAGATAAATTTTAAGGGAAAGGTGCATTAAAACATACAAATGAGATCGATGGTAATATCCTCGATCATAAAATCTAGTACAAATAAAATTTTCTCATAAAATTTCCAAAGTCTAAAAGTTTAAAAATCTAAAAAAAATATATCAAAAATTAATATTTAATTGAATAAAGCTCGTCGAGACGAATCTAAAGATTTTACATTCATCACAAATGGAACTTGTTAATATTTTTGAGGAATAAGCATATTAAATAAAATATATATTAAATAAATATTTATTAAAATTGAGCTATGATAAAATGAAGAAATATAATACTACTAAATTAAGCCAATTTGAGGAGCACAGAAGTGGAGATGTAGAGGTACATATAAAAATAATAGATTTAAAGCAAATAAATCGAAAAATGGGATACTTTGTATAAGAAAGTTGAACTCTAAGGTTCGAAGAAAATTGAGTATGATAGTCTTAATCATCAAATCATATACAAATAAAAACTTCTCATAAAGCTTATCAAAACTATTCAAAATAAGATAATTAAAAATATAAAATTAAAATTTTAATTATGCATAACTTGTCGAGTGGAGTCAAATAATATTTGTTTCCTCTTGTTTAGAACTGTATTGGAGTTATTAGAAATTATTAAAGTAGATAAGCACAAATAATAATGAACTATTATATCAATTTTCTTTAAATATATCAAAAAAAATAAAATTAGATATGTTAAAATAACATAATATAGCTAATTCAAAGAAATCTAATGGTCACATGATTTGTGATCTGGAGTTACATTCTAATATTACCAAATTGAAGTGAACTATTTAAAAAAAGGTGATAAATAATACGAGAAAGTTGCTTTTCAAGAATGTGAGGTCGTGTAGTGTTACAAGCTCGATTGCCAAATATTAATAATGAATTGTCTGATAAAGTGTGCAAAAATATTAGAAATTTATTTGCTTGAATGTCTAAAAATTAATATTTAATTTGACTAAGCTCATCTAAGGAAGTACAATGATAGTTATTACATTTCAATGAGATCACCATTGGGATTATGGCAAATTAAAAACTAAATAAGCATAAAAATAGAAAAGTATTTTTTTAGAATTAAGTAGTTTTATGCAGGCGAAAAAACTAAGATTAATTTAGGAATGTAATATAATTGAAGAAAAATGATGTAAAGGTAAATGGGAGGAGAATTACAATTTCATTGTAATATAATTAAAATAAAGGAAAAACTTTGAAAAAAGAATAATTGTATAGGAAGGTGATCAAATGTGACATCCTTGATCATCAAATCATGTATTTATAAAAATACATTATAAAACATGCAACAAATTTAATATAAGAATACTTTTAAAATTTTAAATTAATATTTAATTACATAGTGCTCATCAGGTTGTCTCAAACGAGTTTTCTTTACCTCAATCAAATCACATTTCAAATTACTATTAATTATAAAAAATATAATATAAATAATAATTAATATTTCTTTAATATTAAATAAACATATATTAATGATGAAAGGAGATAAATTGAATCAATGAAATATAATACAATCAAAGTTATATAAAAATAACATAGGAAGAAATTATGAGTTAATAATAAATATAACCAAATCAAATAAAATAATTCATGAATTAAGGTACATTATATTAAAAAGTAGCATCAGAGATACTATAAAGATCATGTGTAATACAATTGATCATCAAATTGGATAGTTATCTCTCTGCCTTGTAATGCGTACAAAAATCATTCAAAATAAAAAGTTTAGAGGAATAAAAAATGAATATTCAAATCAATAAAGTTTATAGAGGTGAGTTTAACAATATTTATTTTGACTATATTAGATCTGATTCAAAATAATAATGAAATAACCCAAATAAATAAGCATAAAGATTATTAAATTATTATTTACATATTAAGTAAACAAGTATTAAAGCTAAAATTAATTAAAAAAAACCTAATATAACTAAATCAAAGTGATATAAAGGTGACATAAGTTTAGAGTTTGAGTTACATATTAAGACATCCAAATCGAAGTAAAAAAGTGATAAATTGTACAAAGAACTTACATTACAATATACTACAGAGATCAAGTGCAACATCTTAATTTGTCAAATTACATACAAAACAAGTATCTTTTAGAGTATGCTAAAATAATATAAAATAACATACTCCTAATCACAGAAACACACATATATTTAATTAAATCGAGCTCACTAAGACAAGTCGAATGATGTTTATTTCCTTTCTATCAAATTTTTCTTAAATTTTCTATGGATTACTAATGAAAATAAGAAAAAATAATAATTATTATAATTTTAATATTAATTAAATATATATTAATAATAAAAATGAGATAAATTATATGGGAAAGTATAATTCTATTATACAAATGAGATCATGTGTAATAGGCCAAATTATCAAACAAGATATAAATTAAAATGCCTCTTAAAGTAGACAAACCATTATATAATAAATTATTTAAAAAGGGAAAATTTAATTTTTAATTAAGTAATGCAATTTTAGATGAGTTTAACAATAACTGTTTCCTCTTAATCAGGCCTCGCCTAGAATTACTATTAATTATCAAAGTAAAGAAGTATAAATAATGATAAATTAATTTCTTAATAATAAGTTAATATATGTTATCTCTAAAATTAGATGAATAGATGCAATGCAATATAACTAAGTCAAGGAAATTGTCTTGATCACATGAGAGGAGATTTAGACTTAGTTGGCATTATAAGCTTATCAAAGCAAAAACTTTGACAAAATGAGATAGTTTGTGATGAAAAATTTGATTCCAGTATACTCCGAACATCGACAGTAACACTGTCGATAGTGAAATTAGATTTTAATAAAAATGACTCATAAAGTATGTTGAAACCTTATGAAATAAAATATTTTGACATATATAAATGAATGTTGAATTGGATGGAGCTCATAGAGATAAGGCCAGTGACGTTTGTTTTGATCTCATCATAACCTCATTTGGAAGACTACAAATTGTCAACTTAAATTAACATAAATAAAAATAAACAATTAAAGAAACTTATAATTAGATACATTAAATCAATGAAATACATTTAAACTAACGTGATTTGAAGGTCACACAAGAAAATAATTAGACCTACATAATAATATGACTAAATAAAATAAAAAACATTGAAGAAACGAAAAATATTGTACGATAAGTTGCATTCCATAAAAGTAAGTAGATTAAGTGTAATATATTCATATATCAAATTGGGTAAAAATCAAAATGTATCAATAAATTTACCAAAATAATAGAAAAAAGATATTTAATGATAAAAAATGATTATTTAATTAGAAAAAGCTTATTGAGATGTGTAAATAAGGATCAATATTAATATATTATTTTTTTAACATTAATTAAATATTTATTGATGCTTAATAAGAAAAATTCAAGCAATGTATTATAACATAAGAAAAGAGAAGTAAATCTCAGATGTGAAGAGAGTAAGAGTAACATAATAATTTAACAAAATTGAATAAAAATGATTAAAAGTAAGAAATTGTATGAGAAAATTGAATTCCAATATACAAAAGAGGTTAGGTGTAGCAATCACAACAATAAAAAAGGAGAATCAATATATCTTGAAAAACTTGCCAAACAATAGACAAAAACATATTTAAAATTACAAAAATTAATTTTACATTTGATGATGCTTAATTAGATTATTCCAATGGTGTTCATTTTGTCTAGATCAGACCTCATTTATAATTATTATAAATTAATAAAATAAGTGTGCACAAATAAGATAAATTATTCTTTTTAATTTTATGAAAATATATACTAAACCTAAACTTAGATAACAAAATTCATATAGTATAATAAAATGAAAGCATTTTAAATGTCACATGAGATGAGATTTTTAGCTACACAATAATATAACCAATTCAAACAAAAATTTTTCAAGAAAATGCAAAATTTATGTGAGAGAGTTATTTTCCTAGATATTTAGGACATTCATTGTAACATCATTGATTATCAAATTAGGTACTAGTAATAATGTCTCATAAAATATCAAATAACCTTATAAAAAAAATATTAGAAAATATTTAAAATAATATTTATTTTGAAATAGCTTATTGCGATGTGTCTAATAATAATTATCTTATCTTCATTGGATGACATTTAGAATTATTATGAATTAATAAATTAAATAATCATAAAAATATTATTTTAATATTAAAGATATGTTATAATCAAAAAAAGATTTAGTAAAACATAGTAATATAGCAAAATAGAAGATAATCTAAATGTTACATGAGAGGACATGTAGGGTTAAATAGTAATATAACAAAATAAAAGAAAAATACTTAAAGAAATGATGTTTCATACATCATGGAAAACCTTACAAGATAAAATTTTTAAAAATGCAGAAAAGAATATTTCATTGAGTAAAGCACATCGGGGTGAGTCCAACGACATTTATTTTGTCTTGATTAGTCTTTGTTTAGAATTATTATGAACTAGTAAAATTAAATAAACATATATAATGATAAATTATTCTTTAATATTGAAGAAATCATATATCAATGCTAAGGTGAGATAAATTGAAGCATAACAATATAACAAAATGATGGTGACAAAAATGTTGCATGAGAATAAATTTGGAGATAAATAGTTATTTAAGAAATTCAAAGAAAAAAATTGGAGATAAATGAGGTAAATAGTGTTAAAAGTTACATTCCAATATACTATGAAGATCAAGCGTAACATCCTCAATCATCATTTTAGGTATGAATTAAAAGGGCTTCTAAAGCATTCTAATGCCATAAGAAATGAAAGACTTAAAAAATATATAAAAATTAATTATCATTTGGATAAAGCTCATAATGATGACTTTAAAGAAATTTGTTGCATGTTGATTGGAAGTTTCCTAGAACTACTACATATTACTAAATTAAATAAACATAATCAATAATAAATTTTTATTTTTAAATTTCGAAAAAATATGTATATATATATTAAAGTTTAAATAACATGAATTGAAACAATGTATTATAACAAAATTAACAATGTAAAGGTCACATAAGAGTGCATTTAGAGTTGTGTTGTAATATAACAAAATGAAAGAAAAATAATTGAAGACAAGTGATAAAATATAAGAATTAATTGTATTCCAACATACTAAGGAGATCGAGGCCCACAACCTATGTCATCCAATCTGCTTTGCATCACAATGTCTTGTAAAGCCAATGAAAACCTTTGAAAATAAAATATATAAAAATATACAAATGAATATATAATTAGTTGTGTCTCAACAAGACGAGTCTAACAACAATAGAATCATCTTGAACAAATATCGTGGGGAATTAATGAAAGTTTCCAAAGTAGGTGTGCCTAAAAAACAAAAAACAAATATTATAAAATTTAGCAAATTAATATTGAAGTTCAATTTGGATAAATTGAAGCAATGTAATATAGCTAATTAAAAGTGGTGTAAATGTGACATGAAATAAGGTATATAATCAGCAGTAACATGACATAATCAAAATGAAGAACATGAAAAATGAGAAAAACTACAAGAAAAGTTGAATATTAAGCTAGTAAGGGATTGAGTGCAACATTCTCGATCATTAAATTTGGTAGGACATTAAATGAGTCATTAGTGTGAAAACTTCCAAAGAAACTTTTTTTAAAAAATGAATATTTACTAAAATTTAGCTCAAGAAGGTGAATATAAAAAATTATTTTTTAATAGGATCTCTTTAAGAAATATTATGAATTATAAAGTGCATAAGAATAAATAATAAAAATATTATTTTAATATTAAATATAATATATTAAATCTAAAATAAAATAAATTAACATAATGTAATATTTCCAATTAAAATCATTGTAATGGTCAAAAGAGTGCACATTTAGAGTTACATCGTAATATTTGCAAATTAAAGAAAATAATTTCTAGAAATTAGAAAAATTAGAAGTGAAAGTTGCATTGTAAGATATTAAGACATCAAGTAAAACATGCTCGATTAACAAATCATGTGTAGATTTAAAATATCTCATAAATCATGAAAAAAGAATTGAAAGTAAAATTTTTAAGAATAAAGATATGCTTTCTTCATGGTTATGGCTCATCAAGAAGAGTTCCAATGAAGCTTGTGATAATTTCAAAAAAAGTAATTTAAACAAATCAAAACAATGTTAGAATCACATCTGAAGAGAATTAGAGTTTCATTATAATATAACAAAATCAAAGAGAAAACTTTTATAAAGTGAAGGTAAAATTGCATGCAAAAGATGCATTACAAAATGGTAAGATGATCATGTCTAACTTCCTTGATCATGTAATCATACAAGAATCAAATTATCTCATATGTGGAGAAAACACAATTAAAAAATAAAATATTTAAAAATTACTAATGAATATATTATTGGGAAGAATTAGTTAATTGGATAACCCTTGGAATTACTAAAAAATCAAGTTGAAATAAGTAAATATTTATTACAGCTAAAATAATATAAATTGAAGTAATGTAATAGTACCAAATCTAGTTGATATAAAGGTAACATAAGAGGAGATGTAGACTTGCAAAGCAAAATAAACAAATCAATAAAAAATTAACGAAATGAAATATGTTATATGAGAAAGTTATATTTCAAGATATTATGGAGATCGAGAGTAACATTATTGATTATCTAATCATGCATGAGTTAAAAAGACTCCTTAAAAAAGAAAAAATGTTAGGAAATAAAATTTATAATTCGTTGGATAGAGCTTATCAATAGAAGTACAAAAATATTTGTTTACTTACGATCAAACCTCGATTAGAATTATTGTAAGTTATTAATTTAAATAAATATAAATTTTAATAAATTATGATTTTAACATAAAAAATATAATTAAAGTTGAAATAAGGTAAATTGAAGTAATGGAATGTCAAATTAACAAAGCTGAAAAGTTAATGATATAAGTTTATTTACAATAGAAAGTTATATTCTAAGATACAAAGTAAATCAAGTGAAACATCTATGATCATCAAATCAGGAAAATATAAAACCACATAAAATGTGCATAACTTTTGAAAATAAAATATTAAATAATTATAGAAATTCATAATTATTTAGACAAAGCCCATCGGTATGAATCCTACAACCTTTCTTTCAGCTTGATCAAACCAGATTTTTAATTACTGTGAACTAATGAAGTAGTTCAAACTTATTAACAACAAACTGTTATTTTATATTAAATATAATACATATTGTGCTTGAAATAAATTAAATTGAAATAATATAATATAACTAAATAAAAATCATGTAAATGTTACAATGGGACGTGATTTAGAGCTACATAAAAATATAAACAATTGAGAGACAAATTTGAAAAAGGATGACAAATTATAAGAGAAAATTTTATTACAAGATATTAATGAGATACTATGTAGCATCCTCTATTATCGAATCTAGTATAAATTAAAATATCTCAAATTGCATGGAAGGACCTTAAAAAATGAAATGTTTTAAAATATAAAAAACGAATATTTAATTGGATAAATCTCATTAAAACAAATCAAATGAGGTTTGTCCATCTTGATCAAACCTTATTTTGAATGGAAGGGGCTCATCTAGATGACTCAAATGATGTTTGTATCCTCCTCAGCAAACCACACTAAATTTACAATGAATTATAAAAACAAATAAGCAAAAATAATAGTAAATTATATTTTTTTCATATTAAATAAATATCTATTAATGCTAAATAAGATAAATTTAAGTAAAGTAATATAATCAAATGAAGATAATGCAAACATCACATGAAGGGATATTTAGAGTAAAATAATTAAATAATCAACTCAAAATAAAAAAAACTTTCAAGAAATAGGATAAATTATTAAAAATAGTTCCTATCCAAGATACTAAGGAGGTTGAGTCTAACATTCTTGAAAATAAAATCAAGTAATAATCAAAATACCTAGTAATGCATGCCAAAATAAAAATAAATGTAATATTAAAAAATAATAATTATTTAAATGAATAGAGCTTACTTAGGTGAGTCTAACAATATTTTTTTAACTTTATGAAACCATGGTAATAATTACTACATAACAATATGAATATAAGAATAAGTAATAAAAGGAATTGTTTTAATGTTTCTCTACTATACATTAAATTTCAAAAGAGATAAATTGGATCTATGTATTGCAGACAAATGAAGGCAATGTAATGGTTAAATGAGAAGAGATTTAGACACAAATAGAAATAAAAAAATAAAATAAAAAAATTAAGAAGGTATAAATTGTATATGAAAGTTGCACTCCAAAATAAACAAGAGATCGAGTGTAACATTTTCGATTGTCAAATCAGGTATGACATCTTGTAAATAATGCAAAACTGAAAAACTTAAATATTAAAACAAGATATTTGAAATTGATTTAGCTAACTTAGATGATTCGAAGGATATTTGTCTCATCTTGATAAGACATTGTTTGTAATTATTGGGATTTAAAAAACTAAATGAGCAAAAAATAATAAACTTTTATTTTAATAATAAGAAAATATATATTAAAGTTGAACTGAGTTTAATTTAAGAAATATAATATAACCAAATCAAATACATGTAAAGGTAACATGAGGGGACAATTAGAGTTTTCTAATATTATCACCAAATTAAAGCTAAAAATTTGAAAAATGGATATAAATTGCACTCAAATGTTTCACTCCAAGATAATAAAGAAATTAAGCGTATCATTCTCGATTGTTAAATAAGATATAAATAAAAAATTCTCCTAAAACATAAAAAAACATAAAAATAAATTGTTGATAATGTAGAAATGAATGTTTAATTTTAAATTGTTCCTTGAAATGACTCAAACATAATTTTTCAATTTTAATGTAACATTAGTTTGAATTAGTACATATTATAAAAGGAAACAAGTAATAATAATAACAATTTATAACTTTTATAATAATTAAATAAATATATATTAAAGCTTGATGAGATAAATTGAAGTTGTGTAGTATATCCAAATCAAAATGTTAAAATCATTACATGAGAGTAGGTTTAGAGTTTCATAGTAATATTACCAAGTAAAAGTAAAATTTTTTTGATGAGTTAAATTGTACAAAAATGTCAGATTGTAATATACTAAAGATATAAAATGTAACATCTTTAGTCATCAAATTAGCCATAAGTATGTACCACAAAAATCTAATCTACATTGAAAATATTTAACAATTTAAAAATCAATATTTAATAGGTGAATGTTTATGGAATCAAGCCCGCTGACATTTCTTCCACCTTGATTGGAACATGCTTAACATTATTGTGAACTACAAAACAAAATATATATAAATAATATTAAAGTATTATTTTAATTTGAAAAAACATATATCCATGGTAGAATAAGATAAATTGATTTAATACAATATAACCAAATCAAAGCTATATATAGGTGAAATTAGAAATGATTTAAATAAACATGGAAGGAATTTCAAAACATAGAAATACTTTTCAAAAAACAAGAAAACATTTTTTGGAATGTTACATTATAGAATATTAAGAAGATCAAATGCAATATGCTCTATTATGAAATTAGGAAGAAATAAAATACCTTGTAAAGGATATCAAAACCCTATGAAATAAAATATTTTAAAACTTAAAAAGTTGAATGTTTAATAGGATAAAGCACATTACGATGAGTCCAACAAACTTTGCTTTACCCTAATTAGATATCATTTGTAATTACTAAAAATTATGAATATAAAGGGGTTAAATAAAAACATATTAGTATTTAAATGTTATGTAAATATATATTAAATCTAAAATAAGACAAATTGTTGTAATGTAGTAAAAACATAAATGCAATGTAAAGGTTTCATTAAATAAGATACATTGCTATGTAGTTAAAATTTATATTGAAGAATAATATTTGAATAACTAATTTAAATTATATTAGAAAGCTATATTCAAAATACTAAGGCAAATAAGTGCAACTTATTTATCATAAAAAAATTATAAATAAAAATTCCTTATAAAACATGCCAAATCCTTAGAAATTGAAAATATTTTGAAATTTAAAATAAATATTTAATTAGATAGAGCTCATCTGATGAGTCTAACAACTTTTTTCATCTTGATCACACAATTTTTGAATAAATACAAATTACAAATGTAAAAATGTATAAATAATAACAAAGTATTATTTTAATGTGGAAATATGATATACTAAGGCAAAGTATATGATCTAATGAAAGTAATATAAACATTACAACAAAAGAGATTTAGATTATATAATAAAATAACAAAGTTAGTGTAAAAGATAGAAAAATGAGATAAATTTTATAAAAATGTTATATTCTAACATATTAGAGAGATAGAGTTATACACAATCATGAAATTATGTTTGATTCAATATGTTCCATAAAGTATGTTGTGGCCTTAAAATAAAAAGATACTTAGAATATAGAATTAAATATTTAATTGACAAGAGCTAATCAAGATGGTTCAAATGAGATTTGTTTCATCTTTATCTTAACTAATTTGGAATTTTTTTGAATTACTAAATTAAATAAGCATAAATGATAACAAATTATTATTTTAGCATTAAATATATTTTTATTTGAATTAAAATGTGATAAATTGAAGAAATGTTACCAAATTATGCCAAAATGATGTAAGGGTCTCTTGAGATTAGATATATAGACGCATCATAATCTAACTAAATTAATGTAAAAAATTTTAAAAATGAGATAAATTATATGTAAAAGTTATAGTTTATTAAACTGAGAAGATTAAGTATGACATCTTTCAACATCAAGAATGTTACAAATAAAAACGGAACATAAAACTTGGAAAAACTTAGAAAATAAATAATTTTAAAATATTGGAATAAATATGTAACTAGATAGAGTAAGTCAAGATGAACCAACAAAGACTTTTTTGCTTTAGCTAAACATCATCAAGAATCATAATTGAATTAAAAAGTAAATAAGCATAAAAAATAACACATTATTTATACTAAGCAAAGATATATTAAAACAAAAATCACAAAGATTCAGACAATATAATATAACAAAATTAAACTGATGTGTCATAAGTGAGAAGTTCTAGAGTATCATAGTAGTATAACAAAATCAAAGAAAAATTTTGAAACAAGATCAACTGTACTATAAAGTTGGATTTCAAGATAATAAAGACATCGAATAGAACATTCTTGATCAAAAAATAATGCACAAATTAAATGTCCATGAAGTTTGCCAAAACCTTATTAAATAAACATTAAAAAATGTATAAGGCAATTCCTAAATAGATAGATCAAGTTGGGATGACTCTAATGCCATTTGTTTTTTCACGAACAAACCTTGTTAAGAATTACAATGAAAGATCAATGTAAGTACAAATAATGAAAAATTAATTTTTTATGTAAAGAAAATTTTTATTAAAGTTTAAGTGAGATATTGATATAATGTAATATAACAAAATTCATGTGATTTATAGGCCACTTGAGTGGCGAATAAGAGCTTCAGATTTATTAAAAAAAAAAGAAAAATTGAATAAATGAGCTAAATTGCATGCAAGAGTTTGTTTTCAAGATACTAAGTAGATCATGTTTAACAATCTTAATTATGAAATCAAGCACGAATAAAAACTTCATTTATAAAATGTAAAAACTTTCAAAAAATGAAATCTTTAAAATATAAAATGAATATTTGGTTACATAAAGTTCATTAAGTGAGTCAATAAAATGTAAAATCATTTATTTGAGGGCAATTTTTTTATCATCAAATTTTGGTATGAATGCAATTCATGCTAAAATATAAAAAATAAAATACTTAGAAATACCGAAATAAATTTTTAAATGCATAGAGTTTGTCCTTAGATTTACTAAATAAATTGACCAAATCAATGTAAAAATTTGAGAAAATAAGATAATTTTATAAGAATGTTCCATTTCAAGATACTTAAACGACCAAGTAACGTATGTCATAGTTAGCATTGGTAAGAATTGAAATATCTCATAAAATGTGTCAATGTCATAGAAAATAAAATTTGCAAAAAAATATGTTGTTGAACATTTAATTGAATAAATATCATTTATATGAGTTGAACAACATTTGATAGGAGTTTCTTGAATAAACTAAATAAATTATCATAAAAAGAAAAATTATTACTTTAATTAAAAGTTAAAATATGTTAAAGCTTGAATGTGAAATATTAAAGTAATGCAAATTAAAAAAATGAATCTATGTAAAGCACATAAGAGAGGAGATACAGAGTTACATAGTAGTATAATCAAATTGAAGCAAACGAATTGAACTAATGATATAAATTGCACTAGAAATCACCATTCCGACAAACAAATGGGAGCAACTGTAACATCTATAATCATCACATTAATTAAAAAAATTAAAACTTTAGAAATTAATGCAAAACAATAAAAACTAAATTATTTTAAAAAAAGAATATTAAAAGAATGGAGATGGTCGAGAAGAATTTAATAATATTTTTTTGTTTCAATTGAATAATGTATCAAATTGGAATTAATTACTAAACTAAAAAACCACAAATAATAACAAATAATTATTTTAATATTTATTAATTACAAAAATGTGATAAATTGAAGAAATATAATATAACGAAGTAAGTGAGTGAAATTTCATGTGAGTGGAGATTTTTAGATACATAGAAATATATCCAAATCAAATAGAAACAAATTTGAAGAAAGTAAATAATTATTTCTTCAAGGCTGAAAGTAGATCATGTATAATGTAATTAATAATCAAATCAGATACAATTTCAAACTTGTATATAGATTTAGTTTTGTCTCTATTAGACTTGATTAAGAATACAGTGAAATACCAATGTAAATAAGCAAACAATAATTCATTATTATTTTAATTTTAGTAAAATATGTATTAAACCTAAAATGAGAGAAATTAAAGAAACATAACGTTATCGAATCAAAGCAATGTAAGGTTCATAATAGAGGCAAATTTTTGCTTCATAATAATATGAGGAAATAAAACATAAACCTTTGAGGAAATATTATAGTTTGCACAAGATAATTTGCACAAGAAACATGTATTACAAAATATTAAGGAGATAGAAGATAATAATCTCTATCATCAAATATGGTATAAAAAAAAATTTGAAAAATTAAATCACTATATTGTAACAAAATGAAATTAAAGAAAAGGTCATACGATTCAATACCTAAAATGACAAAGTAATATAACAAAACAAAAATAAAAAAGTTGAAATAAATGATATAAATTACATTCAAAAGATGCATTCAAAGATATTAACAATGTAGAGCACAAAGATATCAACTTTCAGGTTCTGTATTAATAGAAATGACTTGTAATTAATGCAAAAATCAAAGAAAATAAATTATTTGTAAGAAAATGAATGTTCTTTTTGAAGAAGGTCATCAAGATGAATGTAGTGACTCGTATTATGATTTTAATACTAATTATATATATAAATTCAAACTAAGATAAGTTGAACTAAAGAATTTTAATTTAATCAATAAATATTGATGTAAAGGTCATTTGCGATTATCTTTCGATTTATAAAGCATTATACCAAAACAAAAAAATTAGAAGGAATAAGTTAAATTATACTAGAAAGTCACAATCCATGATAAAGTGAGATAGAGCATAAACTCATTGTTCATCAGGCACATATGAATTAAAATCTCATAAATTATCTCCATTTCTTAAATTAGGGATGTAAATAATTGTTTTCTTGATTTTGCCAAACCTTAAAAGTAAAATATTTAAAAATGTTAATGAAACAATTTAATTGGATTGAGCTAGTCAAGATAAGTCTAACATCATTTATTTCATTTTTATTGGACCACATTCGAAATTATTACGTATTACAAAAACAAACAACCATAAATATTGATAAATTTTTATTTTAATATTAAGTATAGATAATCTGAAGTTGACATAAGATAAATTAAGGAAATGTGATAAAATAAAATCAAACCAATTTAAAGGTTGGCCCGTGCAAGAATTTGTCTTTCGTGGCAATCTACCCAATCAAAGTGAAAATTTTGAATAAATGAGATCAATTACATAAGAAAGTTACAAAATAAATTACATTCCATTGTACTAAGGTGATAAAGAGCAACATGCTCAATCCTAAAATCATATACATATAAAAAAGCCTTGTAACAATTCAAAACATCGACAAAATAAAATATTAAAAAAATTTTAAAAATAAATAATTAATATGAAAGAGCTTGCAAACTTGAGTCCAACGATGCTTTTTTATCTTGATCAAAGTTTTTTTGGAATTATTGGAAATTACTAAAGAAAGTATTGTAATATGACCAAAGAAAAATAATATTAAGGCTACATAAGGAACTGCATAAATGTAGATTGAGAGATAACTCGATAAATTATATAAAATATTATATTCAAAAGTATTTTTGAGATCAAATGTGACATTATTTAGCCAAATCAAGTAACACACAAAATTGCTTATAAACCATGCAAAACTCTAAGAAAATATAGATTTTAAAAAATAAATAATTAATTTAATATGACTTATTAAGAAAAAACAAACAAGACATTTCTTTCTATCAGACCATAATTAGAAATACTATTAATTACAAATGATAATAAGCATAAATTATGATGCATTATTATTTTAATATTAAGAAAATATATATTAAAGATAAAATAAGGTATTGAAACATAGTAGCATAACCAAAACAATGTGATATAGACATCAATCAGGAAGGGATTTAGTGTAACATATGAATAAAACTAAATTAAAGTGAAACAATTGTTGAAATGAGATAAACTACACAAGAAAGTTAATTTTAATATATAAAAAGGATTTGTTATAACATTCTTAATTATCAAGTTAGATATGAATCAAAATGACTAATCAAGCCTCACCAAATAAAAAAATAAATTATTCCCAAAAAATATATTTAATTTGATATAGGTCAAATGACTTCATTTTTGCCTATATCACATTGAATTTTCAAATACTACAAACTACTAAAGTAAATAAGAATAAACAAAAAAAAAATTTAATATTAAACAAAGTTATTCTAAAGCTAAAATTAGATAAATTAAAATAAAGTATGAAATGAAAGTAATATAAAGGTCACATGAGAGGGGAATTATAGATTTCATGTAATATAACCAAATTAAAGCAAAGGTTTTGAAAAGATGATATAAATTGCATGTCAAAGATTCATTTAATAATACTAGAAAGATCGAGTGTAACATCCTTGATGGTAAATTTTGGTATGAATCAAAATGATTTGCAAAGAGTGTCATAACATTACAAAATAAAATTTTGAAAAATACAAAAAATTAATATTTAATTACATGGAGGTCATAAAGGTGAGTCCCATGACTTTGGTTTCATCTCGATTACAACTCGTTTGAAATTATTATGCAATACGTAAGTAAGCATAAATAATAATTATGTGTTATTTTAATTTTGGTAAATATATATTAAAATTAAAATTACATAAATTTAAGAAATATATTAACTTAATCAAAGTGGTGTAAGGACACTAAGGAAAACATTTCGAGTTATATGGTAATTTATCCAAATAAAAATTAAAAATTTTAAAACATAAAAAACTTCGTACAAAAATGTTTCATTGCAAATTACTATGAAGATCAACAGTAAAACCTTCATTATCGAACAAGGTAGGAATCGAGATTTTCACAAAGCATGCTAAATGTGTAAAAAAATAAAAACCAAAAATTAATAATTAATTTGATATGGCTTGTCGATATGAGACCAAACAAATTCTATTCCTCTCAATCATACTTCATTTTGAGTTACTAAATTATAAAATTAAATAGTCCAAAATTAAATTATCTATTATTTTAAAAGTAAGAAGATATATATTAAAATTGACGTGAGATCAATTCAAGATAAGTAAAATAATAAAATCAATGTGATAAAAATATCACAATGGAGGAGATTTAAGTTTACATATTAATACAACAATATTATAGAAAAAGTTTTGAAGAAATGATTACCTTATAAGGTGAAGCTACATCTAAGACATCAAGGAGATCACCTATAACATTCTCAGACAATAAATCAAGCATGAATCGAAACGACATGTAAAGTATACAAAAATTGTGAAAGTAAAAATATCTAAAAAAATAAAAATAAAGATTTAACTTGATTGAGCACATCAAGGTTAATCAAACATCGTCATTGTCATCTCCATCAAGATCACTAGTAATTAATATATGAATTATGAAATCTAAAAAAATATTAATAATAATTTACTATTTTAATATTACGCAGGTGTATTTTGAAGTTGAATTGAGATAAATTAAATCGACGTAGTAATGCCAAATGCATGTAATGTTACAGTAATGTAAGAGGGCAACAAGAGTTCTAAAGTAAATAAGAAAATTAAAGCAAGAATTTTGAGGGAAATTAGATAAATTGTATTTAAACATTGCATTTTGAGATAAAAAAAAATTGAGTTGTGTGTCATATTCTTGATGGTTAAATTTTGTATGGTTCAAGGCAATCCTAAAATTTAACTAAATAATAAAAACTAAAATATTTAAAAATACAAAGATAAATATTTAGTACTAATCACTAATGTAAAAATAAAAATAATAATAACTTATTACTTTAATATAAACTAGATAGATATTAAATGTTAAAAAGACAACTAGAATCAATATAATAAAACTTAATTAAAGCAGCGTAAATATCACATGAAAGTAAAATAAGGATTTTGAAGTGTTATAACCAAATCATAAGAAAAGTTTTGAAGAAACGAAGTAAATTTTGCTCGAATGCTACATTTCATGAGACAAAAAAAATTGACTCTGACATACTTTATCATCAAATTAGATTTTAAAATCATAAAATGTGCTAAAAATAGAAATAAATATTTAAAAATACGAAAACAATATTTAGTTTTATGTAGCTCATATAAATGAGTTTAACAAATTTTGTTTCATCTTGCCAAGACATCGTTTGGAAATTTTACTTAACATAAGAATTGAATAAAAAAAAATAAATTAGTTTTATTAATATTAAATGAATTTATATTATAACTCACTTCAGAAAAATTGAAGAAATACAAGTAAATAACCAAGGTGATATAAAGGACACATGAGAGGAGATTTTTAGCTTCATAACAATATAAAAAAACTAAAAACAATGTTTTGTAGAAACAAGATAAATGTTATGGGTAACATGCATCTAATATACTAAGAAGGTCTAGCATAAAATTCTCGATCATCAAATAGAGTATGATAAAAATATCTCATAAAATGGAATAGTTTTTAATTAGATAATGCTCAACTAGACTAGTACAACATCATTTTTTTGTCTTGATCGAACTATGATTGGAAATATTATGACTAACAATACAAGATAAGCATATATAGTAATACATTTTTATTTTAATAGTAAGTAAATAGATATTAAAGCTCAAATGATATCAATTTTTGCAATATAATGCATCCATATCAATGCGATTAGTAACTCATATGATAGAAAATTTAGAGTTACAAACTTATATAACAAAATAAAAAAATGAAGGTTTGCAAAAAATGAGATCAATCATTTAAGGAAGTTCAATTCTAAGATATTAAGAAATTCAAATGTAACATCCTCAATCATCAAATCTATAATGAATCCAAATGACTCACAAAGAATACTTAAATAATAAAAAATAACATATTTCAAAATTAAAAAATAAATATTTTTTCAATATGGCTTGTTGACAAGCCTTGAAGATTTTTCATTTCCATTAGTGCCCATTTTGAATAACATTGAATTACCATATTAAATAAGAATAAATAGTAAAAAAGTTATTATTTTAAGTTTAAGTAATCATATAATAATATAACTAAATAAAAATAAAATAAGATATGAGATAAATTATATGAGAATATTACATTCTAAGAAATAGAGATGCTCTATTATAACATTCTTGATATTAAAAAAAATATGAGTTGAAATATCAAGTTATTCTTCACAAATGAATAATTAATTTAATAAAGCTTGTGGAGTCACATCCAACATCATTAATTACATCTCCATTAGACCACATTTGGGGCTATTGGAAACTATAATCATTAATTAATATAAATAATAATAATAATTTATTTTAATACTAAGTATATATGTTAATGCTAAAATAGCATAAATTTGTACAATAATAAACCAAAATAAAAGTGATGAAGTGGTCATACAAGAAAAGAATTAGAGTTTCAAAGTAACATAATCGACTCAAAGACTAAGATTTTAGGAAATGATTTAGTTTGTGAAGAAAAATTGTGTTTTTAGTAATTAAGGAGATCGAGAAACCTAAAATAATAATTCTAAATGAGAAGAGGACATGTCATAAAAAGAAATACCAAAACATATTAAAAATAACATTCAATTTAATTTTAAGGGAATTCTTAAAGAAAATAAGTAAAACTTCTAATCGAGAAACATATAAATTTTTCACTTAAATAAGTTGCTCATAGAGTAGTTTTTAATGAATTTGGTCAAAAGATTTTTGGATGTCATTTGCAATAGAATGCCCGAGAAAGACAATCTTTACAAGGTTTTTATCACAAGGTTTATCTAACAAAAAAATTAATGCACCAAAAGAGGAGAATGTAAATAGGAGAGTAATTAACAAAAAAGATAATATATGTAGGAGTGAAATAGAAAATTGTTTTAATGGTTAGAAAAAGGGAGACAAATTAGCTAATTAAAGAAGTGCCTTTAAGAAAGATGGGACCTATTATTGTAAGTTGAGACCAAAGGTTACACAAATGGATGGAATCATCTAAAAAGGTGTTAGAATAGAGACAGTGTCGCAATCAAATCATAGTCAATAGTTTGATGATCATTTCATTGACTATTGGATGGTTAATTTATTAATTTTTACCTTTAATTATGATGTTTTGTTTGATGTTAAATATCTTAAGTATTACTAATGAATTTTCTAGTAGAAAATATGCATGTTCCTTCAATATTTCAAAGGTTGGTTCACATTTATTGGTCATTTCATGAATAAATGTTAGATTTATACAGAAAAATTTTGTCATAGCTATTAAAAACTAAAGATTATGTTGATTAAAAAACTACATCCAAACAGCATATAACATTTTTTTCTAAAAATGTCTAATGCAATAGCTCAATTAATGTCTAGGGAATCAATCATTATAAGGGATTGACTGGTGCCATTGGCTTCGATTCGAGAGGTTCTAAACCATCAGATCAAAAATTCCAAAGGTGGATGAGTTTGGGACTATTCGATAAAGGTGGATTAGATTTGAGCCAACTGATCATGTAAGATGAGTTTTGGCTCTCCTTTTTCTCTTTGGGACTTTATCATCTAGGACACTCGTATGCTTATAGGTCATTTCATGGTGATAAGTCCAATAACACCCCCATTTGCATACAAAAATCATGTTTATTAACTTTTGATTCTCTACCTTACTCTAATGTAGTACATTATGCACCCTAAATAATTTCATAGCTTGTTTTTTGTCTGTTTGCTAATCTGATACTACCAGGCCAAGTTGCTCTTGTTCAACCCAAGTGCTTTGCACCTAGCTAGCTTGGGGTGTGGCTTAATTTTTTTTTAATTATGAAAATTTGAAATAATTAATTTTTTAGATAAAAAGTTTAGTAATTAAAATGAAATTTGACAAAGATGTATTACATTGACTTAATTACAAAACAAGTTTGAGCAAAAAATGAAATCCTAAAAGTTTTCTAAATCAAGGAAATGATGAAGTAGTTAAATGCTTAAATTAGGATATGAAAATGAGATTACTGAAGATGTAGCTTATAATCAACAAGTTAATATTCTATTTTATAACAAAAATGTAAACCTTTTCAAAGTTGATGTGTACGTCTTTAATCCTTGAAGCTTGGTAAATACTTCAAGGTATTTTGGAGACCACTAATTCACAATTTTAAAAATTGTTTGGTTAGATTATTAAAACAAAAGCTAATCCACACTAACCAAGCAAATTAGAATAAAATACTAAATATTTATTGCTTGACTCATCAAACACAAAGGTGACAATAATCTCACTCTTTTCTTGATTACAAAACATAAATATTTAGATTAAAATAAAAGTAAAAAACATATATTATCATGAAAAGTGGTAATAAAAATGAAAAGTTGGTGCCCCAACTTCATTCATAATCCTCCTTACTGTATGTTCCTACTCATTTATTTCAACCATGTTTATTCTCCCTTTTGAATACTATGAAAACAAAGGTATAATTTATACAATTTGTATTGCACTTAAATATGACCTTATGAATTGAAATTGATCAGTTGGTAGGAATTTTGTAATTGTCTACCAATTCATGTTTGGTAGAAACATATGTGAATTGTATTTATCCTTTAAGTTCCTTGTCTATCATAAATTTATGTCTTTCATTATTTGTTTACTCCTAGAATGATGAACTTGGTACTTTGTTAAAGCTATGGCACTAGTATTACCAATTCAAATGGAAATATAATAGAGATATAAACCATAGTCTTCAAACTATTATCTCAAACATAATACTTGAGCAACACAACTTTCAATAACTACATACCTGACTTCCATGGTCAATATGGCTTCGCAATCTTTTCGTTTTTCTTGAAAATGAAATTAAAATATTTCTTAGTAATTGATATGTACCAAAGATATTTTTCTTATTTAGACTAGAGCTTATAGAGTCATGATCTGGGAAACCTATAAGACCTCGTTAATGAACATTTTTAGGATGCCTTAAATCAATGTTCATTATACTTTCTATATATTTGAAGATTAATTTAACCACCTTTTGATGGATTTTCTTTGGGATTTATTGAAGTCTAACACATAAGTTAACACTAAATTAGATGTCTAATCTATTAACTATAAGATATAGTAAAGATTTGATAACTTCTTCATAAAGTTTTTGAACAATATATTTCTTAATTTTATCTAAATGTAAATAGACTGATTGAATCATTAGAATCTCCTTATATTACAATGGATGTAGTTCTATAGTAATAAAACAAAAGTAAAACAAATGATTTGGAGAAAAAAAATTTCATGGGAAAGTTGTATTAAGATAAGAAGGAGATCAAATATAAAGTCCTCCACCACAAAATCATTTATGATTCAAAATTCCTCATAAAGTGTGTAAAAAAATAATTATGAAAATTAATATATGGTTTGATTGTTCCTTTCAAGACAAGTTAAATAATTTTATTCATCTTGATTGAACCTAATTTTTAATTATTATGAATTACTAAAAAAAAACCAAAACTATAATAAATTACTATTTTTAATCTCAAGTAAATTTATATTAAAGCTAAAATGACGCAAATTAAAAGAATGTATCAAAACTAAATTAAACTTGGATAAATGTCATATAAAATAAGAACTAGAATTTTAATATAATATCACAAAATCAAAGCAAAAAACTTGAAAAATTGAGACAAATAGTACAGGAATGTTGCAATCCAAGACACTGACGAAGTTGAGACATCCAAAATCTTCAATTCAACTAAAAATAAATACTCCTTTTAAAATGTGTGAAAAAAATTAAAATAATAAGTAAAGGTTAATTCTGTAATTGTCATAAAGGCAAGTCAAACAATGTTTCTTTCATCTTGATCATAACTCATTTTAAATTACAACAAACTGTTATATTAAATAAATATAATTAATAATAAATTCTTATTTAATTGTAAGAAATTTTCAAGATAAATTTAATGATATTTGCCTCATCTAGGTTTGTACACTTTTGAAGTTGAAATGGGTTAAATTGAAACAAAGTCAAATAACCAAATCAAAGACACTTACGGGTCACAGCATAAGATAATTAAAGTAAAATAGCAATATGAAGAAATCAAATTAAAAAATATGATAAGGGAAGACAAATTATTAGAGAGTAGAACTAGAGCTTCATAACAATACCAAAATCAATGCAATACATTTAAAGAAATGAAATAGGTTATGTAGGGAAATTATATTATTAAGCACTATAGAGATTGATTATAACATCAAAAATCATCAAATCATATACAAATTAAAATGTAATGTAAAGTATTTAAAAATAGAAAAATTTTCATAAAGTAAAGAAAATTAATATCTATTTCAATAGAGCTTGTCTTTGTTTCACCTCAATCACACTTGGTTTTGAATTACTATAAAATTCTAAAGCTAATACACAAGCATAATAGGAAATTATTCTTCTAATAACAAGTACATATTTATAAAAAAGAAAATGAGATAAGTTGAACCAATGTAACATAACCAAATCAAAGTTATATAATGGTTGCATGATTGGAAGATATAACTATTTCATAGCAATTAACTAAATAAAAGCAAAAAATTTGAAGAAATGAGATAAATTATATGGGAAAGTAGTATTCCAATGTATTAAAAAGATCAAGTGTACTAGCTATAATTATGAAGAAAGATACAAATCAAAATGTCTCATATTTTTTATTAAAATAAAATTTAAAAAATATAAAAATAAATAATTAATTGTATGGAGTTTAATGAAATTTATTCAATGACATTATTTTTTTCTTAATTAGACAACATATTGAAATACTATAAATTTTAAAACAAAATAAACATTAATAATAATAAATTATTATTTTCATAATAAATATAAATAATAAAACTAATGTGGCATAAATAAAAGACATAAAATAACTAAGTCAAAGCATTATAGAGGTCTCACAAGAGGACAATTAGAGTTTCATAAAAATAAAGCCAAAATTTGAAAAAAAAGGTAAATTTTATAAGAAAGCTACATTCTAGGATATTCAGGAGTTGGAGTTTTGTATCCTTAATTACCAAATCATTTAAAAATAAAATGTCTCATTAAAAATGTAAAATTCTTTAAAAATGAAATATTTTAAAAATAAAATAAATGTTAAATTTCATATAGCTCAACGAGTTGAGTTGAATGACATTTGTTTCACCTCAATTAGACATCGTTCGGAATTAATAGAATCTATCAAAGTAGATATGCATAAATTATAATATGTTATTATTTTAATATTAAGTAAATATATATTAAAATAAAACATATAAATTTTAGATGATATAATATAATTAAAAGAAGGCATAAAGATGTCAGATGAGAAGACCATTATATTCCACAATAATATGATCAAGTCAAAGTGAAAAATTTGAATAAGATGAAATAGGTTATAGAGAAAAGCTACACTCGAAGATATTAAGGTCATGGAGTGTAGAATCCTCAATTACTAAGTCACGTACAAATATGAAAGCCTCATAAAATAAGATAAAAATTTAGAAAATAAAATATTTAAAGATATTAAATTATTTAGTTAAGAATATCTTGTTTAAACAAGTCAAATTATATTTATTTAATCTTGATTAGATAGGTATTATAAATAAGAATAAATTATTATTATATTATTAAATAAATATATTTTTAATTTGAAATAAAACAAATTGAAACCATATAATGTGACAAAATTTGAACCATGTAAAAGTCGCATTATAAGATAATTAGAGGTTTATACTAATATAACAAAATCAAAGAAGAATATTGGAAAAATGAAACACATTTTTTGACAAAGTTGTGTTCTATGACACTAAAGTGATCAAGAATAACTTTTTTGACTATCAAATCATGTAAAAATCAAAACCTCTAATCAAGCGGGATAAAACCATAAAACAATATTTAAAAAATATAAAAGTGAGAATTTAATAAGATTAAGTGCATCAAGGTGAGTTCAATGATATTTCCTTTCTCTCGATTGGAACTCTTTTGGAATTATTAAAAATTAACAAAATATGAAAAAATATATAGTAATAAAACTATTCTTTTAATATTAAGTCAATATATATTAGAAAAGAGATAAATTTAAATATTGTTATTGACAATCAATATAATCAAATTAGATAGAAAAAGTTTTAAGAAGTGGCATAAATGTTATAAGAATGTTGCATTCAAAGATGCTAAGGAAAGCAAGTGTAATATCCTGGATCATTAAATAAGATATGAAACAAAAATAGCTTATAATGTGTGCTAATACAAAAAAACTAGAAAATATAAAAATAATATTTTAATTAGATATTGCTAGTTGACATGCATCCATCAATGTTTTTTTTTTCTAAATTAGAGCACATTTAGAATTGCTATGATTTTTTGCAACAAATAAAATAAAGAATTATAATAAACTATTATTTTATTATAAAGTATAAATATAATAAGGCTTGAAGGAGATAATTGAAAGTAAGGTAACATAACCATGTGAAAGACTAATAAAGGTCACACGAGATATGCTTAATAGTTGTATAATAATACAACCAAATCAATGCAAACCTTCTAGAGTAATGAGATATATTATGTGGGAATGTTGCATTCCATAATACTAAGTATATCTAGTGAAACACTGTTAATTATCAAATTATATACAAATCTAAATACCTTATAAAGGGTGTTAAAATCTTAAAAAACATATTTTGCATAGCAATAGTTTTTTTAGGAATATTATTTCACACATTTTGGGCATATACCATAATGTGTTTTTATTTTCACTCTATTGTGGTTTATACAACTTATCACTTAAGTGATCATAGAAAATTATATTTAATAAATTCTTTTCAAATAGGAAAATATTCTTTAAATATTTTTGAACTTATAATTTATGTCATTAAATACATTTTGTTGTACATTAAGTGTGTTTTCAATGTAAGACTATCCATGAATAAAGAAATCAAAGTTTTCTTTAGTCTAGAAGTAGATTATTGAATATTTTAGTGTAAATTAGTTTATGATCACTTTTAGTTTATGTAAAACAAAAATATTTTTAAACTTATAATTTATCTCTTTTAAAGGAATTGGAAGAACTTTGGTCACTCTTATTATATCCTTAAAGATCGAATCACCTATCCAAGTCGTTAATTACTTGTACCTACACCAAATGCTTGCCCTTGTACCTACACCAACTACCTCAATTGCTTCAGATACACCTGTTGTGTAGGATAATGGTATGTAATGAATCTTTCACAGCCTCCCTTAGCTTTGTTTCCTTGTTCATATGGGCTCAATAACATGCAAAAGTGGCACATAGGAAAAATGAACTAATCTTATTCATGCATTGTTAAAACATGTTTTCTTGGTCACAATGTTATCTAGATAAACGTTAATTTGATGGTACTATCATTACATGCTATTGTAAGGTTAATTCATTTTATAAAAAAAATGAAACTAAGTTTAAAGTGAGTTATGCCCATTTTATCCTAATGATTATATTAAATGATATCTCATATCATACTTGTACAGGCTACATTATATTGTAAAGCAACAACTAAAGTTTAATATTTTAATGGCATCAAATTGGTACAATGGGCATAGATGTGATCTCCGTCTAAACAATGAATAAGAAGGGCAAACTTAATTACACAAGGTATTAGTCCTATACCTGTGTCATAAATTATCTGGGCATCAAGTTTTTACCAATGTCATGTGCATTTGTTTTCATTCATATTAGTGCATAACTTATTTACTCTTAAGTATGAACATATGTAAGCTATTTGGTAGTATGATATACACAAGTATTATATCATATTGATATGACTCAAACACAACAACTTAAAGTAGTTGCCCATATTATAGTTCTTATTTAATCACCTCAGTTTTGCTTTGAGATGTTATTGCTTAATTATGCAAGAAAGAAAATAAACTTATTAATGTAAATATTTAATTTCTACATCATCGTACTATAAAGATGTCAGATTCACATAAATATGATTTACTTTCTCATAGGACTTAGGTAAGGTTTGATATAAAGCCATGTAAAACTATGATAATCTTATCGTATGAGTACACTAATTAATATGGTTGATGTTCTTCACTAATGTATAATAATGATCAATGCATTAGTCTTCCACAATTTATTATTTTTCCCAAATAAGTACAAAATGCTTAGCATAAAAATGGTGACAACACTATCACAAGGTAATGAATATGATCATTTGTAGAGGTTTTAGTAGTTAGTAAATGAATTTATCATGCAAATGTTTTTCTTATATGATCACATCATATAACATTTTTTCAAGAGCTTGTCTCATGCAAAGAGGAGTATATACTATGGTGGTGTTCTACGATGAGACATATATGAACTATTTAAACATTAAATATGAACTATATTATACTAGTTCAATCTCTGAGATTGTCTTATATGATATATATGCATAGGGACTTAAACACTGAACTATGGTTGGGCGATGTATCGCATTATAAACTATCTTGAACATATATTTTTAGATATTTTCGGCCATCAAGATTTTTTTGTTTCTTTTTCAACATCCTAGTAACATATAGTTCAAGTACTAATATCAACATAAACATTAGAGTATAACGACCATTTTAGTAGACTTTGGAAAGCACAACTAACCACTAGATAATCTATAATTGCCTTTAAAGTTAAAATTAGTTAAAACAGAGAATGGTTTTAAAGAGAAGTGGCTAATGTTTCGAATTACAAAATCTAAAGTTTAGGAAAATGAAAAATCACAAACTCACTTGACTATAGCTATAACATCTTTTGATTTTTTTGCTTGCTTTGCTAAACTTCTTACTGTTTGATTAATATTTGTAACATCATATTGCTATTATCATCTTGTTTGTTGACTCATGTTTTTCAAAGAAGCATAAAAAGTAAATGTTTTTGCATTTATTTTTTTAGAAGAGCTATTCTTATTTGTTTAGCCAAAATTCTTAAATTCTTTTGGTGTCTTCCTTAAGCACTGCTGATGTGTTAGGTTAACTACTACCAGCCATGATAAATGGAAGTGGTTAGTGGAAGCTCAATTATGTTATTTGTAATAGACATAGGTATTGGTTAAGATGGGCCACCAAAAAGTCTTGTTTGCACATTTTCATATTTGTTGTTTGCATTTTGTTCTTCACATTTTAATATATTATTGCAATGGTTCTTCTAATAGTTCCAAACGAATTCATTTTGTTTTGAAAATTTGTTGCTTAATATTGTATAAAGATGTCACTGTTCAAACCCTCTTGTAGTATTTGTCCCTCTCTAAGTTTAATGAGAAGTATTATAGAAATATTTTCACAAAGAAAGAAAATTTAATGACATCCTCATGGCTCCTTCTATTGTAAAGCATAATGTTATTTTGTGTGAAGGAATAACATCTCGTTACTCACCTTTATTCAAATGGTAATATTATTTGAATTTTAAAAAAAGACGTGCTTCTTTTTTTAATGTATTTGTTTAAAAATTTAAGTGGTTAAAAATTCTTTTATTTACCCAACCAAATTAAAATCAATTAAAATGTTAAAAAGTCACTTTGCTATCCCACTATTAAGGAAATGCTCAAAGTGCTGATGAATGGTTTGGCCATGAATATTTTATATTGCAGACTATTTAAATATAATTGCATCATATACAATTTGGTCTAAACATGAGGTTACTTATGAACTTACATAACAAGTAAAAGAGAATAAGATCAACATACAAATTCTTGAATATAAGTTATTTAGAATAAATCCTTATGAATCAATGCAATCAATGTTTACTTTCTACACAAGTATTATCAAAGAACTACGTAATCATAAAATAAAGTTTTTTATGTTAGAACCAATTCATAAAACTCTACTTATACTCCAATGGTAATATGATCCTAAGGAGATTGCATTAATGATAATAAAAGATATTTATATATAATATCTAGATGTATTAATTTGAGGGCTCTTTATGAATGATGTTGTGTTTAAATGGAAGAAGAGTGAAAAAGAAAAAGCAACGAAGGAGAAGAATAAGAAAAATGATAACCTTTTTCTTTTGTGGTAGAATCTACATTGCTTCCTACCTAACTCATTAATCTTTTGATTGGTAGCTATCTTTTTTAAAGGGCCATCTAGCTTATATAACATGTGAATGGAGGTGGAAAGGTTCCTATGATAAGAAGCGAAAGGTGAAGAGGCCACAAAACATGGATAACAAGTGCCACGAGTGTAGATTAACATGCACGTAAAGCCTAACAACCTTCTCTACAAGGAAAGAGTTGAGACGTTTTAATTGTAAAAGAAGAAGTGATGTCATTGAAAATCACATTGAGTGATTTAGAGAGCTGAACATTCAATAGGGAAGTAAAGAAGGAGATCTTGATTTGTTTATTTCCTAAGGCATGTGTGATAGTTAATCTAATAGGGTGGTCTGCTCCACTTGGTCTTCTTCATCATCAAATAATTATAAATAATTGCACAATGATATTTGCATAAACTACAAGAAATTAACTCCAAAGTGTTGTATGTTAAAAGTAGAATATGAGAATTATATGAGATTATGTATTAATAAAAATGAAAAAAAAATGCAAACTATTTATGAGAAGTAAAAAAAATATAACATACGAAGTGGCTAACTTAGTAATCACAGGTACAATGTCAACTTTAGAATTGAACAAATCTAGAAGCAAACATTAAAATTGTAATATATTAGCTCATAGACCAAATTGTGATAACTCTTTTATTTTTAAAAATGTTAATGTAATTAAGTGTAGTTATGGTATGAAGATTACTCATTTAGCTTCTCAATATAAAATTAAGAGAAATGTTATTAAAAAGCATCTTCCATTTGTATGGATCCAAAGACTAATACATCAAATAATGGTAAAATCAAAGCATCTCATTAAAAAAGATAAAACCTTAGAGAATAAAATAGTTAATAATATAGAAATGATATTTAGATGGTTGGACTTCGCCGATAAGAATCTAATAAAATTAGTTTTATCTTAATTAAACCTGAAATGCAATTATTGTGAATTACTAAACTTAAAAAAATAAATATAGATATTATTTTAATATTTATATTTTTATTAAATCTAAGATAATATAAATTGAAGCAATGCAATATATCTAAATTAAAGTAAAAGGTTACATGAGAGGAAAGTTATTGTTTCAATGCTATATAACAAATCAATGCCAGAGGTTTTAAGAAAAAAATAAATTGTATGTGAAAGATATATTCCAAGATACTAAGATGATCAAGTGTGATATCCTATATAATCAAATCGGGTACCAATCAAAATGCCTCACAAAACATGTAAAACCTTAAAAAATAAAATAGCTAAAAATGCACAAACTATATTTAATTGGATAATGCATTTTGTAGATAAATCTATCGATGCTTGTCTTATCTTGATTAGTCCTAATATAGAATTATAAAGAATTAATAAATGAAGAATGTAAAAAAAATATTATTTTTAGTATTAACTAAATATTTATTAAAGTTGAACTAAGATAAAATAAAGCTATGTAATGCACCAAAATCAAAGTGACATGAAGCTCTCTTAAGAGGAGTTTTTGTGTTGCATAGTAATATAGCCAAACCAAAGCAAAACTTTTGAATAAATGAGATGATTACAATGAAAAATTTTATTCCAAGATACTAAGAAGATCAACTATAACATCCTCAATCATCAATTCATGTAAAAATAAATAAAATGCCATGAAGTATGCAAGAACCTATATAATATAATCTTTAAAGATATGCAAATAAATGTTTAATTTGATAGAGCATATTGAGATGAGCACAACAATGTTTGTTTTGTCCCAATCAGGCCTCATTTTGAACTATGAAATATTATCAAAGCAAATATGTATAAAAAATAATAATATATTATTTTTATGTTAAGAAAACATATATAAAATTTGAAATTGGATAAATTGAAGGAACATGATATCACCAAATCGAAGAGATGTATATGCACATAAGTGATGATTTATATGTTCATAGTAATATAATTAATTTTGAGAAAAACATTTAAAGAAAATAGATAAAGTATAAAATATAATCTCATTCAAGATACTTATGTGTTTGAATATAATTGCTTTCGTTATAAAATCTTTTACAAATCAATAATTTTTGTGAAGTTTGCAAAAATACGAAAAATAAAAATTTTCAAAATATAAAAATGAATATTTATTTGAATAGAATTCATCCAGACAAGTCCAATGATAATCAATTCATCTTGATCAAACCTCTATCAAAATTATTTTCAATTACAAAATTAAATAAGAATAAATGATAAGAAATTATTATTATAATATTAAGTTTATATGTAATAAAGATTAAAATTAGATAAATTTACTTAAAAATTTATTAGAAAAAAATAGCAATGTAAATGTTACATCAGATGAAATTTTGATAATATATTATTATAACCAAATGAAAAGAAAATAATTATAAAGTGATAAATTATATTACAAACTTTTATCACAAGAAACTAAGGAGATATTACATAGCATTAATGATTCTTCAATAAAAAAAAATTAAATTCTCTTATCCAGTGTGTTTATAAAACAAAACTATTTCGAATTTAGAATTAAATACCTAATTTGATAGAGCTGATCGAGTTGAGTCAAACGATATTTTATTTTTTCATAGTTAGACATTTTTTGGAATACTATGAATTATAAAAGAAATAACATTAAAAAAAAAATTTTTAATAATAAACATGTATTTAATAAAGTTAAATTGAGATTAACTATGGTTATTTAAATAACCAAATCAAAAAATGTAAAGCTCCTATAGGAGTAGAATTAGAGCTTTAGAATAATATAATTAGATTAAAGTCAAACATTTGTTGAAATAAGATAAGTTATATGCAAAAATTATATTCTAAGATACTAAAGAAATAATGAGAAATATCTTTGATCATCAAATGAGATACCCAATCAAAATGTCCCATGAAGAACATCAACACTTTAGAAAGTATAAGATTTAAAAATATACAAATTAATATTTAGTTGGATTGAGCTAATTATGATTAATCCAATGATATTTGTATCATCTCATTTTGACCTTATTTTAAATTATTAAGAATCACCAAAGAAAATTACTAGAATATTAATAAATTATTCCTTTAGTATTCAGTAAATATAAATTAAAGGAAAAAATTGAGATAAGTTTAAGCAATCTAATATAAATAAATCAAAGTGATATAAAGCTCACATGAGAGAAGATTAAGATTTACTATATTATATATGAAAATAAAAGAAAAATTGTTTATGATATTAGATAAATTATATAAGAAAGTTAGATTCTAAGAACAAAGGAGAATAATTGTAGTATCTTTGTTAATCAAATAAAGTATAAATCAAAGTATCTCATGGAATGTAGTTAAACAATATCTATTTGGCCTCCATAGTACCTCGTTTGAAATATTACGACTTACTAAAATAAACAAGAATAAATAATAATTAATTTTTCTTTTAATATTAATAGAATATATATCTAACATATAATGAGGCAAGTTAAAGTGATATAATAGAACCAAATCAAAGTGATATTAAGGTCAAATGATGGAGAATGTTAGTTTTAAAGTGTAATATAATCAAATCAAAACAAAATGTTTGGAGCAAGAAGATAAATTTATTAGAAAGTTGAACTTTAAGAAGCTATGGAGGTTAGGCATCATTGATCATAAAATGAGGTCGGAAATAAAGTCTTATACGGCATGCAAAAGTCATAAAAAGTATGAGATGTAAAACTTTCAAATTAAATAATAAATTGGAAAAAGCTCGTTGAAGTGAGTCCAAAAATCTTTGTTTTCTTTAGCTTAGACTTTGATTGGAATTTCTCTACATTACAAACTTAAATAAGATGAAATAATAATGAGAAAGTATTTTTGTATCAATTAAAAAATAGATTAATTTCTAATTGAGATATATTGTTGTAATGCAGTACAACCAAATCAAGGTGATAATAAGGTCACATGAGAGAAGATTCACAGTTACATAATGATATAACTAAATCAAAGCAAACCTTTTGAAGAAATGAGATAAATAGTGCGCAAAAATTTCATTCCAAAATAAAAAAGAAATTGAGTTTACCTTAGTAAAATAGGTAGGAATCAAAATATTTCTATAAGCATACAAAGGAAATTTATAATAAAATATTTTTTAAAAAAAAGATGAAAATTTAATTATATTGAGCTTGTTAAGATCAATAAATTGCATTTGTTTCACCATAGTTGCACCTAATTTGGAATTAATAAAATATAAAAATGTTAGGAAGCACATATAATAATACATTTTTTCTTTAACATTAAATATGTAATAAGATTAAAATAAGATAAATTGAAGCACTATAATATGACTAATTAAAAGTATTGTAATAGTCACATGAAAGAATATTTCGAGTTGCTTAGTAATATATCCAAATCAATTTGAAATATTTAAAGAAAGGAGATAAATTATAAAGGAAAATTTCATTAAAACATAGTGAAGATACATAGTGTAACATGCTCGATTGTCAAATCTTGTACTAATTGAGATGTCTCATAAATGTATCAAATTCATAAAAAGTAAAACATTTAGAAATATAAAAATTAATATTTTAAGAATGTCATGTCTAGAAACCTTGATTATTAAATCATGTATGAAACAAAATAGCTTGTAAAGCTTGCCAATGCCATATAAAATAAAATATTTAAAAGTTAACAATTGAATATTTAATTTGATAGAACTCATTAAGGCAAGGCTAATATCATTTTTTTTCATGTTGATTGGACATCATTTTTAATTTGTATGAATTAAAAATGTAAATATGCATAATTAATAAAAAAAAATTATTTTCTTATTATGTAATTATTTGTTAAAGTTGTAATGAGATGAATTGAAGTAATGTAGTGTGCTAATGATATGACAATGTGAGGTCACTTTAGAAAATATTTAGAGTTATCTAAGAATATAAATAATTTAGAGAAAAAACTTTGAATGAATAAGATAAAATATATAAGAATGTTTTATTTCAAGACACTAAGTAAATGGAGTGTAACATCCTCAATTTTCAATATGAATAAAGATTCTAATGAATTGATCACATAAGATTGAGTCAAATGACATTTGTCTTGTCCTAAACATAGTTGGATTGTAATTACTGTAAATTACTAAGGAATTAAGCATAGTTAATAGTGGTTTTTTTAATTGTTACGTGAATATATACTAAAGTAAAAACTTAAATAAATTGAAGAAATCTAATATAACGAAATCAACGCAATATATAGGTCACATGAGATGATATTTATTATTACATAGTAATGTAACAAAAAACGACTACAAATTAGAGTAAATGAGATAAATTGTATATAAACATTGATATAAAATAACTGATGAGATCTAGTGTAACATCCTGAAATGTCGAACGATATATGAATTTAAAAAATTCGTAAAACATGTTGAAATTATAGAAAATAAACTCATTACAAATGGAGAAAAAATATTTAACTTGGTAAGGCTTGTTGAATAGATTCTAATGATTTTATTTCACCCTAATTAAAACCTGTTCGAAATTACCATCGATTTCAAAATTAAGCACTAATAGTAATTTTTTTTCATATTATGTAAATATATGATAATGCTTAAATGTAATTTGTTGAAGTAATTTATTATAATGAAATATAAGAAATGTAAAGTGAGATGAGAGGACATTCTTAGTTATGTAGTAATAAAACAAAATTAAAATGAGAACTTTGTGAAACTAACATAAACATTATAGGAAAGTTGCACTCAATGATATTATGAAGATTGAGTGTAACATCCTTGATCATCAAATCATGTAAGAATCAAAATGCATTTTAAACAATGCCAAAGTCAAAAAAATTAAACTATTTAGGAAATAGAAATAAATATTTATTGGATAGAGCACACCAAGCTAACTCTAATTACATTTTTTTCATCTTTTATTATCAAATCTATTATGAATCAAAATTTCTCATAAAGCCCAACAAAACCATAGCAAAGAAAATATTTAGAAACCTAAAGATGAATATTTTATTGGATATGTCTTTTCAAGGGGAGTGCAATGACCTTTGTTTCATCTCAATGGGATCTTATTCAGAGTTACCACAAAATACAAAAGTAAACAAACATAAATAACAATAAATTATTATTTAATATTAAGTAAATTTATAATAAAGCTAAAATGAAATTTATTAAAAAATGTAATATAATGGAATGAAAGAAATGTAAAGGAGAAATGAGTTAAGATTTCAAGTAATACTATAATGTAACATTACCATGGTGAAACATTTAGAAAAGTGAGATAAATGTTATGGAAAATAGTCACTCCCAAAAACTAAGGAGATCATGTATATCTTCAACACATTTTATATCAAGTACTAATCAAAATATCTCACAAAACATGTCAAAAAATATTTAAAAAATAAAAAATTAAATATAAAATTAGGTATTACATTTTGTCTAATAATGTTTATTTTATATTAACTCTATATTGATAAGAATTAAAATAAATAACTTGAATAAATAATTTTAAATAATATTAAATTATTAGTTTAACATTATGTAATTGTATAATAAACGTGAAGAGAGATAAATTGAAACAATTTGATATTAAAAAATAAAAGTGAGTTTTATAAGAAAAATTAAAGGAGCATGAGAGGAGAATTTGAATTTCATAATAATATCACAAAATCAAAGTGAAGCATTTCAAGATATAAGAAAAATTATAAAGAAAAATGGCATTATGAGATACTAAGGATATCATGTTTAACGTTCTGGATAAGCAAATTTGTACCAAACAAAATGTTTCTTAATATTTGCAAAAGCTTTAGAAAATAAAATAATTAAAAATGTAGAAAAAATATTTATTTTTATAGAGTTAATTGAGACAATTTCAATGAACTTTTTTACTCTTCAACTCACCATGTTTTGAGCTACTAAGTAATAAGAAGTGAAATAAGCAAAATAATAATAAATTATTTCTTTGATATACTAATTGAATATATATTATTGCTAAAATGAGATAATCTAATGTAAACAATATAGCTAAATAAAAGTAGTATGAGGATCACACCAGTGTAGAATTAGAGTTATGTAGTAACATATACATTTTAAGGGGAATTATTTGATAAAATAAGATAAATTATACAAAAATGTTGCAATCCAACACATTTAGAAGATTGAGTCTAGCACCTTCGATAGCTAAATTTTCTATTAGTTGAAATTCTTCAAGCAGCATATGAAAATCACAAAAAATAGAACATTTAAAAAAATAGAAATCATAATCTAATTTAGATAGAGCTTGTCTAGTCATGTGCAATGCCATTTATTTGGTTTAGATTATACCTCTGTGGGAATACTATGAATTAGTAAAGTAAATAAATTTACATAATAATAATTTATTATTCCAATATTTACTACACATATATATATATTAAAGATGAAATGTAATAAAGTTCACAAAGTTATATAACAAAATAAAAATAATTTGATGGTCACATGAGAAGAAAATTAGAGCTTTTTTGTAATACAACCTAATCAAAGTGAAGTATTTTAAAAACATAAAATATATTATACTAAAAATTTTCTTTCTATTTTACTAAAGTGATCAAGTGCAACTTTCTTCACCATCAAACAAAGTTCAAATCAAAATATTTCGTAAAACATATAAACCTTATAGAACAGAATATTGAAAAAATAAGAATAAATATTTAGTTAGAAAGAGGTAATGGAGATGTGTCCAAAAGTTTTTAATTTTTTTATCTAATTTTGAATTATAACATAATAGAAATTTTTAAAAAAATAATAATAAAACATTATTTTTGTTTTAAGTGAATATACATTTAAGCTAAAATAAGAATAATTAAAGTAATATAATTAAAAAATGTTAAAGAGATGTAAAGTCACATGAGAGATTCTTAGTTAGTAATATAGCCAAATCAAAGCAAAATATTTGATGTATTGAGATAAATTACAAAGAAAGTTCCTCTCTATGGCACTAAGGAGAATATATGTAGTAACCATGATTGTGAAATAATATACAAATAAAAATTTCTTAAAAAGCATACCAAAATCATATAAAGAATATTTACATTTATAAAAATGCATACCTAATTCTACTTAGCTCATTGAGTGGACTGGAATGACATCTGTTTTAAAATTAGGAAAATATAATACTTGAATGATATTTTCTTACATATATGAATTACTAATGAAAATAAGCATATGTAATACAAAGTTATAATTTTTAAATTAAGTAAACATGTATTAGAGATAAAATGGGATAAATAAAAATAATATAATATAATAAAATAAAAAATGATACAAAGGTCTATAATAGGACATTTAGAGTTTCCTAGAAATATACTAAAATGAAGGTAAAATTGTAATACAAATGGAATAAAGTTTATTGGAAAGTTGGTGTCAAAGATAATAAGAAGGTCAACTGTAACATCTTTGATCATTAAATAAGGCAAATATCAAAATGGCATGTACAACATACAAAATCATTGAAAATAAAAATTATAAAACTTTCAAATAGAATATTTAATTCGATGAAGCTTCTCAAGACAAGCCAAATGATGATTCCTTCATCTCGATCAGACCTTGTTTTGAAACTGTATGAATTAGCAATATCAAAAAACATAAATAATAACACATTATAATTTCAATATTAAGTAAAATTGAAATGTGATAAATTGAATTAACCTAGTATAATCAAATCAAGTTGTTGTAAGGTTGCGAGGGAGAAAATTTAGAGTTAAATTGTAATACAACTAAATCAAAGAAAAAATATTGATGAAATGATATAAATTATATAACTTTTATTCCAAGAAACAAGAATATTAGGTATAATATTTTTTATCATCCAATCAAGTGCAAATAAAAGATTCCCACGAAACAAAAGATAGTATTTCAAAATAAATGTTTACAAAATTAAAAATTAAGTCTTACAACATTTTTTTCAGACTTATTGCACTTGGTTTTGAATTGCTACAAACTACAAAATGAATTAGTATAAAAATTAATGACTCATTATTTCACTATTAAGTGAATATAAATTAAAGCTAAAATGAGATAAGTTAAAGTAGTCTAATATAACAAAATAAAAATGATGTATTGGTCAGATGAGATAAAATTTTGAGTTATTTAGCAATATAGCCAAGCATGAATGAAAATTTGAAGAATTGAGATAGATTGTATGGTAAAGTTGCATAAAAAGGCTAAGGAGATTTAGTTTAACAACTTCTACTATGAAATCTTATATGAAACAAAACATTTCATAAAATGTGTAAAAGCCATAAAAATTAAAATATTTAAAAAAAAATTAGAAAAAAATTACTTTAATGTGTAAAGGACTTTCACCTAAGTCTAAAAATGTTTTATTTTCCCTAATCATACATCTTTAAGAGATACTAAGAATAACTAAAGTAAATAAGCATAAATAATAAAAAAAAAATATTTTTTATATTAGGTGAATAAGGAATAAAGATAAAATAAGGTAAATTGAAGAAAAATATGTTAAAAATATCAAACAAATATAGTGTGATAAGAGAACTAGAGTTTCATATTATTAAAAGTAATTTAAAGGAAATATTTGAAGAAATGAGATGCATTTCACTAGAAAGTTCAATTCCAGGATACTAAGAACATCGAGGGTAGCATGCTTTATTATCAAATTAGGTGAGATTAAGAAAATTAAGTTAAACTTGCCAATGCCATACAAATTAAAATACTTAAAATTTTAAAATTTAATATTTAATTGATTCGAGCTCGTGAAGATCAGTCCAACGACATTTGTTTGGTCTCAATTAAGTCTTATTAAAACTTTCTACAAATTATCAAGTTAAATAGTCATAAATAAGAATAATTTAACTTTTTAATTTTAAGTAAATACATATTATATTTAAATGAAGAAAAATTAAAGTAATATAGTATAATGAAGTCAAGGTTATGTGAATGTCACATGAGAAGAGATTTAAAGGTTCATAATACTATAAAAAATCAAAGTAAAAATTTTAAAAAATAATATTTAAATTGTATTAAAAATTTGCATTGCAAGGTACTTAGAAGATATGGCGCAAAAAACTTCAACTATCAAATTAGATAAGAACTGAAATCCCTTATTAAGCTTACCAAAGAAATTGAAAATATAATATTTAAAAATGTAGAAATTAATATTTATATGGACTAGGATTGATGAGGTATTCCAACAATAGCTTTTTCATCAAAATCTCACTTGGTTTAGAATTATTGTAAATTACCAAGGTAATAGATAAAATAATAACAACTTATGATTTTAATCTTAAGTAAATCTATACAAAAGTTGGAATGATATAAATTGAAGCTATCTAATTTTATGAAAACAATGAGATGTGTAAGTCACACTAGAATAGATTTCGAGTTTTCTAGTAATATAATGGAGTAAAAGTTGAAATTAGAAAAAAATGAGATAACTTTGATAAGAATTTTATAATAAAGAAGCTAAAGAGATCTTGTGTAACATCCTCAAATATCAAATATGTTGTGAATCAAAATTTCTGGTAAAATATGCTAAAACGAAAAAAAAGGAAAAATATTTAAAATTTTTTAATATCTTTACTTAACTAGATAAGCCTCATTTAGCTTAGTCCAATAGAATTTTTTTTTCTTTTTTGATTGAATGACATTTAGATTTATTTTGAATTGGTAGAGTAAATAGGCAAAAATGATTAAAAAATTAATATTTTGATATTAAAGTAATATGCATAAATATTAAACAAAAAATTAGATAAATTGAAGCAATGTAATGTAACCAAAGCAAAGTGATGTATTAATCATAGAAAATGACACTTTTAGTTACAAAGAAATATAACCAATTGAATAAAATTTCCAAGAATAGAGATAAGTTGTATAAGTTGTTGTCTATTATAATAAGGTGATCATGTGTAACATACTCGATCACAATTAGATACATGTCAAAAAATCTCATTAAGTGTTCCAAAGCACTAAAATGTAAAATATTTAAAAATTAAAAAAATAAAATTTAAATTAGATAAAGAACATTAAGATGAATCAAATGATTTTTTTTTCATCTCAATCAAACCTACGTAGAAATTATTTCACATTATCAAAATAAACAAACACAAATAATAATAAATTTGCTAATTAAGTATTTATTAAATATATATTAAATTCAAAATGTTTTAAATTGAAGCAATATAATATAAACAATAAAAGCAATGAGATGATTAAATAAGAGGAGATTTAGAGTTGCAAAGTAATATAACCAAATCAAAAGAAAGTAATTAATGAAATGAGATAAAGTTTATAAAAGTAACTTTCCATAATAGTATGAAGGTTGACTATAATAGCATAAATCATCAAATTAGGTACTAATAACATAGAGGTCATTCAGACAAGTCCAATTGCTTTTTCTTTCTCCTGATAAATCCACATATGGAATTACTTCAAATTACAAAAGTAAATATGAAAAAATAATAAAAAATTTCTATTCCAATATTAAGTAAATATATATTAAAAGTTAAATTAAATATTTTCAAGAAATTTGTTATAACCAAATCAAGGTGACGTAAATAAGGTACAAACCTAAACGTCTCACAAAACATGTATAAACTTAGAAACTTAAATTATTAAAAGTAAAAAAAATATTTAACTAGTTAGAGTTTGTTAAAATGATACAAATGAGGATTGTTTCTTCTAAATCAAGACCTAATGGGAATTATTGGTAATCACAAAAGTAAATAAACATATATAATAACTAATTTTTATTTAACATTAAGTAAAAATACATCAAAATTGAAATAAAATAAACAAAAATTTTGTAATATTAACAAATAAAAAAAATAAAAAATTCTCATGAGAAGATAGTTAGGGTCAAGAAGTTATAGAATAAAAGTGATGCAAATTCTTCCAACAAATGAGATAATTTGTATAAAAAGGTCACATTACTTGAAAATAAGGCAATCAAGTGTAACATTATCATTTGTAGAATTAGATACAAAACAAAAAGTCTATTAAACAATGAAAAAAACAAAAAAATAAAGATCTTAAAAAGAGATATTTAATTTGTTACGGCTTGTGTAGATGAGTCAAATGATGTTTGCTTCATCTTGATCTAAACAAATTTGGTGTTCATATGTATTGCCAATGTAAACAACCATAATTAACATTAAGTAAATATTTTAATGTAGTAAATATATGTTGAAGTTCAAATGACATAAATTTAATAAATATGATATAACAAAATAAAAGAAAAGTAAGTATCACATCGAAGGAGAATTTGACTGTCAAAGTAATATATGCAAATCAAAGGTTAAACTTTGAGTAAATGACATATATTGTATAGAAAATTTATATTCTAAGATAATCGAGGGATGGAGTGTAGAATTCTTGATTGTAAACTTCTGTATGAATTAAAATGTCTAAGAAAATATGCTTAAATCCTTAACTAAAAAAATACTGAAAATAAAAAGAAAATACTATTTAACTGCGTAGAAATTATCAAGAAGAGTCCAAAAATATTTGGTTTATCTTGAGGAAACCAAGTTTATAATTATTATGAATTGAAGAATTAAATATGAATAAATAATAATGACTTCTTATTTCAATATTTAAAAAATATATATTAAAGTTAAAAAAAAGATTACTTGAGCCAAAGTAGTATAACAAATCAAATTAGTGAATTAGTGTCCTGATGAAAGATTTAAAGTTACATAGTTATATAACTAAAGCAATGTAAAAAATGTGAAGATATGATGTAAATAACACAAGAAAGTTTCATTCAATGATAAAAAGAAAATTGAGTGTAACATTCTTAATCATCAAATCTGGTATGAATAAAAATTTCTCACAAAACATGTGAAAAATAAATGAGATAAAGCATTTAAAAATGTGAGAAATAATATTTAATTTAATAGAGTTGGATGAGACCAATCAAAAGATATTTGTTTCATCTTTGTAAAATCTCATTTAAAATTTCTACGAATTACCAAATTAAATAAGTATATATAATAATAAATTATTATTTTAATATTATATAAATATATATTAAAAGTCAAATGAGATAAATCAAAGAAAGATAATTTCAATAAGTAAAAGTGATGTAAAATTGCCTCTCGAAAAGATATAGAGTTACATTGTAATATAACCAAATCAAAGAAGAAGTTTAAGGAAATGAAGAGGGAAAGTTACATTCCAAGATCTTAGGGAGAACATTCATAACACAATGAATTGCCAAATAATATATGAATTGAAGTGCCTTATAAAGCTTAGCAAAACTTTTAAAATAGAATTTTTCAATATATAAGATTGAATGATTAATTAGATAGTGTATAATGACATTAGGCTAATCATGTTTGTTCCATTTTAATTACATCTTCTTTGAATTTCTTTAAATTAATTATGTAAAAATGTATAAAACAAAACCAAATATTATTTAAATATTAAGCAAATATCTATTTTAGTAAAATTAAATAAAATCAAAGAAATATAATATAGCCAAATAAAAGTGCATATAATATTAAACCAAAGAAGATTTAGAGCTACAAGGTAATATATCCAAATCAAAGTGATAAGTTTGAAGATTTGAAATAAATATTACAAGAAAGCTACATTATAGGATATGAGAGATATCAAGTGCAACATTATAAATTATTGGACAACGTATGTATCTAAATTTCTTGTAATGCATTAGAAACTTAAAAAAAGTATTCTATAAAAAATTTTATTTAATTGGATAGAGCTTGTCCTGTCCATTTCACTTGATTAATGTTGATCAAACTAAATATTTTGTTACTATAATATGCGAAAAAAATAAGGCTAAACAATAAAAAACTATTATTTTAATATTAAGTAAATATATATTAAAGTAAAATTGTCACTTTTAAAGAAATTACATAAAATATGTAAGACAACAATATTCTATGAAAATAAGTTCATCGATTGTAGCATCATTGATCATCCAATTAGGTTGAAATCAAATTGACTCACAAAAATATGCCAAAAACGTTGAAGATTTAATATTTTAAAATATGAAAAAGAATATTTTATTAGATAGAGCTTGTTGAGTCATTGTCAACAACATTTTTTTGTCTTAATCAGACTTCATTTATAATTATCATGAATTACAAAAAATAAATGTATAAAAAAATAAGAAATTATTATTTTATTTTTAAGTGAATATATATAAAAGCTAAAATAAGAAAAATTAAACAAATATAATATTACCAAGTAATAGAGATGTTTAGGTCACAAGAAAGGACATCTAGAGTTACATAGTATTATAAATGAAAAAAAATATAATTTTTGAATTAATGTAAAAAATTGTGTAAGAATTTTGCATTCTAAGTTACTAAGTAGATTGAATGTAACACCTTCTATCATAAACACAAGTGCAAATCAAAATTAATTTTATAGTTTGCCAAAATTTTAAGGGGATGCGAATGACATATGATAGACAAATAAAAATTTTAAGAAACTATAATGAAATTAAATTAAAACTTTTGAAAAAATATTTTAAATAGCACGACACGACTACATTGGAAGATACGTATGAGATTTAGTGTAGCACTCTTCATCAACAAATTGGGTACGAATTGAAATGGGTCATAAAACGTGTAAAATGTTTAGAAAAAGAATATAAACAATATATGAATGGAAATTTAAATTGCAAGAGTGTGTTTAGATTAGTGCAATGATTATTTCATGTTAATTAGACTTCATTTGAAATTATTGCAATTACCTATGTAAATATTTAAAATACTATTATATTACTATTTTGATATTAAGCAAATATGTATTAAAGCATATGTGAGATAAGTTGAAGTAATGTAATATATTCAAATAAAAGGCATGTAAAAGTCATAAGAGAAGAGATCTAGAGCAACATAGTAATGACCTAAATCATAACCATAAGATAAAAAATTAAAGAGAAAATATGCAAGAATGATGCATTTTAAGGTATATGAAGATTTATGGTCACATCCATGACAGTTAAAAAAAATACAACTCAAAATACCTTTATATTTGTGACAAAAACATTGAAATAAAATATAATCAAATAAAAAAATAATGCAAGAAATTTTTATTCCAAGTTGTTAATGAGATTTAGTGTGGAAACTCGATTGTGAAATGATGCATGAATCAAAATTGATTTTAAGATGTCCAAAAACCCTAGTAAACAAACAAATTATATATATAAACATGAATATTTCGTTCAATAGAGATACTTGAGATAAGTTCAAAACTGTTTGTTATATTTCTAATTTCACCTCTGGTATCTATTCATTTTATATTTAATTAATGTTTTATTATTTTTTTGATTATTTAATTTTCTAATTTGTAGTAATTCTAGATAAGGTCATATTGATATAAAACAAATGCAATTCGACTTGTCTCGTGAAGCTCTATGTACCTCTAATTTTTATATTACTAAATTTTTTATTTTCTAGGGTATTGCATTCTTTACATGACATTTCTATTCATATATATTTTTTTGTTGAGGATATTACACCTGATCTACTTAGTATCTTTGAATATAACTTTCTTATAAAATTTATCTCATTTCTTGAAATGGTTTTCTTTCATTTGATTATATTAATAAAAATTCTATTTCTCTTTTCTTAAGACCCCTTCATCATTTCGATTTCATTATTTTACATTGCTTCAATTAATCGAAGTTGATCTTTAACATATATTTTATTATTTTCAAAAATTAATTTTTTATCAATTTTTCTTTTTACCTTTTTTATCAAAAGAAATTCCATACCAGGTTCGAGAAAGAATAAAATCATCGTTAAACTCATGCAAAATAGGTCTACAAATTGAACATTAGTTTTTATGTTTGAAAATATTATTTTATTATTTTAGCATACTTTGTAAGATATTTAGACACATGCTTGATAATATCATCATAGTTGTTATGGTGTATCCCCATAGTATGTTGAAATGCAACTTTTTATAGTTATTTATCTCATTTCTTCAGTACATTAAAATTTTCTACCACATGACTTCTAAATTAATTTCATCTGAGATTATTAAATTGCTTCAATTATTTTCCTTTTATTTTTAATATATTTTTTTCGTCGATTTAAACAAATAGATTATTACTATTTATTCTTATTTCGTTTTTTAACTCATATTTATTTAAAATGTTGCTTGATTATAGTAAAAAAACATTATTGCACTTTCATCCATGACTTCTATCTCATTAAATATTAATTTTAAAATTTCTAAATATTTTTTAGTATTTCTTCATGCTCTATTAGACATTTCAACTCGTTCCTAACTTAACGATCGAGGATGTTCCACTTGATCACTTAGTGGATTACATTACAAATTTCAAATGTAACTAGTGTCTTTCCTAAAATAGTTACACTTTAATTTAGATATATTACTATGAGACAAAAATTCTACAATTCGATGACCTTAAAATCACTACGATTCTGTTATATTAAATTGAATAATTTATCTTACTTCAACAATCTTAAATATTTATTAAATAATAAGATAATTTTTTTATGTATGTTTTTTTATTTTTTTGCAATGATTATAAACAAGGCTCAATTCAGGTGACACAAATTTTATTTGACCCATCTTGACGAGCACTACCAAATGTTGTAATTATTTTTAGATTTCTAAAATTTTTTATTTTATAAGGATTTGGCTTACTCTACGAGACATTTGGAATTCATACTATATTTGATGATCGAGGATGTTTTGTTCAATATAGTTAGTATCTTAGAATGCATCTTCTTAAGGCAATTTGTTTAAGTTTTTCAAATATCTTTCCTTGAATTCCTTATATTATGATGTAACTCTGAATATTCACTTATATGACTTTCCCTTGCCATTAATTATGTTATATTATATTACTTCAATTTATTTTATTTTAGCATTAACATTAATTTACACAATATTAAAATAATATTTTATTTATTTAATTCTTATTAAAGTTTTTAATTCATAAAAAAAATATGAGATCTAATTAAAATAAAGCAAATATCATTAGACTCATTTGGATGAGTGTTATTAACTTTGATATTTAATTTTATATTTTAATTGCTTTATTTTCCAAGGTTTTGACATATTTTATGATTCAATTTAATTCGTACATAATTGGACAATCAAAGATGTTACATTTAAAGTACTTACTATATTAGAATGCCATACAATATAACATATTTCATCAAATGTTCAACATTAATTATATTATATTATTATGAAACATTCATCCTCATGTAATGTAGGGTTTATATCACTATGATTTTGTTATACTATAATGCTTTAGTTTAATGTTATTTTTCTTTTAATATAGAATTACTTTATATCAAAATAATAATTTAATGTATTGGACAAAATTTAAAAATAATTAGACTTGTTTTAATTAGGTCTAACCAAATGAGGCCCTTTAGAGATGAAATAAATGTTATTGAAATCATCTTGAAAAGCTCTGACCAATTAAATAAAGTAGTTAATGCATTAAGTAGTCATGTTTCATTATTATCCACATTGACTATATGTATTCATGGATTCAAATTAATTAAATATTTATATAATCATTATTTAAAACATAGTGATGTCTCTTGTGAAGTCAATGGATCACACACAAAAGTTTAAAGATATTACCATTTGAAGGATGGGTTTTTGTTGAGTTGATCTTGACTTTACACTTCATGTACATTTCTTAGGGATTTTCTTCTATAGGAAACAATTGCTAAATGTCTCGTTTGACAATGTGTATCAAAACAAATTTTACAAAGCAAGCCATACTAATGTTTTTTGGCATGATTATTTTGACATGTTTCATTAACAGTTTCTTAATTTAGATCTTGTGTTAAACCTAATTTGGTAAATTTTTGCCTAAGAGCATATACACTTTTACCGTTACTAAAATTATTAAGGCAGGATATTAAAGTGAGCTTTGCATTTGCATTATCAAAAGCCATTATAAAGTATTGTTTTGTATTCATAGTGGTTCATTAGTTTTTTTATGATGTCTCATTGCATAGCTTGTCATAAGGTATCATATGCCTCCTATATCACAAAACAATTTCTCTATGTAATTACAAAATTATATGGTTTAGTATAAACAATTATGTTAGATTGTGATGTCTAATTTATTAGTTACTTGTAGAAAAACCTTTCGCACTTCTTTAGAATGGAACTTAAATTTTCATCAACCTATCATTTCTAAAGAGACTACAAAATAGAATTAGGGAACAAAGGATTTGGCAACCTTCTTCACATCCTAGTAAGAGAAGATGTTTTTAATTAGAATATTGTATTATTGCACACTAGATTTTCATGAAACAATTTTTTTAATTTTGCTTTAATTTCACTCCATTTGAAATTATTTTATGAGTTCCTCATGAATGTTTTGCCAAATTGAATCCCTTACATTGTGATTTTCATGCTTTGAAGTCTATTACATCATAATGATGTAGTGACGTCTAGTGCAAAATTAATGTCAAGATTGTTCTACTTGGAAATGTACTAACCTTATTCAAAATTGTAGCCATGTCAAGATTGGCCTCTTTACTTCTCATTAGTCTTTGTTGTCATTTTTGTTGTGGAGGTCAATTATAATAGACCCTTATTTATTATATATTTTTGTTTGCTCTCAATAGTTTGTCAAGTTTTTTCCTTTTATAGTTTTATTTTGGATAATTGAATTATAATTGGCTACTTTTTGGAAATGTTTAGCTTTAAATTAAACAATGGTAATTTCTTTAGTAGTTTTATAATTTTGTTGATGAAAAATTTGATAAAAAAAATGGCTTCAATAGAGCTAAAAATTTAGTTTAGATTATTCCTACCCCATTTTGTTGCCTTCACAATCTTCTGACATCGCACCATCATCATCAGCTATAGTGCCACAACTTGCACCGACTCGTATGCCTTCTATGATGACTCGCCAGCCATGTCAAGCTACAAGATCAGAGACTTAGTGACGACCTGCTCCACCCACTCGACCTGCACCTAACCCAGAATTTTAACTTTGATATATCAAACCATGCTAAATCACTTTGACAAACATCTGCCCTAATGCAAGGCATCACTCACCTCCTCTCATACACTCTTCATGCCACTTGACAACTTATTGTTCATCATTAACAACTCTCCAAATGTGTTTGCAATTTGGAAACTACCTAATTCAATTAATTTTGCAACTTTCAAGTAAGTCTTTTTTAGTTTTATTTTTATTAAATTTAAAGTATTACTTTTGTAATTTGTGGTAACTTTTTGAATTCTAAAATATCTTTTAGAATTTCAAAAATGCCTTTTCATTTTCGAAATGGCCTCTTGTATTCCAAGGTTATCAAATAACTATTGAACCCTTGAGGTCTCTATAAACATGATTGCTCATCATATTGTAATTGGTGAATATTTGAATAAGAAATTGAAGTGTTGTGACTAAGCTTCGGTAAAATAATCCAGTTGTGCATGCAAAATCTAATGATGTTATTGATAAGGTGCCTTGGAAAGGCTAATGAAAAGGCCAAAAGAGGTGATCCCAACCAATTATCTAAGATCTACAAAAGCATCAAATCGTTAGGGAACTCCTTAGCTTCTCTATTTCATATTTCAAAAATTTAATTTTTGGTATCCAACCCTCTTCTTACTACATTTAATCGTCTGAATCATTGTTTGCCCATCTATAATCTCCACTTGTGTGCATGTGTATTGCTACTTCACCACTAATATGAGGTTTTGGGTGTCTGCTGTTTAAAAAAAAAAATTTCTTTAAGTTGAGATCTCTTTTCTTAAAATTGCTATGTATCTTTAGCATCGAAGAATGTTCTCACATGATGATCTTAGGATTTCTAGTTCAAAATGAAATAACAAATTCAGGTAGGCCCTTATATGAAAATATTACATAAACTTATGCCTTTCTTAGTTTTTTTTTGAGCTAAGATATGTTTTGGGGATATTTTCCCACATCACTTAAGCTCATCATGTTTCACCATTTAGAATTATGAAAAAATAGGGAACCAATGTATTTGCATTGGATTTACTTAAAAATTATGACATAGAAGGTCCCCTTAATATTTGAGGTCTTATAGCTTATAAGGAAATACACAAAATATCTAGTGAGCTTTTTGAGTCTTTGCCATCATTATCAAGTGAACCTATCACACCAATATCCAATTTAGAGAGATGAGAGACTAGGTGGAGTAAAACTTAGATGAATAAATAGTTCAAAAAGGATCAGGCAAAGTTAAGATTTTTAGTGTGTTGGTAAGGATGTCTCACCTCCAATGACTCTTGGATCGCGAAGAATGTTCTTCACCAACTTCACCTAAAAATTTTGAAGCATTATTAGGATGAGTAGTAACATCTTGTACACCATGTAGAGTCACCACTAAAAGGCATATAAGTCTTTTTTCGACTAAGGTTGATGCTAAAATTAGCTCTTTTACTAATTAGTCTCCACTGATACTATCTTTTTAGGGTAGCCAAATATAGTTGATGCTTATTTATAGCATATTTTAGTTCTTATCTTTTGGTTATTTCAGATTTTGATCAATTCATTTAGCTATACTTTATGAATAACCGATTCAAGGTAAATTTTTATCTTCACACCAAAGGCCTTCTTCTTCACTATTTTCTTACTAATATTATTTCTATTATTTTTCTTCTTGTTCTTAACATTTTCATTTTACTACTTTATTAAAAAAATATTTAAAAATCATTGTAGATATAAATTCTTACAATTATTGATCATAAAGAAATAATATTTAGTATGTTTTTATTATCATTAATTTATAATAATATCAATTATTCTTTTTAGATTATTATATTTTTTTAACTATTATTTTGTAATTTTTCAAAATAGGTTATTAAATATTATTTTGAATTAAAAATGTATGAATTAATAGAATACTTGTTTTTATTTCTTATTTTTTGAAAAAGTGAATTTTGTTTCTCATATTTAAAAATATTGTTGAAATTTTCATTAATAATATCTCAAGAATATAGTGTAATTATAAAAATTCGTTGTTAGTCAGTAAAAATGACATTTGTTAGCATTATGTTATAATTAGTAACTATGATGGAAGATTGATGTTTTGGTAATTAGTATTTTTATTGTTTAAATGATAATAAAATTACAAAGTAGTAAAAATATTTTCTACTATTTAATTTTTTTATAATTCTTAAAAAGAATAACGTCAATGAAGTATGAAACAATAAATATCAAATTTTTATAAAGGGGATATAAAGAAATCGAAGACAAAATATGAAATTGATGAAATAATTGAACAAGAGAAGAACATTATGAAGATTAATATGAATGAGGTGATAGATGTGGAATAAGAAGAGAGAAAGGGAATAAAAACAACAATAACATGAAGAAATAAAATATTTAAAAGCAAGGAGATGGAAAGAAAGTTGATGGAAGCAGAGATAGTGAGACATTCAAGAGAATGAAAGAGATGAAAGATAAGAGAGAAAGGATAGCAAAAAAGTGAGGGTAGAGACAAGAGTGGAAATTGTGAGAGATGGAGAGATAGAAGGAATGAAGGATTGAAGAATAAAACTAAGTGGCCAAAAGTTTTGTAGCCATAAAAGAAAGCTAAAGAGAGATATCAAATTCTAATAGGAAATTAGAGAAAATGGCAAAGAAATATACATACAAAGAGAGATTTGAACAGAGAGAATTAAGGGATGGAGATGAGTGAGAGACATAGAGGAGAGTAAGATTTAGTGAATAAGAGAGAGCTTGAAAGAAATTATAGTTAGATATCATATGAAGAGTCAAAAAAAAGGATTGATAATTTTAAAGAATTATATAAAAAGAGATAAAGAGAAAGAAAAGAAAAATAAAGATAATTAGCTTAGTAAAGAAGAGAGATAAAGAGCAATACAGAGTGTAACTGACTAAGATAGAAATAGAGAGGACATACATCCATATTTAGAAAAAAGTAGGTACAATAGAAATAGTGAAACAGATATAAAGAGAGAGAAGTGAAAGCACGAAAAGAGTGAGAAGAGAGAGAATAGTATGAGAATAAAAAATTGTCTTTGATGTAGAATGTTGTTGATAGAGATAGATAGTTGAAGAAGAAATTAAATAATTATAGTAAGAGTTAGTTAAATCGATAAAGAGTAAATGAAAAAAACTATGATAAGAAGGAAGGGAGGCAAACGAGAGCACATAAAAACTTTAGAAGGAAAAAGGAAAACATTAAATCAACAATATCATATTACAAGACTATTATTTGAAGAATATTTATGAAAAAGATTTTATCATATAAAGGATTCATAATTTAATATAACGAATTGTTATTTAGAATATGTTTTCTTATTCAAAAAAACTACTATTACAATTTTCATAACTATTATTTTTCTTTTAAATTTCCATGGAGGAATTATAATTAACAATATAATTAACAATATTATCAATTTACAAAATTACTTTTCTATTATGTTAACTAGTATAGTGCCATAAGAATTATAATTGTAACATAACTATAAAAAGTTTTAATAAAAGTTAACATTATGAATTGTTAATATTATTGTCATGGTCATTATAACAATCGAAAGTTTTAAAAATAATTACTGCATTTATGATATAATGGTTGTTTGCAATTTTTTTAATAATTAATGTTTGTTAAACTTCTTATTACCCAAATTAGGTTTTTAAAAAATTTTGTCAATTAATTATAGATAAAAAATAACTATTGTTGCAATAATGTTTTTTTAATTAAAAATTTATCAAAGATATTAATTACTACAAATTAATATTTATAATTATGATGATGATATAAACAATTAATCATTAACAATATAAATTATTAAAAAGAATCGAAGCATAACATAATTCAAGTTATTTTTTTATTAAGAATACTAAACTTTATTACATTTGAGCAAACCTTTTATAATATTAATTTTTTTATTATTTAATTGAATTATCATGTTATTATAAATATTAATTTATTTTTTACAATTATAATAAATAGTTATGTTTTAAAAAAATACTAAAACTTTTGATAAAAATAATTTATTACTAATATTTTTGTTAAAATGTATATTTTGAATAAAATAAAAAGCGAAAAAAAGAATTAATTTTAAAGTGAAGGTTAATAAGAAAAAAGAAGAAAAATTGGAAAAAGATTTAGTGTTAGAGAACCAAAAAATGAAAAATAATCAAAAAAGTAGATTATTATGCATAAGAATAGAAATATAAGATCAATTTAAGAAAAACAAAAAAAAAATAGGAAGAATAAGTAAATCAAGAATAGAAAAGAAGAACAAGAACTTAAGAAACGAAAATAAGTTGGCCAAACAAAAAAATAAAATAAAATAAAAATATTTGTGTTATGAATTAATAAAATTGTTTAGGAAATTAATTTTATTTTTAGTAATAATTATGCTTTATTTTAGAACAATATTTGCTATTTAATGCCATAAATTATTAATTGTTTTATCTTCTTCCATGAATTATTACTATAACAACATTTTTCTATTATTGTTCATTAGTAGTACGCCATAGATTAAATTTCAACAAACTGTATTTTTTTTATTATTAAAAAAATAATATGAATTCATTAATGTCATTAGTATTACCAATAAATTCTTAAGGTTAGGTAATTGTAAGGATCTTAATTGTGAAAAAATAAAGAGAAGTGTTAACATGACAAAAAAATGTCACAACAACATTATGTTGGTAGAACCAAGGGCACAAGAGAGTGTGACACATTGAATGTTTCATATGTACAAGAGTCAGCGACTTACTTTGCATGTAGTATGAGTTACCGTGGCAATTGAATTTACTACAATGCCTTGGTAAATGCATGCATGTCACCTTTCTTTGAATGGAAATGCTTGCTATGCGCTTGAAAAGTGTCTAACAAAGATGTGCAGTGCAATCTACTCGTCACGAGAAGGTAATTTGGAGAGTAAAAGTCATAAAATTTGTAGAACATGTATGTTTTGGACAAAATAAAATGTTTAATGATAGAATTTAAAATATATTTAATTTTTTAATAAAACATCACTCTAATTTTCTATGTAATGTAATAAGAATGAAATAGTTTAGAAACATAAAAATTTTAATTTTAAAATTTTAAACTTTTATAATTCAGAACTCTTTGAAAAAAATCTTATTAGGTATTTAAATCTTTTTTATTTCCATTATTATGACTCAAAAAATAAGTCTTATTTTTTATGGCTCTAGGAGAGAACACATCAAAGATAGATGAAATTAAGAATCTTATTATTTTTTATTCTCCCTCTTATTCATGTCATCTTTATTATTTTTTTATCTTGTTCTTTACTTATCTATTCTATACCATTAAATTGAATAGCTAATAATCATTATATGACACTTTCATCATAATAGGAATAATGTATTATAACAATATTTATTAACTTACCATAATAATTTCAATATTAATGTTATTTATTATTTTTATTGATCTTAAAAAAAACCTCATAACTTACCTTTTTAAAAATTAAACTTATGATCTTTATTAAATATTATAAATTAATAATATATATTTTTTAATAATATTAAAATTTAGAAAAGATTTGATTTATTATTATTTTAGTATATTAAGAATTTTAAATATATATTGATTACTAATTTAATATTATTATATTTATTCTTATAATAAAGAGAAATATTTAAATAATAACATTATTATAATATATTATTTTCATAATGACAATAATGTAGAAAATAAATATAATTGACTTTTAATATTAATTATATAAAATGAAATTTATAATATTTTATAATATATTATTATATCTAAAAATTTTATATATAGCACATAGAATTTTACTAAAAAAATATTAATTGTAATTTTTCATAAATGATCTACATTATTTTGCTCATAATTAAACTATATTAAAAGGGTTATTTAATTATATCATTTGCTGTGTCTTATCTTTAACAATATGAAATTTATAATGATGTTATAAAGTTAATATTAATAATATATTATTGAAATGGTAATTATAAACTATCATTTATTCTAATTTAATTTTTTTAATAACAAGAAATCATTAAAATTAAATATCATTCATTAGAAAAAAGAATTCTTTGAAAAAATATTTGTGACATATGGACTTCTAAGAAGGTCACCCAACATTACCACTACCACCAAGGAATGCTTAACGTTGGAGTTCTAAGGAGATCCATGATATAATATTATTGTGATTGCACATGATAAAAAATTATGGTTGTATGATTATTGTATTAGAGAAACTAAACTATTTTTGAAATTTTCTAAATTATCATTAATTTGCAAATATAAAAAATAATTTTTGTTATATTGGTCATTATAAATTTTATTATCAATATTTTAACTATATCAAATTAACAAAAACTAGAGATATTATTATTTTTTAACAAAATGTACATTTTTAAATATGATTTTATTATTCTTATAAATAAAGAATTAAATTACATAATAAATATAAAAAATAAAATATATGTTTGCCAAAGATATTATATGATAAACAACACAATATAAGAATTATTAAAGTTTGTTAATTAATAGCTAAAAATAGCTAATGGGGATAGGGATAACTCTTCTATAAAGAGTGAATGTAGTAGATTTATATGAGTTAAATAGAGAGAAGAAATAATAAAGAGAGATGAGTTACAATTTAATGATGAGAAAAGGAAAAGGGAGAACATTACGGAGATAGAGAGAATAGATAAAAAAGTGAAGGAGAGGCAAAATTAAGTAAGTAGAGCGACACTAACAAAAATGTGTAGAGATAGATAATAAAGACACAAATATATAAATGATAATAGGACAAAGAATGGAGTGAGTCATTGGAAAGATATTCAGATAAAAGAAATAATTAAATAAAATTTAAATCATAAAAGCTAACCTTATAACATTTGCTAAATATAACAAATTAACATTTAAAACCATAAATTATATGAAATTATAAAAAATCCTTAAGGATTATTATTATTTTACTATTTCAAAAATCTATATTATATATCTTTAAAATTAATTAAATAATAATTAATTTATACTTTTAATTAAAAAATTAATAAAGTATTAAAAATATCATTATTCTATTATATTCTACCCAAATGATGCAGTAAAGATAAAAAATTTTAAATAATACATAATATTAATGATATAATTTTAGATTTCTAGAATCCTATAATATAATATAATTATATTGAAAAAATATAAACTATGATGCATATATATTTTAATAAACATAAATTAATTAAAATTTATTATAATTAGTATATGTTTTTTTCCAAAATATTAAATAATATTATAGTTCTAATTTTATCATATCAGATGAAGTGCTACATTTACTTTAAAATGAAATTGACAATAATATTATAAAGTAAACACTAATATCTATTTACTTAAATAGTAATTGTAAATTATTGTTTAATATAATTTTAATTTTTTAACAATAATATGCTATTCAAATCATTTGTCACTCACTAAGAAAAGAAATGCTATGAAAAAAATATGTGTAACATGAGAAATTCCAAAGAAGTCATCCATCCCATTATCACACCAACTAAAGCATGCTGAACTTTTGAGTTGTAAAAAGATCTAGTGTGTATTACTTATGCTGTCACACATCAATATAAAAAAAAAAATATTATTTGTAATTGTTACTTAAAAGCTAATGAACAATTTGAGAATATTTGTAAATTATTATGTATATTCACTTTTAAAAATAACTTTATGATTATTATATATGCCATAAAATAGTTTAGTAAAAATATTTCATTATTATGAAATTAATAAAAAAATTAAATGAAACCTTGTTTTTTTAAAAAAGTATTAATAAATAATATCTACTTCAATTAATTTATAACTATTACAAATAAAATATTAAATGTTTTAATAAATATACTGAAAAGACATATGATTATTATAATTAATTTACATTGAACTATGAAATATAATAAATTACTTAAATAATATTAATTTATGGAGATAAAGAATAGATATTGTAGATGGAGATAAATAACTACAAGATAGAGAAAGTCATAGATTGATATAATGGAAATACAATGGAAAATAGTAATAGGGAGAGGAGCAAAAGATTATAAAGAGAGAATTGAAAAGAAAAAAATAGAATGATAATGAGAGATGAGGATTTAAAAGAATATGAGAGACAATGAGATAAAGAAAAAAGAGAAATAAATTATAAGTATAAAAATTATTATTTAAGATCAGGATTCTTTTTAAAATATTTAGAATTCCAAAGATAAAAAGTAATAATAATAAAAATAATAAAATTTTAACACTAAGGAAATAAATAAAAATTCATAAACATGAAAATTTGAACTATTGTAATATGACTAAAATAGAGTGAGTTTTAGGTTACATGATAAGAAGTTCTAAGGTATACATTATTATAACAAAATCATGGACAAAAATTTTAATAAATGAGATAAATAATACTAGAAAGGTTCATTCTGATCTACTTAAAAAATCGATTACAATATTGTTGGTTATCAATTAGATAAATATTGAAATGCCATGTAAAAATTATCAAAATATTATATAATAAAATATTTAGTTAAATGAAAATAATTACTTAATTGGTTTCATCTCATCAAGATGAGACTAAGGACGTTTGCTTCATATAGATTAGACCTACACTAAAATTACTAAGATTTATCTAATTAAATAAAAAAATAATAAATCTAACATATTATTTTAATATTAGCAAAATATACATTAAAGTCAAAAACGATAAATTGAAGCAAGGAAATCTAACAAAATCAATGCATTGTAAAAGTCTTATGAGATGAAATTAAGTGTTACACAATACAAAAAAAAATAAAATAAAAACATTTTAAGATAAGAGAATATTACTATGGGAAAGTTCAACTCCAAGATACCAAAGAAATAAAATGCAGCATCCTTAATCATTAAATTAGGTAAAAATAAAAATATCATATAAAATATGTAAAGAATGGAATATATTTGTGAAAAGACAGAAATGTATATTTAATTTGATAGAGCTCATTAAGAAAAGTTTAACAAAATTTGTTTCAACTCAATTCAACCTCATTTTAAACTACAACAAATTTCAAAACTAAATAATCATAAATAAGAATAAATTATTATTATTATATTCATAAAAAATATTAAAAATTTAAAAATTAATTAAGTTGATGTTTTATGGCATAATAAAATAAAAGCGATGTTAGCACCACAAGAGATGTGCATTATGGACTTATAATAACAATAAAAAATAAAAGCAAAAATTTTGTAGAAATCATGTAAATTGTACAACAAAGCTACATTCCAAGTTATCAAGGAGATTAAGGTTACGATCTTCAATCATCCAATTAAACATGTGTTGAAATTCTATATGAACGCAAAAAATCCTTGGAAACAAAATATTGAAAAATAATAATAATATTTTATTTTAATTTTAAATAATATATATAAATATATTAAAACAAATAAGGTAAATCAAAGAAATGTGATATCATGAAATCAAACTGATGAAAGCTTACACGAGAGAAGATTAAGACTCACTAGTGAATATCACCAAACTAAAGCAAAAAAAGGGAAAAAATTGAGACAATGTAATCTAACCAAATTGAAATGAGGTAAAGGTTACATGTAAGCAGAGTTAAAGTCATATAGTAAAATATCCAAATTAAAAAGTGAAATTTTTGTAAAAGATATAATCTATGTGAGAAATTTGCGTTCTAAGATATAATGAAATCGAGTATAACATCCTCAATCATGAAATCATGTGAATAAAAATATTTTGTAAAGCATTGCATAATCATAGAACATAAAATATTTAAAACATATAAAAATGTATCGTTATTTTATAAAACTAATTGACAAGAACTCAATAAGAATTATGTGATTTAGATTAGAGAATATTTTGAATTACTATGAATTAACAAACTACACAAGCATAAATAATCATAAATTATTAAAAAATGGCAAAGAAAATTTATTTTAAGCCAAAATTAGAAACTTTAAGCATTGAAATATAACACATTGAAGGGGTTGTAATGTTCATCTGAGAGAAGATTTAGAGTTACATAATTTATGTTATTTCAACAATCTTTTGCTTTTATTTCGTTAAATTTCCATGAAATTCGAATTCGACTCTCATATGTTTTTTACATCACTCTGATTTCATTAAATGATATTTTTTTAGCATATCTTTCATGGGTTTAATATATATTTAATTAGTATTAAAATAATATTTATTATTATAGTTTATTTTTTAAACTTGTAATTCATAGCAAGTTTATAGGAAATCTAATGAGCACCAAACAAATGACATTAAACTTGTCTCCATAACCTATAAATTAAATATTCTTTTTATATAATTAAATATTTTTTTAATTTTTTAGGCATATTTTATGGGATATTCAAATTTGTACCTAATTTTATGATTCAAGATACAAGAGCCAATGACCTATGTATTTACAGTTCAATATTCTCGTACAACTTGTGTCTTCTTTTTAAATTCCTTTTTCTATATTTCATTCCTTTAGCTTATATTAATTCGTCTTTAATTTCAACTAATTAATTTTAAAATAATAATTTTTTAATATTTATATTAATTTAAATTTTTGTTTTCTAGTTATTCTAAGTGAGATTTAACGAACATGAAATAAATATTGAAGAACTCTTTCGGACAGCTTTATCCAATAACATTTTTATCTCATGTATTTATAATTTTTTTCTATGGTGTTTGGATATCTTTTGAGAAATTTTGATTCCTACATGATTTTACAATTAAAGTTATTGCGATCCATATCTTTAGTATTTTGGCATTCATCTTTTTTGTGCAACTTATCTAATTCCATAAATTATTTTTCTTTAATTTGCTATGTAAGTTTAAATCTACTTTCATATGACCATTACATCACATTGATTTGGTTATTTTACTTTTCTTTATTCTATCTTATTTTAACTTTAATATATACTTAGTAGTAAAATTACACTTTATTCTATTCAAGCTTACTTAATTTAGTTATTTGTTTTAATTCCAAACAATTTCTAATCAAGAGGAGAACATGTTAGTGGACTCGTCTCAACAAACTCTATCAAATTAAATATTTATTTTAAATTTTTAAATATTTTATTGCGAAGGGCTTTCATATGCTCTATGAGATATTATGATTTGTTTTTGATTTGACGATTGAGGACTTTACAATCAACATTTTTATTATCTTTCAATGCAAATTTACCATACAATTTATTTGACTTTTTTTTTATGTTTTGCTTTAATTTAGTTGTCTTACCATGAACCTTTAAACCGCTTTTCAAATTACCTTTACATTGCTTCACTTTTTGTTACTTCAAGTTTGTTTTATATTTATTTAATATTAAAAAATATTTATTAGTCTTTATACCTATTTACTTTGGTAGTTCTAAATAATTCCAAAAGAACTCAAATCTAATGGAAGCAAAGGTAATTGTACTTGTCTCCATACTCTCTATACAATTAAATATTTATTTTATATTTTTTACAATTTTATTTTCAGAGGTTTGGCTCCACTCATAACGGAATTTATTCCTACTTACTTTAATGTTCAATGATGCAAAACTCTGAATAGAAATTTTAGGTATAAATTATTCTATTTTTCTAAAACATTTTATATTAAAATGGTCATATTATTATGTTATTCTAAATCTCCTCTCATTTGTCTTTTGCAACACTTTGATTTTTGTTATACTATATTGCTTTATTATATCCAATTCCATCTTTAATAAGGCTTTAAATAACATTTAAAAAAATTTATTAGAAATTATGAATATGTTTTTGGTAATTTTCTATAATACTAAACGAGATCCAATCTAGGCAAGACAAATGTTCTTTGAGTATCGTCCATGGGCTCTAACAAATTAAATAAACATTTTTACATTTCTAAATTTTCTATTTTCTTTGATTTTGGCACATTTTATGAGACAATTCAATAGATAGTTGATTTCAAGATGAAAGATGTTGCTCTCGATCTCCTTAGTATCTTGGAATACAATACCCAACATAATTTGTCTTATTTCCAAAATATTTTTACTTCATATTTATTATATTATTATGTATCTCTAAATCTCCTCTTTTATGCTTGTATTAGCTTGAGTTGTATATATTACAAAGCCTTGCTTAATCTCTTTTTAGCGTTATAAATTTTCTACTTAATATTAAAATTTAAATTAAATTTTATTTATTTTTTTTATTTAGTAATTCTTAGTAACTCCAAGTGAGGCCCAACGATAATGAAACAAACATCGTTCGACCGACCTCAATGACTGCTATCTAATGTCGAAATTCATAATTTTTAAAATTTCGTATTTTAAGGTTTTGAATACTTTATGACAAATTTCTATTCTTACCTTATTTCACGATCAAGAATTTTACACTCAATCACTTTAGTACATTAGAATAGATATTTTACATACACTTCATCTCATCCAACAATATCATAATTAATAATTAATAATTAATTTATTATTTATTGTTATTTATGTTGATAATTCACAGTATCCTAATCTAGATCCGATTAACACAGAAAGATATCGTAAGACTAGTCTTAAGGAGCTCTGTCCAATTACATATTCATTTTTATATATTTGTTTAATATTTTATTTTCTTAAATTTAAGCATGCTCAATGACTCCTTTGATTGCATGCTTGTTTGACAATCGAGGATATTACACCAAATCTCTTTACTATCATTTAATGAAAATTTCCAAAATAACTTATCTCATTTATTTAATTTTTTTTCATTATGATTAAGTTCTATGACTCTATAATTATAAAACTTCACTTTTGTGACGTTTACATGTGTTTGACGATGTTATAATTTATTGCAAAAATTTATCAAATTTCAAATTTAATATATATTTAAATAATGTTGACATATAAAATTATTATTATTTCTTCTTATTTAATTTAATTATTAACCCTAATTCTAAACAATGTTGAAGATGGCACAAATGTCATTCAACTTATCTTATTGAGCTGAATCTTCTTTGTATATTTGAATGCAATTTCCTAAAAAAATTTATCACATTTCTTCAAAATTTTTTTTTCAATTTTGTGCTATTGCTAAGTATTATTCCCTTTCTATCTCAACTTTACATCACTTTGATTTAGTTATATAATAATATTTTAATTTACATCATTTCAAGTTCAACATATATCTGGTTAATATTAATTAAATAACATTATTATTATTTATGCTAATTTTTTCTTACTTTATAACAATTCCAAATAAGCTTAGATCGAGATATAACAAACTTTGTTGGACATAAATAAATATTAAATTTTATTATTTTAATATAATGTTCCAAGATTTTTTGCATGTTTGACATGATATTTTGATAAGTTCTAGCTTTAATCATTGAGGATGTTATACTCTATCTCTTTAGTATCTTATAATGTAAAAAGAAGTTTTATTATAATTTATGTCATATCTTCAAAGTTTTTTTACTTTGATTAGGTTATCTTACTATGTAAGCATAAATCGATTATTTTGTGACCTTTAATGTTACCTTTATTTTGTTATATCTACTTAATATCAAAACAATTATTTGTTATCATTTATGAATCAGAAATGATTGTGCTATACTAGACGAGATCTATCTAATTAAAAATTAATTTTTAAATTTGTTTTATTTTTTTTCTAGTATTTAGTCAAACTTTATCAAATATTTTGATTTATATCTATTTTGATGATTTAGAATGTGCCATTGCATCTCTTTAGCATCTTTGAAAGGAAAATTTCTATATTATTTATCATTTAACATTAATAAATTTTTCTTTAATATTGTAATAATAATTTATTATTGTTTATGTATATTTGCTTAAGTATTTATTTTTGTAATGTTAAGAATGTTCTTATTAAAAAACAATTATCATTGGACTCGTTTAGAGGAGCTCTATCCCATTAAATTTTCATCTCGATCTCCTTAGTATGTTGGAATGCAACATTTTTAAACAATTTATTTCATTGTTTTCAAATAATTTTCCTTTTATTTTGCTATATTTTTATGCAGCTCCAAATCTCCTTTCACGTGACGTTTACATCACTTTGATTATGTAGCTTAATTTTATCTCATTTCAATATAGTAATTGCAAATGAAGCCAGATCAAGAAATGATAAACTTTGACGAATACATCTTCATGAGCACTATCTAATTAACCTTTCATTTTTATATTTTTTAGGCTTTGGCACCCTTTTTATTCTATTTTCATTCATAATAAGTTTGATAATCAAAATGATATACTCGAACTCCATAACGTCTTCAATTGGAACTTTTCTATAAAATTTATCTCATTTTATCAAAAAAAAATTATTTGGTTAAGTTATTACGACATACTAATTAACCTTTTGTATGATGTTTACAAAGCTTGTTTTGGTTAAATAATATAATTGCTGAAATTGTTCTCATTTTGAGCATTGTTATAAATTTACATATTATTTGAAGTAATATTTTTTTATTATACATGTTTATTCACCTTTGTAATTTATATTAAATCTAAATGAGGACCAATCATGTTGAAAAAACATCATTGGAGTCGTGTTTACAAGCTCTATCAAATTAAATAATCTATTTCATATTTTGGAACATTTTATTTTCTAATGTTCTAGTAAGTATACAAGAAATTTAGTTTCTTAACTAATTTGATGGTCATTGACATTTTACTCAGTCTCGTTAGCAAATTGTAATGTAGCTTTCCCATGTAATTTATCTCATTCTTTATAATTGTTTTTTATTAAACCATATTATGTTGTACTAATATGTCTCATATTATATCAATTTACATGTATTTGATTTAGTTAGATTAAGTTTCTTCAATCTTTTGCAATTTAGCTTTAATATATATTTAAATAGTATTAAAATAATAATTTATTATTATTTTTCTTTTTTGCTTTAGTAATTTAGCGCAACTCCAATCACTATTCAATCGGGATGAAAGAAATGTCATTTGACTCATCTTGACAAGCTCTATCTGACTAACTATTCAATTTTATATTAATAAATATTTTATATTTTAAGATTTTGGCATATTTTATGCGTGATTATGAATCATGCAAAATTTGATAGTTGAGTATGCTGTACTTTATTTCATTAGTATCTAGGACAGATGCTTACTCATATAATTTATCTTATTTTCTTCAAAAAAAAATTTCAATTTGGCTTTGTCACATTGTAATCCTCAATCACTTATTAAAAGGCATTTGCATGTCTTTAATTTAGTTATATTATATTGTTTCAATTTATCTTATTGTAGTTTTAATATTTATTTACATAATATTTAAATAGTAATTTATTTTTATTTATACTTATTTACTTTGGTAATTAATAGTATTCCAAATGAGGTACGATTAACATGAAACAAACAATGTTGTACTCATTTTAACTTGCTCTGGTTAATTGAATAGTCACACTTAAATTTTTTTCAATGCTTTTCACCCAATTATGGGACATTATGATTGGGAACTTACTTGATAGTCAAGAATGCAACATGTTATCATGTTAATATCTTGGAATGTTTTTTCTTATCTCCATTTTACTTTACATTTATGTTATATTAAAGTAATAACTTTTATTTTTTCTTCATTAACTTCTTAATTCAAAATAATTTGAAAAAGTATCTCACCAAAATGAAAGAAATATCATTAAACCTATCTTAATAAACTTTATCTAATTAGAAGTACCTTCTTATATTTATAAATATTTTATTTTCAAGAGTTTTGCCATATTTTATGAAACATTTTGATTCATACTTGATTTGATTATAAAGATGTTACACTAGTCATTAGTATAAAAAATGTAATATTATGGATAACTTATTGCTTTTTTTGAAGTTTGTTTGCTTTGATTTTGTTATATTATTATAAAACTACAATTCGCTTGTGCAACATTTACATAAATTTGATTTTGTTATATTATAGTACTTAATTTACCAAATGTTGAGCTTTATTAAATATTTACTTAATATTAAAATAATAATTAATATTTATTTATGGCTCTTCACATTGATATGGTTATAATACTAGGTAATGCTAAATCTCGTCTTGCTTGACCTTTAGATTACATTTATTGAATTGTATTACATTACTTAATTTTATCTTCACTTAGCCATTATATATATTTAATTCATATTTAAATATAATATTTTGTTTATGTTTATTTTATTTTATTATTTAGAGTAATTCGAAACAAGGACCAATCAAATTAAAAAAAAATATCATCAAACTTATCTAAATGTGTGATATCCAATTAAATGTTATTTTTTTATAATTTTAAATTTTATTAATATATAATGTTTTGTCATATTTTATGAGAAATTTGGATTTGTACCGTATTTGACCAATGACAATGTTACAATTCATCTCCTTAATATCTTAGAATGCCACTTTCTCATGTAAATAAACTCATTTTTAAAGAGATTTTCATTTTTATTTGTTATTATTACTACATGAAAAAAACCTCTACTTATGTGCCTTTACAACACTTTCAATTAGATATATTATATTTCATCAAATTGTCTCATTTCATTTTTAAAATAAATTATTTAATATTAATGCAAACTTTTTTTCTTATTTATGTTTATATACTTCCATGATTGTAATAATTTCAATGAACGCCCTCTTATGACAATGCAAACATTGTTGGACTTGCGTCAACGAGCTCCATGTATTAAATATCCCATTTTATACATTTAAAAAATTTATTTTCTAGAATTTTTTTATCCTTTCGTTTTTTATTTGTTCCTGAATTAATGATAAAGGAAGTAGTACTCACTCTTTTGTTAAATTAAATAGGTATATATTAATGTTAAGAAAAAGATAAATTAAAGTATAAAAATTTAACAAAATGAAAGCAATGCAATAATTACAACGGAGGTTGACTAGATTTTTTTAGTAATATAAAAAAATCAAAGAGAAATATTTAAGAAAATGAAATAAAAGCTATAAGAAAGCATCAATCAAAGACACAAAGAAGATTAATGGTAATATCCTCCATCATTAAAAGAAGTACAAATCTAAAATATCTTATAATGCATGCCAAAACATCAGAAAATGTAACATACAAAAATAAAGAAATAAATCATTAGATAGATATAGGTCATCTAAAAGAGTGCAATGACATTTTATTCAAGTCTAATGAATTTAGTTTGGAAGAACTAGTAGTTTCCAAGATAACTTAGCCAATATAATAATAAAATACTAATTTAAAATTAAGAAAATATATTTTTAAGATGATGTAAGAAAAATTTATGTTATATAATATAACAAAATTAAGACATTTTAAAGGTAACACATTTTAGGAGATATTTTGTTACATATTCACACCACTAAATATATAAAAAATAATTAAAAAAATTCAAATAAATTTATAAGAAAACTCATTGCAAGGCATTATAGAAATTGTGTGTAACATCCTTGATCATCAGATCAGTTACAAATAGAAATTTGTAAAGCATGCTAAAAACAAAAAAAAATAAAGATTTAAAAAAATATAAAATGGAATATCTAATTGCATAAAGCATCTTAACAGTAGCCCAAAGAATTATTATGTTTTACCAAATTTGATAAGACGAAATAACAAATATATATTATTATGACACAAAATAAGTGCATATTAAAGTTAAAATAAAGTAAATTTTCGCATTGTAATATAACAAAATCAAAGCTTTAGAAGGTCGCACAAGAGGAGATTTTGAGTTATAGAGTAAAGTAACCAAAAAAAAAGAAAAACAATTCAAACATTAAAATATTATGTAAGAGAAACCTACATTCCAAGATAATAAAACGATCAGGTGTACTATCCTAAATAATCAGACATGCCACAAATCAAAATGTTTTCTAAAGCATACAAAAAAGCTACAAACAAATTATTTAAAAAACAAAATCAAATATTTAATGAGTTTGAACTCATCAAGAGAAGGCGAACATTTTTTTTGGTATGAACCCCATTTGGAATACTAAAAATCTTCAAAGTAAATAAGAATAAATTTTTTAAAATTATTAATGAAATATAAAGATAATATATATATAAACTAAAACGAGATAAATTGTAGTATTTCAACATAATCAAGTAAAAGTGATGAAAAAGTTTTATGAAAGGAGATTTACTGTTTCATAATATGAAAACAAAATCAATATATAATATATGAAATTTGTATATGAAAAATTAGAGTTACATAGTGATATAATAAAATAAATTCAAAACATTTTAAGAAATGAATTATATTGTATAAGTAATTAGCATCACAAGATACTAAGACGATGAAGTGAAACATACATGATTTTGAAGTCATTTGCAAATGAAGATATGTTGTAAAGAGCATCGAAACAATAGAAACAAAATTATTTTCTATAAATATGTATATATATATTTTTATATACGAATATTTAATTATATAGAGGTTATTGAAATGATATTAACATCATTTGTTTAATGTTGATCATGCCTCGTTCAGAATTATAGAAAAGTACAATAATAAATTAATATCTTGACATTAAGTAAACATGTATTAAAACAAAACTAGGACAAATTGTGTTAGTTTAGGAAAAACCAAATTAAAGAGATTTGAAGGTCGCATAAGAAGAGATTAAGAGTTACATAATAATAGGAGTACAAATTAATAAAATTGAGATAAATTATAAGAGAAAGTTTCTTTCCTTGATTCTTCAGAGATCAATCTTAAACTATACTACCATAAAAAGTAAAATATTTATAGAACAGAAAAAATATTTAACTCAATAGACATTATCAAGAATAATCAAATAATCTTTATTTCGTCTTGATTAGACCCCTTTGGAATTATGCAAAGTTATTAAAATAAATAAGAATAAAAATGAATAAATCATAATTTAATATTAAGAAAAAATATATTAAAATTAAAATGAGAAAAATGAAAAAAAATTCATGTAACTAAATTAAAATATGGTAAAGGGCACTTGAGAGATGATTTAAGGTTACACAATAAAAAAATAAAATTAGACAATTTAAATTATACTAAAAAGTTTCACTACAAGACACTAAGAAGATTAAGACGGTGATGCTTGATCAAAAATGAAATGTCTTAAATGTCATTCCAAAAAAAATATAAAATAAAATATTTAAAATAATAAAAATAAATGTTCAATTAGATAGAGCACATTTAGAATAGTACAGCAACACTTGTTTCAACTTCATCAAACCAAAAATGAAGTTATTGTCATTTTAGGTAAACTTATAATACGGATAAAATATGGTGAACTGACGTCAAGTAATACAACCAAGTGAAATAAAAAAAATGTCTCTTTTGTGTAAGATTTGCATTTCTCAAGTTATGTATGAAAAGAAATGTCTCTTAAAATGTTTCAACAAAAAAAAATAAAATATATGGAAATATAAAAAACTATTTAATTAGGTTGAGTACATCCAAGTTAGCTGAACAATGCTAGATTTGTACTAATAATAATATTGTCTGAACTACTACGAATTACAAAAGCAAATAATCATAAATAATAAAATATTATTATTTAAATATTAAGCAAATACATATTAAATATGAAATAAGATAAATTTTAGTGAATTATAGCTAAATTGAAGTCATCTAAAGGCAACATAATGGAAGAATTAGTGTTTCATGGCTATATAAGAAAATTAAAACAAAAAAATCTGAAAAAATGACGTAAATTATCTGAGAATGTTTTATTTGAGGACACTAAGGAGGTTGAGTACAACATCCTCAACCATCAAACTAGGTATAAATTCAAATTCCCTAGAATGCATCCCATAAGTCTTGGGAATAAAACATTTGAAAAATTAAAAATCAATAATTAAGTTTATATTATTTTTATCAAACCTTGTTCAAAATAACTATGAATTGTTAAAGCAAATAAGTTGTGATAGTAATAAGTATTATGATAATATTAAATAGATTTGTATCAAAACTTAAAATAAAAAAATTAAAGGTATTTAATATCACAAAATCAATGCAGCATAAAAGCTAACACAAGAGGTGAACTTGAGTTCCATTTTAATATATGCACATAAAAGAGAAAGATTTGAAGAAAAAATATAAATTAGAAAAGAAAGTAATATTTTAAAAATTGAGATATAACATGTAACATGCACCAAATCTCATGTAACATGCACCAAAAAATTATGAATCAAAAATATCATGTAACATGCACCAAAAAATTAAATTAAAATATTTTAAAAAAATATATATATAAGCATATTTAAATAGTTATAACTGATCAAAATAGGCCAATAACTTAATTTTATGTTCATCTAACCACGTTTTGAGATACTACGAATTCTTCAAAAAATAAGAATGAATATTTTTAAATTCTTATTTTAGTATCTAGTGAAAATATATTAAATCTAAAATGAGATAAATTGAAGTAATATTGTTTAACCAAATCTAAGAAATTTTAAGGTCATGCGAGTGGATTATGGAAGTTTGATAATAATAAAACTAAATAAAAAAATATTAAAAAATTACAGACATTGGATGAGAAAGTTTCACTCCTAGATGCAAAGAAGATTAAATGTAACATTCTTTATTATAAAAACAAGTACGAATCAAAATGTCTCGTTAAGCCTATCAAAGCTATTAAATATAAAATATTTAAAAGTATTAAAACAAAAATATAGATTAATGGACCTCATTGAGATGAGTCAACTAACTTTTATTTTGTCACTACTAGACCACTTTTCAATTATGCTTAATTATTGAAATAAATCAGTATAAATAATAAAAAATTATCATCGAATATAAAAATAAAGAATTATCATAACTAAATTAAATTATTGTAATATAACATAATCAAGGCAAATTGAAGTTTAAATAAGTGAATATTTGGAAGTACATAGTAACACAAGAAATTTAATGTGAAACATCCAAAGAAATAAGATAAATTATAATATAAAGTAAAAGCCAAAGGTATTGAGAATATTAAGTGAAATATCCTTGATCATCAAACTATGTACAAATAAAAATGTCTAAAAAAGTATAGTAAACTAATAGGAATTAAAAATTTTTTAAATATAAAAATAAATATTGTAATAGATAGAACTCATCGAGATAATTTCAACAGCGTTTGTTTCATCTCAATCACACCAAGTTTGAAATTACTAGAAACTACAAAAATACTTAAACAAAAAGAATAACTAACTATTGTTTTAATATTAACTAAATTTATATTAAAGTCTAATATTGTAAATTTATGGTAGGTCCAAATAAAAGTTATGTAAACATCACAAGAGGTGACAATTAGAGTTTCATAAATATATAAGAAAATCAAAAAGAAAACATTTAGGTAACAAAATAAATTATGGAAGAAAGTTGTATTGCGACTTTCTATTGATATCGAGTATATCATTCTCCTTTATAAAATTTGGTATAAAGGAAAATGCCTCATAAAATCTATTGAAACTAAAAAAATAAAAAATTTAAAAATACTAAAAGAAAGTTTTAATTATATTGAGCAAGTCAATATGAGCTCAACATTATTAGGTTTGCTTCAATTATACTTTGTTTAAATTTGCTATGATTTACTAAAAAAATAATCATAAAAAATAATAAATTAATATTTAAATATAAAATAAATATATAATAAAGCTTAAATAATTTAGATTAAAAAAAAATGTTATAATCAAATAGAGAATTACAAAGGTCACATTTAGAATTAGTGTTTCACTGTGATATGTAGAAGATTTAAAATTACCAAGTGATATAATAAAATCTTAGTGAAGGGTTTGATAAAATTATGTAAATTGTATGAAAAAGTTGCATTCCACAATACCACTGGCATAAAGTGTAAAGTCCTCGAACATCAAATATTTTACAAATTTAAATGCCTCAATAAAGCACACTAAAATAATAGAAGATAACATATTTAAAATTTTAAAAATAAATATTAAATTTATTAAAGTCATTTCTTTTGTCTTAGTTGAACCTCATTTTGAATTATTGTGAAATACCAAATTAAATCAACATAAATATCAAATAAATAATTTTAATAAATTAAAAAAAAATTTTTATGTTACTATATATTAAAGATAAAATGAAATAAATTAAAAAATATAATAAAACTCAATCAAAGGAATGTAAAGGTCATAATTTGATAAAATTAGATAAATTTTAAAATAAAGTCGTAATAAAAAATACTAAGAAGATCCAAACTAACATTCTTGAATGCCAAATGAGATTTGAAAAGAAATGTCTCATAAGTAAAAGAACTCTACAAAATCCAATACCTTTAAAATAAAGAAATGAATGTTTAATTGGATAGAGCTTGATGAGAGGAGTCTAATCTCATTTTTTTCCAATCAATAAGACCTAATTTAAAATTTCTACAAATTCCTAAATTAAATGAACATAAATAAGATAAAATTATTATTTTAATTTTAAATAAATATATGAAAGTTAAAATTAGATAAATTGAAGTAATAAAATATAATAAAAGCAATATGATGTAAAGGTAACATATGTAGAGAATTGGAGTCATATATTAATATAACCAAATCAAAGTAAAATATTGAATGAAATGAGTTCAATTAAATGGAATCTTTTCATTACAAGTTTTTAAGATGCTCAAGCATTGCATACATAATTATCAAATCAAATACAAGTTAACATATCTAGTAAAGAGTGTAAAATTCTAAATGAGAGAACTTAAACATATATAACAAAATATTTAATTACATGATGCTCATTAAGATGATAGTATTGCCATTTGTTTCATCTCAATCACAACTAATTTGTAATTATTGGTATTTCAAATAATAAATAATTATATATAATAATAAATTACCACGTTAATAACAATTATATATTAGAGTTGAAATGACGCAAGCTATATCAATGCAAAAATCTAAAGAAAAGCAATACAAAAGACACACAAGAAGAGATTTAAAGTCAATATTATATTAAATAATAGTGAATGGTAATAGAAATCAAGAATATCAAGGAGAAAAAAATTTGAAGAAACTAGATTAATTGTACTAGATAAGTGCATTGCATGATAATAAGGAGATGGAGTGCAACATTACAATTTTTCAAATTATGTATGAAACAAAATATCTTCTAAAAAATTTAAAATAATAAGAAAATAAAATATTTTAAATTATAATAAACTTTTAATTAATTTTACATGTCTAGATTACTCCATTAACATTAGATTTGAGTGCTGAAATCCCTTTTCATATTACTACAAATTACGAACAAAAAAATTTTAATTAAAAAATAATTTAAATTTTAAATAAATATATAATAAAGTTGGGATAAGATAATTGAAACAATATATTGTAACCAAATAAATTGTATGAGAACAATTAGAGTGTCTTCATTGAAGCAAATTGAAGCAAATTTAAGCAAAATAATTGAAAAAATGAACTAAATTATACAAGAAAGTTTCATTTCAAAATACAAAGGAAATCCAGCATAAACAGAGTACAATTTAAAGCATTCTATAAAGCATGCCATAAGCCTAGGAAATAATATATTTGAAAATTTAAAAAAGAATATTTAACTCCATACAGCTCATTGAGATGAGTCTAATGTTGTTTATTTTGTCTTGATAAAACCTTTTTCTAAAATACTATGAATTATTAAAGTAAAATAGAATAAATAATAATAAAGTATTATGTCAATATTTAATTGAACTATATTAAGATTTAAATAAGATAAATTATAAAAGCTGAATATAACAAAAAAAAGTAAGTAAATGTCACACAACACATTAATTAGAATTTCATTACAATATATTATAATAAAAAAAAAAAATTTCATGAAATGTGATAAATTGCACGAGAAAGCAATAATGTAATATACAAACGAGGTCAAGCGTAATTTCCCCAATCATAAAATGAAGTAAGAATCAAAATAATTTATAAATCATACAAACAATTCCAAAAGAATAATTTTTGAAAATATATATAAAAAATTCATATTTAATTGGAAAGAGTTCATTGAAATGGCCATAAAAAAATTATTTGATATCTATTACACCAAATTCAAAATTATAGCAAATTATTTAAGTAAACAAACATAAAGAATAAAAATTTATTATTCTATTATCAAGTAAAAGTATATTTATCCTAAAATTGAAATGGCCATTAATGATCATTTAAATATTAAGTAAAGATATATTTAAACTAAATAAGATAAACTGAAGTAATGTTTTATAATAAAATCAAAGCAAATTATAGGTTACGTAGAAAAACATTTAGAGTTACATAAAAATATATGCAATTTAATACAAAACATTTTAAAAATAAGATAAATTGCATAGTAAAATAGCATTACAAGATACAAAAAATATTGACTGTACTATTCTTGAACACGAAATAAGTACAAATAAAAGTGTCTTGCAAATGCATGCTTAAATAATATGAATGAAATTACATAAAAATATAAAAAAGATTCAATTGGAAAGAGCTCGTTGAGACAAACCCAACTAGATTTGTTTTAACTCAATCAAGTCTCGATTAAAATTACAATGAAATACAAAAATATTTAAACATAAATTATAATAAATAATTTTTCTTATACTAAGTAAATTTAAAATAAATCTCAAACAAAAATATTTTTACATAGGTAAAATAACCAAGCAAAACTAATGTAAATGTCACATGATGTGAGAATTAGAGTTTAATTGTAATTAAGAAAATAAAGTAGAAAAAGTTAAAAAAAAAAGATAAAATATATAAGAAAGTTTCATTCAAAAATACTAAGGAGGTCAATATAACGTTCTTATTTGTCAAATTATGTATGAAATAAATAAGTAAAGCCAAACAAAATCTTAGAAAAAAATATTTTTAAAAAATAAAAATATATTTAAATTTTTTTTATTGTGTCAAATTGTCTCTAATGAAGTAAGACATGCATCAATCAGATCTCATTTGGAATTACTACAAGTTATTGAAAAAATTAATCATAAATTATAACAAATTATTGTTAAATGACTAAGTAATTGAGCAACAAATAAAAAATAAAATAAATTGAAATAGTGTATTATAATCAAATGGAACTCATGTAAAGCTCACAGGAGAAGAGAGACAGAGTTTCTTGGTAATATAAGTAAATAAATAACATTTAAAAAAAGAGATAAATTGTACAAGAAATCTTTAATTCATGATTTTATTGAGATCAAATGTAACTTTCTTGATTATGAAAACTTGTATGAATTTAAATATCTTATAAAACATGTTATAAAACAAGGAAATAAAATATTTAAAATTTTAAACTGAATATTTAAATTTATAGAGATAGTCAAGATGAGAAAAATGTTGTATTCATCTTAATCAGACTTTATTCAAAGGATACTTTCATTATTTTTTTAATATTAAGTAAATAATAACAAATTTTTACTTTAATATAAAGTAAAACTATAATACAACTTGAACATGAAAAGTTAAAGCTTTTTAATATAACAAAATCAAACAAGTGTAAAGGTCACATGCGGTGTGAAGTAGACTTCTATAGCAATATATCCAAGTAAAAATAAAAAATTTGAAGAAATGAAATAAATAGTGTAGGAAAGCTACAATCCATTATACTTAGGAGATCAAGAGTAACATACCTGATTGTTAATCAAGTATGAATCAAAATGTCTCAAGAACTATTGTAAATAAAAAAAAAATAAAAAATTTAAAAACATAAAAAAAATATTTAATTTAATAGACCTCATCGAGTCTCATCTTACTAGCTTTGATTGCTCTCAATCATAGCTCTTTTTGAAATTACTCATAATTACAAGATTAAATAAGTAAAAAAATAATAAACTATTTTTTGTGTTATATGTGTTTATACATGTGTTTGTGCATATATATATATATATATATATATATTTATACTTGAATGAGATAAGTTGTAGTAGTGTAATACTATGAAAACAAAGGTTTCAAATGTTTAGGGGTTTAGTACAAACAAGTTATTGTGTGACACTTCAATAAATGAAATAAATAGTATGACAAAGTTTCCTAAAGATAATTGTTTTGTGAGGATATATTATCTAAAGCGAATACTCATCCTTTTTCTCACTATCTTAATTATAAATGTTCGAGACTTAATCATTTAGAATTTAATGATTAATGCTTTGTTTCTCTACAAAATGACCTAACATAATAAGGAAATCAAAAAATAATAGGCCATTTGATACAATCAAATAGATTGCCACATCAAGACCATATTTTTTGTTCATTAATATTTGAATGAAAAAGAAATCCTCCATTTTATTTAGATTTAAAATTCCAAGTTACTAACAAGAATGACTATGATATCACTAATACTCAAGCTGGGTATGAACCAAAAAATCTAATAAGGCATGTTAAACACTACAAAATAAAATTTTTAAACATATAAAAAGTTATTATTTATTAGGATAGTTCTCGTGCAAATAAGTCCAATGATTTTTGTTTTATCTTGATCAAAGCTCGTTTAGAATTACTACAATTTACAAAAGTAAATAGGCTCAAATTGTAATAAACATTTATTATTAACATTAGGTGAATATAATGTTTCCCAAATCAAAGTGACGAAAATGTCATACCTAAAGAGATATAATGTTACATAATGATACAACCAATCCAAAGAAAAACTTTAAAGAAGCAAGGAAAACTTTAAATGAAAGTCATATTGCAAGATACAAAAAAGTTTCAGTGTAATATTCATGATAATCAAATAACATAACAATTAAAACGTATCATAAGGCATGAAAAAATTCCGAAGAATAAATATTTTTATAAATGAGTCCAACGACATTTGTCTCTACTTCATAAAACTTATTTCAAAATTAAAAAAAATTATGAAAATAATTAACAATAAATAACAAATTTTTATTTTTCATATTAAATAAATTTATAATGAAACTACAATAATATAAATTTAAGCAAAGTAATATAACAAATCAAAATCAATGTAAAGTTCACGCATGAGAATAATTAGAGTTTAAAAGGGATATTAGCCAAAGAAAAAATATTGAGAAAGTCAGATACATTTCGTGGTCAAGGTGTGTTCAAAGATACTATGAAGAACAAGTATAATATTACCAATTATCAAATAAGATATAAAAAAAAATGTTCCATAAGACATACATAAACCCTTTAAAATAAAATATTTTAAAAAATTTGAAATAGATATTTAATTATGTAGGACTTGTTGAAATGAGTCAAAAACAATATGCTTCATTTTAATCGAACATTATTTATAATTACTATGAATTGCTATTATTAAAAAAACATAAATAATAATAAATTACCATTTTAACATTTGGTACATAATATTAAAATTGAGATAAGATAAATTAAAGAAATATTATTCAACAAATGAAACTATTGAAAAGGCCACATTGTAGGAGAATTGTAGTCTTCTAGTAATACTTCCAAACTATACTAGAAGGCTTAAAGAAATTAGATAAATTATATGGGAAAGCAACATTCAAAGATACTAAAGAGATTAAGCTCAACCTCCTCGATCAACATGTAGTGGGTGATCAAAATCTTCTTGAAATGTGTGAAAATATTTGAAAGTATATATAAAAGTATTATTATATTTGATAGAGCTCATCAATATAAGTCCCAAAACATTTGTTCCACATGCATTGAAGCACAATTAAAATTGCTTTGAGTTACATAATGAAATAAGAATAAAAATTAATAATTTAATATTCAAATATTAAGTTAACATATATTGAATCTTAAATTGAGATAAATTGAAACAATGTAATCAAACCAAAACAAAGCAATGTCAAAAACACACAAGCAGAGAATTTGAATTGCATGATAATATAACAGAATCAATAGCAAAACTTTTTAATAAATGAGATCAATTAAACTAGAAATTTTTTTGCCAGATACTAAAACGATTTAGTGTAACACCATATATTGCGAAATAAGATACGAAAAAATATCTCATAAAATGTGCCAAACCATAGAATCTAAAATATATTAGTATATTTATAAAAAATTTTAATTTTATAGAGTACAAGTCAAACTATGTTCGTTATATCTCCATTGTGCCTTTTCTATTATTAGTATGAATTACTTCAACAAATAAGCATAATTAACACAACACTATTATTTTAATATTATCTAAATATGTAAGTTAAAGGTTGCATTAGAAAAGTTACAATTATACAATATTAAAAAAATAAATGCAATTTAAGTGGTTATAAAAAAGAAGATTTTGAGTCACATTGTAACATAAATTGTGATAAAAATAAAATTAATTGTGATAAAAATTAAAAAATTAAAAAAGAAATATAAATTGTGATAAAAATAAATTGTGATAAAAATAAAAAAGTCTAGGATTCTAAAAAGATCAAAGTAACTTCCTTGATCGACAAATTTTGTAACAATTATAATGACTCATAATGCATGGAATAACATCAGGAAATAAAATATCTAAAAATATAAAATGATTATTTATATCGATGAAGCTTATTAAGATGAGTCACAATGTGCTTTTTTTATATCAATCATACCTTGTTTGGAATTACTACAAATTACCAAGTTAAATAAACATAAGTAATAAAAAATTCTTGTTTTATCATTATTGTAATATAAATCAAACCTAAAATGAGATAAACAAAAGAAATAAAGTATATCCAAATCATAAATATGTAAAGGTCACATGAGAAAACATTTAAAGTTAAATAATAATATAAATAAATTAAAAAAAGTAGAATGAAATGAAGTAAATTGTACTTGAAAATTACATCAAAAGTACTATGGAGATCAAGTGCAACACATTTACTCATGGAATTCAATACAATTTGAAATCTCTCATAAAGTATGTCAAACTTCATAAAACAAGGTATTTTAAAATATAGTAATGAATATTTAAATGTTTAGAGCTATTAAAGAAAAGTGCAATGAACTTTATTTCTTCTTGATCAGGCTGGCTTTACAATTGCTAATAAATATCATAAAAAAAACTAAACTAAATAACCAACTATTTTTTTAAATTAAGCAAATATATGATGAAACTTAAATAAAATAAATCAAAGCAATTTAACATTACCAAATAAAAGTGATATATAATTCACATGGGAGGAGAATAAGAGTTTCATAATAATACAAGCAAATCAAAGATTTGAAAAAATTAGAAATAGTACCAGAATGTTACAATCCATGATACTAACTATATTGAGTGTCAAATCCTGGATCATCAAGCCAGAAACAAATTAAAATATCTCTTGAACTACACTCGAGCCCTTGAAACTAAAATATTTATAATTATAAAAATGAATGTTTAACAAGCTAAAGCTCTTTGAAACAAATCAAACGATGCTCAATATTGATTAAATATTTCTTAAATGTAAAAATGAGATAAATTAAAGCAAATTAGTACAGCAAAAGTAGAGCAATGAAAAGGTTACATGATAAGACAACAAGAGTTTAATTGAAATATAGCCAAATAAAAGCAAAATATTTTAAGAAATGAGGTAAGCTTTATGGGAAAATTGCATTCCATGACACTAATGAGAATTAGTGTTATATCCATGATCATGAAAACTAATACAAATTAAATGTCACGTAAAGTACACAAAAACCATAAAAAATATATCAAAAAATATAAAATAAGTCTTTAAATTGATATAGCTCATCGATATGAGTCCAACAATGTTACATTTCAATTAAATGTCAATTGGAATTTCTATTAATTACAAAAGAAAATAAGCATAAAAAATAAAAAAAGATTTATTTTTATGTGAATATTTATTAACGATAGATTGCGACAAATTGAATGAATGTAAAATAACTAAACCAATGTAATATAAGTGATACTCAACGAAATTTGAAAAAAATTATTGTAATATAAACAAATCCAAGAAAAACTTTTGAAGAAATGATATAAATTATACAAAGAAGTAGCATTTTATGATACTAATGAAATCAAGTAGAACAACCACCATCATTAAAGGGGAAAAATCTAAATTTCTCTTAAAGCATGCCAAAATCATAGAAAATTAAATATTTAAGAGTGCAAAAAGACATTTAATTGGATAGAGCTAATTAAGAAGAGTCCAACCAAGTTTGTTTCTTCTTGATTGAACTTTGTATGGAATTTTTATCATTTCAAAAAGTGAATAAGTATATGTAATAAAATATTATCATTTTAAATTTAAAAAGATATTTTTAAAATAGAATATATGAAAATTATACCTATATAATATAAGAAAATTAAACAAATATAGTTGGCAAACATGAATTAATTTATATTTACGTAGTAACATAAAAAATAAATGCAAAGTATTTGAAGAAATGACCCAAATTGTATGAGTAAGATTGATTACAAAACACATAGGAGATCGACTGTAGTATCCTTGATTATTGAATTAGGTACAACTTCAAATGACTCAAAAATAAGAGCTCATGTAGAAGAATCAATAGAGAGCTTACCTCCCCTTTAATTACTATGTATTACGAAATTAAACAACAAAAATAATAAAAAAATATTATTGTAATCTTATGTAGATATTATTCTAATGGAAATTAGATAAATTTAAGAAATGCAATGCTAAAACCAAATGAATGTGATGTAAATATCACAATTGGCGAGATTTAGAGTTACATCATAAAATAACCAAATTAAGAAAAATGTTAAAAAAAATTAAATTGCACGAAAAAGTTGAATTCTAATATATAAAGAAGATAAAGTGTAACATACTTCATCATCAAATCAAAGAAATTTTGAAAATTTACATCTGCATAAAAGCACATTAAAAATTATTTAAAATTATTAAAGTAAATTAGAAAAAATAGTCATAAATTATTATTTTAATATTAACTAAAAATTTATTAAACTTGAAATAATGCTAATTGAAGAAATGTAATATTATTAAATCAAAGTGATGTAAATGTCATAGGACCGGAGGTTTAGAGTCACGTAGTAGTATAACCAAATCAAAGAAGACAAATTGAAAAAATATGATAAATTATGCCAAAAAACATGTAATCTAAGACACAAAAGAGGTCAATTGTAACATCCTTAATAATGAAATTTGGCATGACTCAGATTCCTTTTACAGTTTGTAAACATCCAAGAAAATATAATGTTGAAAATTTTGAAAATGATGATAGAATGGGATAGAGCCTGTCGAGGTGTGTCTTACAACTATTATTTCATCTAAATTTGAAATTCTTTGAAATCACTATACGCTACTAAAGTAAAAAAAAATATAATAAATTATTTCTTCAATATTGAGAATTATATAATGACACTAAAAAAATTGATGCAATGTAACAAAAAAAAAATCAAGGAAAGGCAAACATCACATGAGTGAAGAATTAGAGTTTCCTGGTGATATATCCAAGCCAAAAATTTTAAGAAACAAAATAAATTTTACTCAAATGGTACCTTCCAAATTATTGAGAAGATTTGGTGTGATATCTTTGGTAATCAAATAAGGTAGACTTTAAAAAACCTCATAAAAAAAGCCAAAACCTAACAAAATGATATATTTAAAAACATAAAAATGAAAATATAATAGGCTAAAGCTCATCAAGATTTGTCCAATAATGTTTGTTTTACATGATGGAACATTAGTAGGAATTTTTTCAATATTAAATAAATATACATTAAAACCAAAAAGATAAATTAAAGTTATGTAGTATAATAAAATTAAAGCAATGTAAAAATCATTGGGTAGGAGACTTGGAGTAACATAAAAAAATGTCAAAATAAAATAAAAATATTTAATGAAATGAGTTAAAGTTTACAAGAAAGTAACATTCTAAGATATGAAGGATATCTTATGTAACATCATTTGTTAAGTTAGGTACAAATAAAAATCAATTGTATAATAAATGCAAAATGATATATAGAAAATATTTAGAAATTCAAAATAAATATTTAATTTAATGTATTTGGTTAAGACAAATCTAAAGAAATCAGTTTGGTTTTAAATGGACCTTATTTAGATTTATTATGGATTTACAAGTTAAATAATAATAAATAAAAAGAAATTATTATGTTGATATTTAGTAAATATATATTACATTGAAACTTCTTAAATAAAGGGATGCAACATAGTCACATCAAAGCAATGATATGAACAGGAGAAAGAAGAATTATAGTTACACAGTAATATAAGGTAATCAAACCGCAAAATTTTTTGTTATGAGATGAATTGTATTGGAAACGTCTATCAAGATGAAAAAGAGATGAAGTGTAACAACCTCTATTATCAAATTAATTATGAATAAAAAATATAATAAAACTTTTTAAAATCCTACAAAATAAAATATAAAATTATAATAAGTGAATATTAATTTTGATAAATCTTAACATTTGATTCCTCATGAATTGACCTTGTTTTAAATTATTATGAATTGCAAATGTAAATAATAAAAAATAACAAAAAAGTATTACTTTATTATAAATTAAATATATATTAAAGTTGAAATAAGAAATTAAAAAATGTAATATAAGAAAAACTTAGTTTTGTAAAGATCATATGATAGAAGAGTGAGAGTTCCAATGAAACATAGTGAATTAGAAGGAAAACATTTTAAAAAAATAAGATAGATTGTTTAACAATGTTAAATTTTGAGATAATAAGAAAATCAAGTATAACATCTTTGATCATCAAACAAAGTATGAATGAAAATGACTTTTAAAGTGTACTAATACCAAAGAAAATAAAATATTTTCAAAAAATAAAAAAATTGTTATTTAATTTCCAGAGCTAGTCAAAATGAATTACCATTGTAACTAAACTGAAATAATCATCAATTATTATTTTAATATAAAGTGCATGCATATTAAAAAAAGAATAATATATATGTATATATATATATTGTAATAATGCATTATGTGCAAATTATAGTGATGTAATCGACAAGTGAGAGTAGATTTAGAGTTACATAGCAATATAACCAAATCTAAGCAAAAACTTTGAAGAAAGGACTTGAATTATTTCAAAAAGTTAAATTCTAAGATATTAAGTAGGTGTACTTTAATACTGTCGAATGCAAAATCAAGTAAAAAATTAAAATAATTCACAAATGGTGCAAGAACTACTAAAAATTAAAAAAAGATGATAAAAAAATTATATTTAATAACTAAAAGCTCTTCAAGGTGATTCCAATGCTATTTGTTTCATCTAGACTATAGTTCATTTGGAAATGCTATGAATTTAAAAAGTAAATAAACAAAAAAAAAATAATTTTTTATTTTAATATCAAATATATATTTATGCTAAAACTAAATTGAGGCAAACAGAAGCAATCTAATATTACCAAGTCAAAGAGATGTAATATTCACATTTGGCGATAACAAGATTCACAAAATAATATATTCGAAACAAATTTAAAACATTGACAAAATAAGATAAATTACATGAGAAACTTGCATTAAAAAGTGCTAAGGTGATCGACTGTAACATCTTTAAAATCAAGTACAAATAAAAAACACTCATTATGATCTTGTTTAGAATTACTATGAATTAGTAAAGTAAATAACAATAAAAGAATAAAGTTGTTATTTTTTAACACTAAGTAAACATATACAAAAGCTAAAATAAGATAATTTTAAAAAAGTATTATATAACCAAATCAATGACATGTATAAATTACATGACATGTGATAACACAAAACATACTATAATAGTCAAATAAACAAGAAAAATTTTTAAAAATTATATAAATGCATAATGGAGCATCATTCCAAGCTACTAAGAATGAGTGTAGTCTTCTGAATCAATAATTCATGTATGAATGGAAATATCTAATAAAGACTACCAAAATCTTAACAAATAAAACATTTAAAAATTTTGAGAAAAGAACATTTAATTACATAGTTCTCCCCAAGATGAATCTAATAATGTTAGTTTCATCTAGATTGAACAAAGTATTGAATTACTATGAATAACAAAATTAAAAAAGCATAAAAAATATATATATTTTTTAATATTAAGTAAATATATATTGAACGTAAAAATTTCTTGAATTAAAATACCATAACATTATTAAATCCAAGCAATGTTAAGGTCATATAAGCATAAATCTAGAGTGATTGAGTATTATAACCAAATCTAAGAGAAATACTTGAGCAAATCAAATAAATAATATTAGAAAGTTGCATTAAAAGATACTAAAGAGATTTATAAAAACATCCTCAACCATGATATCAAGTATGAATCAAAATGTCACTTGAAGTGTGCTAAAACATTAAAAAAATTAAATATTTAAAAATTTAAAAAAGAATATTTAACTTGATGAAGTTTGTTGAGATAACTGCAACTGTATTTCATTCCACCTATTGGAATGTTGATTGCTGTTTTAGGGATTACTAAATAAAAAAAACATAAACAATTTCAAGTTATAAGTTTTTATTAAATAAAAATATATTAAAGATTAATAGATAAATTGAAGAAATGGAATATAAGAAAATCGAACCTAGGTATAAGTCACCTGAGAGGAGATTTAATGTTACATAGTAATATAACAAAATTAAGGCAAAAACTTTTCAATAAATGAGATAAATTGTAAGTGTAATTTTCATTCCAAGTAGAATGATTGTTGAGTGTAACATCCTTGATCATAATATCTGACATGAATAAAAAAATATCTCTTAATGAGCGTTAAAAGCCTAAAAGTAAACATTTAAGAAAATATAAAATTTAATATCTAATTAGCTAGATCTCATTGAGATAAGTAGAATGAGGTCTAATTTAATCTCAATCAAAACTCATTTAGAATTCCTTCTAATTACTAAAGTAGATATGTATATGTTATTAAATTTTCAATATTATTAAATAAATACCTTTTAAAGACAAAATGATAGAACATGAAAACATGCAATATCACAAAATAAATGTGATGTATAGTGCATGCATGGAGATTTAGAGTTACATAGTAACATAAAAAAATCAAAGAAAAATATTTGAAAAATTGAGATAAATTGTATCAGAAATTTGCATTCCAGGAAACAAATGAGGTCATGTTTAAGATTGTTTTATCACCAAATTATGCTTTTATAAATCTATCTTGTGAAGTACGTAAAAACAAAAAATTAAAAATATTTGATATTATAAAAATTAAAATTATTGGACAAAGCACATATGATGAGTCGAATGTCATTTGTTTCTTATCGATTGAAGCATGTTTAGAATTAATGAGATTAAAATGAGAGTTTCATTATAAAATAACAAAGTGGGGGGTAAACATTTTGAAAAGTCTGTTATATTTTTAAAAAATTTGCATTCAAAGGTAATAAGGTTATTTAGTGTATTCTTCAAAATTGTCAAATCTAGTACAAATCAAAATACATCATAAAGGTAATTGAAATACATCATAAAGTATGGTAAACACTAAACATTATTTTAAAATGTACAAGTTAAAGTTCAATTGGATTAAGCACATCGAGATGAGTCCAATGATGTCTTTCTTACGCTTGAGATATTGTTTGGAATTTTTATGACTTAGCAAAAACATAAGAATAAATATCAATATGTTATTATATTAAAATTAAATAAATAATTATTAGGATTGTTTGAGAAAAATTATTCTAATATAATATGTAAAATTCAAAGAGGTGTACTGGTCACATGACATGATTTAGAGTTATATAGTAATATAATCTAACAAAAAATTGAGAAAATGAGATAAATAATAGGGGATAGTTATATTTCAAGATTTTATAGAGATGAACTGTGACATTCTATACTGTTAAATTAACAAAATAAATATCTTGTAAAACATATCAAAACATTAGAAAAAATATTTCAAAATATATTAAAATTAATATTTAATTAGATAAAGCAAATTCAATTAAGTCTAATAACTTTTTTTCATCTTCATCACACCTTACTTTTAATTACTATAAATTAACAAAGTAGATTAGCATAAATAATATAACATAATAATTTTTTAAAAAATTAAATGTATAATAAAGCTCAAATGAGATAAATTAAAGCATTGTAATATAACAAAATTTAAACAAAAAATTCAATGAAATTAAGGAAATGTTATAACAATTTTTTAATTAATGATACAACAAAGATTGAGTATAACATCCCATATTACCAATGTAGGTATGAATCTAAATGCCACTTAAGGCACATGATGGATATATATTAGTATAAAAAAAAAATTTCAATTTGATAGAGCTTCTCGAGAAGAATATCATGAAATTTGTTTCATCTTAACTAGAGATTTTTTAAAGCTAGTACGAATTCGAATTTTAAATATGGACAAATAAAAATATATTATTTCTTCAACATTAAGTAATTATCTGTAAATGTTGAAATGAGATAGATGATAACAATGTCATGTAACCAAGTCCATGTGATATAATGGTCACAATAGAGGAGATTTTTAGTTACACAATAATATTAAAAAATAAAAGAAAAAACCATGAACATATAAGGTAAATTGTATGGGAAAATTCCATTATAAGGTTTTATGGTGATTGAGCATAACCTTAAAAATTTTCAAATTAGGTATGAATTAAAATATCGAATAAAGCATGTAGAAACCCTAACAATTCAATATTTAAAAAAATATAATATATATCATTTATTGATAAAGAGCTCATCAAGAAAAGTTTCACGCTTTTTTTTGGCACCATCAAACCTCTTTTAGCATTACCATGAATTATGAAACTAAATGTATGTGTATAGTGTTAAAATGTTTTTAAAATAGTGAATAAATATATTTTATTACTTAGATTAGATAACTTAAAGAAATGTAACAAAATATGATCAAATCATTTTAATGGTCACAAGAGAGGAGAATTATAATTTTCTAGTAGCATAACTAATTGTAAGTTCAAAAAATTAGAGAAATAAGATAAATTACATTTGGAGATTGTATTCATAAATACTAAGAAGATGGACCACATCATTACTGATTGTTAAATCTTCAACTAGAAAAAATGTGTCATAATACATGAAAAAAATGGAAATAAAATATTTAAAAAATTAGAATTTATATTTAATTGGATAAACCTTATCGCTATGATTCTAACAGGATTTCTTTCACCTTAACTACAACTTGTTTGTAGTAACCTCATATAATAAAGAAATTTAGTATAAAAAATGATTAATTTAATTTAAAAAATATGAAAACATATATTAAAAGTAAAATAAGATAAATTAGAACAACAAAATATATTATAATAAAAAACATGTAAAGTTAACATGAGATCAATTATAATAGCCTTGATCATCAAATGAAATAAAATTAAAATACCTCATAAAGGGTACTTAATCCCTAAAAAATAAAATATTGAAAATATAAAATGAAATATTTAATTTTATATAGCTTGTTGATATGACTACAATACCTTTTCCTTTTTTGAATTGACATTCCTTTGAATAATAATAAATTATCAAATTAAATAATATTTTAATTTTTGTTAATTATATATTAAATTAAAAGTGGGATATATTGAAGAAGTTTAATATAATAAAATCAAAGACATATGGAGATGACATATAATGACATTTAGAGTTATGTAGCAAAAATAAATCTGTATATTTAAATTGATAGAAAAAATAACTTGATTTAAGCTTTAGAATTGCACTATAACAATGACAAATAAAGAAAATACTCATAGAAAATGAGACAAATTATATGTCAAAGTTTCATTCCAAGATACTATTGAGATCAGTTGTAACATTACCAATCAACAAATTAGATACGAGTTGAAATTTTTGATAAACCATGCCAAAATCAAAGAAGATAAAATATTTTGAAACACTAAAGATAAATATTTAATTTGATAAAAATATGTCAAAGCATTTATTTCTTTTTCGTTAGACATTGTTTGGAATTATTACATATTACAAAATTAAATGAGAATAAATAATAACAAATTATTCTTAATATTTAATATATACATATTAAAACTAAAATGTGATAAATTGAATCAGTATAATAAACCCAAACTAATGCATTGCTAGTGTGACATCAGAGTATATTTATAATTTCTTAGTAACATAACAAAATTATAGAAATAAGACAAATTTTATGGGATTGTTTAATCGATGATGTTATTGAGGTCAAATGTAACAACCTCAATAATCAAATCAGTTATGAATCAAAATGATTAACAAAACATGCGAAAAACCTATAAAATAAAAAAGTCAAAAATATAAATATAAAATTTAATTTAATAGGGCTCATTGAGTGGAGTTACATAATAATATAAAAAGTGATTTATAGTTACATAAAAATATAACAAAATCAAAGTAAAAAGGAGACATTCCTGAGCAAATGGTGTATAATTACATATGAACATATTTAAATTTACAAAGCAGCATAACAAAATAAAAGTGAAAATTTTGAAGAAATGACACAAATTATATAGGAATGTTTCCTTCAAATATACTATCTAGATCAAGGGTAGTGACCTTGATTCTCATATTAGTTATTAATTCAAATATCTTATAAAGTGCACCAAAATTGTGGAAAAGAATGTTCAAAGAAAAATAATGAATATTTTATTGGAAAGAGGTTATCGAAACAAGTGCAATGAGCTTAGTTTCATCGTAATCGATTCTCAGTTACACCTCGATTGATGTAAGATATTGAAGTCTTAAAAATGTGAGAGAAACACAAGTGGACAATTAGATTTTCATAGTGATGTGAATAAGAGCTAAAAAGTTTAAAAAGTTTGATTAATTTTTTTAAAAAGGTTGCATTCCAAGAAACGATGGTGATCAACTGTGACAACCTATAACATCAAATTATGTATAAATTGAATATCTTACATCTCATAAGGTGTGCAAAAATCTAAAAAATAAAACATTTAAAGAAAAAAATATGAGTATTTTATTATATATAACTTAGAGATGAGTCTAATGATGCCATTTTCATATGAATCAGATATCGATTATAATAACTATTAATTGTTCAGCTAAATTATCATAGATAATAATAAATTACTATTTTAATGTCAAAAAATATATATATCAAATGTAAAATGAAATAAATTAAAGTAATATAACATAACCAATTCAAAGTATGTAAATATCACATGAAAAGAGAATTAGAGTTTTAAATTAATAAAATCAACAAATTTGAAAATTGAGGTAGATTGTACATAAAGATTATATTCAATGATACTAAAAAGATTGAGTAAAGATTTTCTAGATCATAAATCAACATCAAAATGTCACATTAGGGAGTCATGAACCTAAAAAATGAAATATTTAAAAAAACAAATAAGAATAAATAAAAAAAGAAAAATAGTAATACATAATTATAAAAATTAATATTTAAATTGAAACAGACCATAGAAATATCAGATGAAATTTGCTTTCTCTCATTGAGAACACATTTAAAAATATTTTCAATTGAAAACAAAATAAGTATAAGTAGTTATAAATTAATATTCTAATATTAAGTAAATATATACTATTGTTTAAATGAGAGAAATAAATGGAATGTAAGAAACCAAATCATAACATTGTAAAGGCCACACAATAAGAGATTTTTAGTTCGATTATAAAATAACTAAATAAAAAATAATGGCTTGAAGAAGTCAAATAAATTATATAGGAAAGTTTTTTAAAGCTCCAAAGGAGATCAAGTGTAACATCCATGATCATAAAATAATGCACAAATTAAAATGTCTTATAAGGGTTATCAAAGCACTACAAAAGAATATATTTTAAAAAATATAAATGAATAAGTAGTTGGATAGAGCATCAGAACTCATTTCATCTCTATCAAATGTCATCTTAACTGCGATAAATTAGCAAATTAAATAAGAATAAATAATGATAAATTATTATTTTGATATAAAGTAACTATATATTAGTGCAAAATGAGATATATTAAAGAAACATACTCAAACGAACTGATGGCAATCTATGGATACACAAGAGGATATTTTCACTTACTAACATAATCAAATGATAGTGAAAATTTTAAAAAAAGGTAAGTTTTATTCTAAAGTTCAATACTAAAAGGCGTTTCATTGTGAAATCCTCGATCATCACATCCGCTACAAATTAAAATACACTGCAAATCTTACCAATACTTTTCAAAATAAATCATTTTAAAAATAAAAATGAGTGTTTAAAAAAAAAGAGAACATTTGGATGAGTCCTTTGACGTTTTTCGTCAACTTCATTTGGAATTATAGTAAAATTGAAGAATAAATATCAATTAATAATAATAAATTATTACTTAATATTATTTTAGCACATCTTAAAGCTTGAATGTGATAAACTAAACTAATGCAATATAATAGAATCTATGTGTAGGAAAGATAAACCAAAGTTATTTTTAAAGTTACATCGTAATTTTGCCATATCTAGATGGAACAGTTTGAGAAATGTGCCAAAATTATAACAAAAAGTTGCATTCTAATATATAAAGAATATAGAAAGTAAAATCATCAACTATTAAATTAGGTATGAATCAAAATATATCATAAATCATTATAAAACCTAAAAAAATATTTAAAAACATAAAAATAAATATTTAACTGGATAGAGCTTATCAAGATGATGATAATGATGTTTCCTTAAGGTCTAAAGAACCTCATCTTGAATTAGAATGAATTACTAGATTAAATAAGAAAAAAATCATTATTACTTACAAATTTATAATTAATTAAACAAATATTAAAGTTGAAATAAGATAAATTGAAACCAGTTAAATTAATCAAGTTTGTGACATAAACATCATATAATAGGTTATTTAAGTTAGGATAGCAATATAACTAAATCAGTTTGTAAAGTTCATAAAAACAAGGCAAATTTTGCCGAATAGTTGCATTCTCTTACAAAATCTGCTAACGCCAAGGAAATTTTTTTTTCAAAAATTATAAACTAAAATTATACTAGATATGGCTCATTGGAATGAGTTCAAAGATGTTTGGTTTGTCACAAATAGATCTCATTTTGAATTTTGTTGAATCAACAAACAAATGAGCATAAATAGAAAGTATTAATTGAATATTAAGTATTTATATTTTCATGGTCAAATTAGACAATTTAAGTAATATAATCTAACTAAATCAAGGCAATTTATATAGTAGGAGATTGAGTTACATAGTAATATAAAAAATTCAAGGAAACATTTTGAAAAATTAGAAAAATTGCATGAGAAATTATTGTTGTAGATACCATAAAGAAAGTGTGTAACACAAAAAATCATTTGATTACCTATGAATCTCAAAGTTTTCTAAATAAAATAAGCTTTGAAAATAAATAATTTAAATATATAGAAATTAATATTTAATTTGTTAGGATTATTAAGTTGAATAAAACGATGTTCGGTTCGTCTCAATCAAACTTGTTTTTAGTTACATTAGTTTATCATTAATAAACATATACTATATTAAATTATTACTTTAATATTAAAAAAATATATATTAAACCATAAGTAAAATAAATTTATGTAATGAAATCTATTAAAAATAAAATGACATAAAGGGTTGAGATGAAGAAAATTATAATTACATAAAAATATAATAAATTCAAATTAAAAAATTTCAAAAAAATAATATAAATTAAACATAAAGGTGTTCTCTAAGATTTTAAGGGATTTGGGTTCAATATCATCAATCATCAAATTAATTACAATTTAAAATGTGCCAAACATTAGACAAAAAATATAAAAAATATTTAGAAATATGGAAACAATTATTATTTTTTATAGAGCTTCTTATGATAAGTGCAACAACATTTGTTTGATTTCAGTATACAAGAATTTTAATTACTGTGAATTATCATTATAAAAAAAGCATAAAAAATAATCTTACACTATTTTTAACATTATGTAAATCTATATGTTGAAGTTAATTTTAGCTAATTTAAAAAATGTAATTTCACAAAACCAATGCTAAAACTTCGAATAAGTGATTTAAATTTCATTTGAATATTAAATTCAAAGATAAATGAAGATCAAGTCTAAAAATTTTGATCATTTAATGATGTACAAAAAAATTCGTTGTAAAGTGCACAAAACAATAAAAATTAAAATATTTAAAATATTTAAAAAATAAATCTTTGATTTGACAGAGCTCATCAAGGTATGTCCAAAGACATTTGTTTTGACTCTATAAGACCTCATTTAGAACATATGATGACAAAGTAAACAAACATAAATAATAAAAAAATATTATTTTATAATTTAAGAGATATATATTTATGTTAAATGATGTACTTAGAAGGAATGTAATTTAACATTGCCAAAGCCATGTAAAGGACACACAATGGGAGATTTATAGTAACATTGTAGTATGACCAATTGAAAGTAAAAAATTTGCATAAATGAGATATATTATATATGTTAGTTTTATTTGATGATACTAAAGACATGAAGCTTTACAACCTCAATGGACAAGTCATGTAAGAATCAAAATAGCTGTTAAGGATTGCCAAAACAATCAAAATAAATACTTTATAATCTAATGAAAAGTTTTATTTGAATTAACCTCGTCAAGAAGAGTTCAATCAAGCTTGTTTTTTAATCAAATGCAATTTGGAATTAACAAAAAATCAGTATAAATAATAATAAATATTGTTTTTAATGTAAATTTAATATATGTTAAAGAAGAAATGAGGCAAATTGAAGTTATGTGATATAACCAAATCAAAGAAAATTAAAACTCACACAAGAGGAGATTTAGAGCTACACAGTAAAATAACCAAATAAAAGTGAAGTGTTTAAAGCAATGAAATAACTTTTTTAAGAAAAGTTTATTGAATGATATATAGTAGACTAAAGTAAAACTCAAAATACCTAACAAAGTGAAGAAAAAACTTTAGAAAATAAAATGTCTACAAATATAAAAAAATGAATATGTAATTTGATAGAACTCGTTGACATGAGTCCAATAACCTTCGTTTTTTCTCAATTAGACCTCTTTTGGAGTTTTTTCAAAATTTAAAATAATACAATTACAAATAACCAAAAATTACTAGTATAAAATTGTACATATATAAATTAAATTTGAAATGACAAATATTAATGCAATAAAAGAAAACAAAATGAGAGAAATATGAAGCTTGAACAATAGAATAGTTAGAATTCATGTTATTATAAAAAAAATCACAGTTAATGATTTTATGAAATGGGATAAATTATATGAGAAATTTGCACTTGATACCAAAGTCATCGAGTGCAATAACCTTGATAAAAAAGTCCATTACAAATCAAAAGGTCTTCCAATGGCATAACCCTAAAATGTTCAATATTTAATATATATATATATATATATATATATATATATATATATATATATATATATATATATATATATATATATATATATCAATATTTAATTAGATAGAGCTTGTGCAGACTAGAATAATAACATTTATTTTCTTTTGATTGATAATCAATAGAAAATTATATGAATTACAAAAATAAATAATACAAATAATAATAAATTATTTTTTTAACATAAGGTAAATATACATTAAAGTTGAAAAGTTGAAAATTAAGAAATGTAATAAAACCAAATCATTGCGATGTAATTCATGCAAAATAAGATTTGAACAACTTACAAATATAACCAAATTGTTGTAAAACATATGAAAAAATAACAAATAAAAGGATAATGTTGCATTCCAAGGTAACAAAGTGATTAACTGCAACATCATCAAGCATCAAATCTCATATAAAATGAGATACCTAGTAAAGCTTGCAAAAATACTAAAAAATTAATTTTCTAGTTGTATAAATATAAGATTTAATTAGAAGAGCTCATTGACATGATTTTACGAACATTTTTCGACTCAATCAAACATCACTTAAAATTAATATGAATTTTTAAAGTAAATATCATAAATAATAATAAAATATTATTTTAATATTAGGCAGATATATATTGAACCTGAAATGAGATAAATTAAATCAATGCAATATAACTAAATTAAAGTAATGTAAAGGTAATATAATGAAATGAATACTAAACATTTCAATAAATAGGATATATTATGAATAAAAGTTCCTCTCAAAGATACAAAGGAGATTTAATATAACATTCTTGATCATCAAATTGAGTACAAATTTAAATAAATACTTAATTAAAAAGAGCAAATCAATATGAATATATGATTGTTTTTTTTGCCTAGGAATTACTAAAAATTACCATAGTAAATAAGAAAAAATATCAATAAATTATTATCTTAATAATTAGTTAATATATGTTAAATTTGAAATATGATAAACTAAAGATATGTTATATTACCAAATCAAATCAATGTATATGCCACGTAATAACCATTAAGTGTTACATAATAATATAACAACATCATAGCAAAATATTTGAAAAAAAGAAACGAATTTTATTTTAAAGGTTTATTTCAAGGTTATGAAAACCTTAAAAAATAAAAAATTTAAAAAAACTAAAATAAATATCAAATTTGATATTCCATGTGGAGATGGGTCTAACAATGTTTTTTTCATCTTGATTGGACATCATTTATAGTAATTAAGAATTACCAAAGAACCAATGGAATGAATAATAATGAATTCTGTTTTTAAAAAGCCTCTTTCGAAACCCTATATCCAGTGACTTCTCAAAGTCACCCCAGAGGGGGCCCCTGGTCATATATATATATATACATATCATATATATATATATATATATATATATATATATCATATATATATATATATATATATATATATATATATATATATATATCTATGTGTGTGTCTGTGTGTGTGCAAGTTCAAATTCTATTAATCAAAGCAAAGTGTATGATTAAATTGAACTGTTGTAAAGGACACGTGGAGATGACAATTATAGTGTCGTAGTGATGCAAGCCAATATAAGAGAAACATATGAAAAAAAATAAACAGTATGAAAAAATCGCATTCCAATAAGCATCTAAGAATGAGTGTAACACCCTCAATAGTCAAATGAAATATTAATCAAAATGACTCGTGGAACTCATCGATATTATTTTATGGACATTTTTTTAAACTTGTTCAAATATTGTTTCAATTACTAGGAATTAACAAAATAAACAGTCATAAATACTAATAAATATTTATATAATAATATGAAAAAATAAAAACAAAAAATTGAAATAATATCAATTGAAGCACTATAATATAACAAAATAAATGCAAAATAAAAGATAAATTATCCAACAAAGTGGCACTCCAAGATACTTAATAGATCTTTTATTACATCACTGATTGTTAGATCTACCGATATTGCATTGCAAAACACAAAAATAAAAAAAATTAAGAAATATTAAAAAGAATATTTAATTTGATGGAGCTCATAGAGAAAAGTCTAACAATGTTTGTCTCATCTCGATTAAATCTAATTTTGAATTATGATAAATTACCTAATAAAACACTCCAAAAATAAAAATTATTATTTTGTTATTGCTTATATATACATATATATTAATATTGAAGTGTGATAACTCAAAGTAACATAATAAAAACAAATGAATGTGATGTAACTATCATGTGAGATTATATTTAGAGTTAAATAGTAATATTGCTAATTCAAATGAATAATCTATATAATTGTGATAAATTGTATGAAAAGCTACATTATAATGTACAAAGAATTACAAGTGTAACATCCACAATAATCAAATATTTTCTTTGATTTAGTTATAACACATTGCTTGAAATTACTTGATTTCAACTTTTAAAATATATTTTTTAAAATTAAGAAAATAATTTGTTATTATTTATGCTTTTTTTGTTTTGGTATTTAAAAATAGTACCAAATGAGGCCTAATCAAGATGAAACAAAATATCGTTAGACTTATCTAGATGTACATTTCCTATTCAAATATTCAATTCAATTCTTTAAAATTTTTCATTTTCTAAGATTTTTGTGTCCTTGATAAGATATTTTGAATTGTATCTTATTACTAAACAAGGATATCATGATCTATCTTTTTACAATCTTGGAATGCAACTTTCCAATGCATTTTATTATATTTCATTAAATTTTTCACTTTGAATTTGTTATTTTACTATGCAACTCTATATCTCCACTCATGTCACACTTACTTCGAATTGACTTTTATATATCACATTTTATCCATTTATCTTATTTCAACTTTAAAACATATATATTTTAGGTTAAAAAATACTATGTTATGATTCATGCTTACTTAATTTAGTAATTAATAGAAATTCCAACTCACATCTAATTGAGACGAAATAGTATTTATTTGAATCATCTCAATGAGTTCAGTCTAATAAATAATTTATTTCTATAGTTTTTAATATTTTATTATAAAGGGATTTTCTCACAATTTAATTGATATTTAAATTCAATCCTTATTTATCCATCGATTAAGTTAAACTCGATCTCTCTAGTATCGTTTAATGCAATGTTTTTGTTCAATTTACTTTAATTCAATAAATATTTTTAACTCCAATTTTTTTAATTTTTTTGCAACTATAAATCATTTATAATGTGACATTTAAATTGTTTTTGTTAGTTTATATAACATTAATTAAATTTATGTCATTTCAACTTTGATAAAAATTTACTTAATATTAAATTAAACTTTATTATTATTTACACTTATTTAATTTCATTACTAAAAAAAAAGAAATAAATCTTATTTGATGAGTGTAAATATGCCGTATCCAATTGAATATTTGCTATAATATTTTTTAGTTTTTTATTTTCTAATATTTTAATATATTTTGTAAGATATTTTAATTCATACCTAATTTAATGATTAAAGATGTTACTCTTGATCTTCTTATCATCTTGGAATACATTTTTTCTTATAATTTATTCATTACTTCAAAATTTCATCATTGATTTTTTTTACGATGTAATTATACATTTCCTCTTGTCCGACATTTACCGCACCTCTATTTTGTTGTATCACATTTCATCATTTTTTCTTATTTCATCTTTAATATATATTTACCTAGATTTAAAATAATAATTTGTTGTTATTTATTCCTATTTTTATTTTGTCATTCACAATAATTCAAAAAAAAAAAATCTGATCATGATGAAACAAGGCTTGTTAGACTCATTCTGGTAAGGGATATCAAATAAAATATTTTATTTTTATTTTAAAATTTTTTTATTTTCTTTAGCATTAGCAAGTGGTATTAGAAATTTGGATTACTACATAATTTCATTATTGAGGATACAGTAATATATGATAGTAATATCTTAGAATGTTATTCTTTTCTTATAATAATTCCCATTTCTTGAAATCTTTTACCTCTTATATAGTTGGCTAAAATTATAGTAATATCTTATTTTCTTTAATTTTATTTTTTCCTAATTTACTCTAAATTCCCTTCTCATATGTCTTTTACATAACCTTAATTTGGGTATATAGCATTGCTAAAATTTATCTTTTTTTGTCTTTGCTATAAAAATTTATATAAAATTAATTTAAAAACATTTTACTTTTACCCTTATTTAATTTTGTAATTAAAATAATTCCAAATCAGGTCTGATCTAGGTAAGATAAATACCATTTGACTTGTAACAATGTGTTCTATCCAATCAAATATTTATTTGTTTATTTTCTAATATGTTATTCTGCAAATGTTTTATCAAGTTTTATATAGTACTTTGGTTTATACAAAATTTTGTTACAGAGTATTTTACAATCAATGATCTTAGCATCTCAGAAATCAATTTTCTTTTATAATTTTACTCATTTGTTTAAATTTCTTATTTTGATTTGGTTATAAAACTATGAATGTCTAATCTTATCTTATATGACTGTTTATTTTTTAATTTTAAATTTTTTATTTGGTTATAACACTAGAATTGACATTTTTTATAGTTGCTTAAAAGTCAACTTTCTTATATAGTTCACTAAAATTATAGAATTTTTATATTTTTGGTTAAATTAATTTCTAACTATAAATCTCCACTCATGTGACACCTATATCATTATCAATTACTTTAACATAAATCATCTTATTGTACTTCTAAGACACTAGGATGATCGAGTGTAACATCATCAATTATCAAAACATGTCCGAATTAAGATGTCTCTTAAGATATGTTCAAACAATAGAAAATAAAATTATGAAAAAATAACTAAATATATTATTTGAACAAGCTCATCAAGACAAGTCTAATGTTGTTTATTTTCTCTTCATCAAGAATAAATATTATTTTAATATTAATTAAATATATATTAAAGGTAAAATAAGACAAATTGAAGTAATATAAAACAACCAAATCTAATCTAAGTAATTGCTACAAGAAAATTTGGTAAGAAATTAGATCAATTATACATGAAAGTTCTATTCAAAAAAGGTAAGGATATTGACTCTGTCATTTCGAATCATCAAATTATGTAAAATTAAAATTTCCTCTTAAAGAATGCCAAAACACTTGAGAAAAATTAAAAAAATAAATATATATTTCTTTGGATATAGCTCATTGAGGAAAAATAGCCACATTATTTTTTTCCAAATCTAAGCTCGATAGAAGTTGTTGTCAATTTCCAATATAATTAAGAATAAATAAAATTAAATTACTCATTTTTTATTAATTAAATATATAATAAAACAAAAGTGAGGAAAATTAGAGTAATGTAAATAATCAAGTGAAGAGGAAGGAAAGGTCACATGAGAAGGGAATTAAACTTTTATAACAATACACATATTAATTTCAAAAATTCTGAACAAATGAGTTAAATTATACAAAACTATTACATTGTAATATATATAGAGGATCGAATCTAACATCCTTCATTTTAAATCACTTTTGAACCAAATTTTCTCATAAAAAATAAAAAAAGCCTATTTAAGTAAAATATTTAAAATTATAAAATTTAATATTTAATTTGATAGAACTCATCAACAAGAGTCTAATGAAGTCTATTTTGTCTATATCAAAGCTTGTTTTAAATTATCATGAATTACAAAATTAATTAAGCATAAATAATAACAGAAGAAATTTACTTAAAGGTCTTAAAAGAAGAGATTTAGAGTTCCCTAGTAATACCACCAAATCTAAATGACAAATTTCAAAAATGAGATAAATTTTATAAGAAAGACGTTTTCAAAGACTCTAAAGAGATAGAGTTTAAGATCATCTATTATCAAATGAGGTATAAATCAAAATACCTCAAAACACTTTCCAACATTTTACAAAAAAATGTTACTAAATATTAAAATGATAATTTTATTTGATATAGCATGTTATGGGAGTCAAACAACCTGCTTTTGTTGTCAATTTGATCACATTTTTCTTTACTACAAATTACCAAATGTTAATATGCATAAATAATAATAAAGTATATCTTTAATATTAAATTAATATATATTAAAGAAAAAATTAGATTAATTGAAGTGATTCAATATAACAAAAAAAGACGTTTTGATATCAAATGAGAGCAGATTAAGAATTACATAATAACATTACCCAATCAAAAAAAAATATCTTACTAAATAAGATAATATGTGGAAGAAAACATCATTCCATGTTACTATGGAGATTGAATGTAACATCACCAATAATTGAATAAGATACAAATGGCAGTATCCATAAAGTGCATCAAATGTCTATAAAAAATATTTAAAAATATAAAAATAAATATTCACTTACATATTGGTCATTTAGGTGGGTCCAAATATACTTATTTTATCTCATTTGGACCTCGTTTTGAGTTTCTAAAAATAGCCATAGTAAATAGGAATAGAAAAAATAATTTACTTTTTTAACACTAAGAAACTATATATTAAAGAAAAAATAAGATAAATTAAAATAATAAAAATAACAAAAAGAAAACGAAGCAAAGTGTGTGTAAGAAGAGACTTAAAGTTTTATAGTATATAGCCAAACCATGACAAAAAAAACTTGAAAATTGAGATAAATTCTATTTTAAAATTCTTATGAATCAAATCAAATAAAATTAAAATTTTCTTTTATGGGTTGTAAAAAAACCTATTAAATTTTTAATTGCATAGAGCTCATGTGGAAGAGCGAAATGAGGATTATTTCAACTTGATTGAGTTTTTTTTAAAAATTAGTATGAGTTACCAAAATAAATAATTTGAAATAATAATAATTTTTTTAATACTAAGTATTTATTAAAGCTTAAAAATTAAAGTAATATAATACTACCAAATAAAAATAATGTAGCAAACACATGACAAGAGATTTAGAATGGCTTAGCAATATAACCAAATCAAAGAGAAAATTTTGAAGAAATAAGAAATATTTTATGAAAAGATTGCATTCTTAGAATCTTGACAGATTAGCTGTAGTATCATCAATGGTTAAATGATGTACAAATCAAAATATCTCATAAAATGTTAGAAAATGATAGAAAATAATATAATTAAAAAATATAAATAAATACTTAATGAGATATATTTTGCCAGGATTAGCCAAATGTCCTTTGTTTCATTTCCATTAGACATTGTTTGGTGTTACTATGAGTTACCAATGTAACAAATCTTTAGCAATATCAAATTATTTTTTTAATATTTATTGAAAATATATGAAACCTAACAAAAGAAAATTTAAAATAATGTAATATATCCAAATCTATGCAATGTTAATGGTCATATTAGAATTGATATAGAGTTACATAATGGTATAACAAAATTGAAGTAAATATTTGAAAAAATTAGATAAATTGTTTAGGAAAGTGGAATTCCTATATCAAAATATAATCGATGTAACATCCTAGAATGTCAAATCAATAGCCAATAAGATATCTCAAAAAATCAGTACCAAAGTTTAAAAAATAAAATATTTAGAAACATAAAAAATAAATATTTAATTTGAAAGAGATGGTTGTGGTGAATTAAATGATGTTTGTTTGATCTCAATTAGACATCATTTGAAATTAATATGAATTATTAAATCAAATAAGTATAAAAATTCGTATTTATTATTCATAAAATATACAATAAAGTTCAAATGAGTTAAATTGAGAAATATAAATTAACCAAATCAAAGTATTATATAATGTCATATGAGATGATATCTATAGTTAAACAGTAATATAACAAAATAAAAGTTAAAAAAATTTTAAATGTGTTAAATTATAATAGAAAATTGCAATCTAAAAAAGCAAAAAAGATTGAGTGCAACTTCATGATATTCAATTAAAATTACATAAATTGATGTATTGTAACATAATGAAATTATTGTCATGTAAAGGCCATACACGATGTGAATTAGACTATCATATTCTTATAATCAAATAAAAAAAATAAATTTGGATGAATAAGATAAATTTTATGATGAAGTTGCATTTAAATATACTAAATAGATTGCTTAGAATATTCTTAATCCTTAAATTAAGCATGAATACAAATGTCTAAAAAAGCATACCAAAACCCTAAAAAATAGAATATTTAAAATTATACAAATGAATATTTAATTTGATAAAGCTCATGAAGCTTAGTTATGTGACGTTTGCTATGTCTATTTGATTTTGCTTGGAATTACTATAAATTTGTTATACCCGGTAAAATATTATAGGTTTAATCTTCAATAATTCAATTGTGGCTTGGATGATTTCAGATCGACAGTAGGATGACCCAGGAGCTCAATTGGAGGCTATTGGAATTTCTGAAATTTTCTGAGGATTTTTCGGAGCACCGAGATTTTTTTAAAAACCGGAATTTGGATTTTTTTTCTTTTAACGCGCGTGAACCAGACCGGAGCAGTTCAGCGAAGGCGGGGCGGTTCGCCGAGGTGCGTTTGCGCGTGCGTTTGGATAAGCCGCGGATAAGCGGATCGGACGGGCGAGATCAGCGGTGGAGATTAACCGGCTGATCGGGTTTTAAGCGGCGTTTTTGGAAGGTCAACCGGCGCTTAATGGGTCTTAACGGGTTATTACCGGTTTAAGCTGGGTATTTAACCTAAACTGTTCGGCTGTTAGAGTTTGGAACGGCGGCTAGAGGCGAAGTGTTCGCGGCGAACGGCGGTACTTTCCGGCAGCCTTCCAAGGGACTTTTGGTAACCGGAGGTTCGCGGGACAGAGGCGAGCATTTCGGTACCGGTTTCGTTCGGCGAGGAGCTGCGGTTGATCGCGTGCGAACTTCACCGTCGCCGGCGAGCAAAGGTAGGAAATTAAGATTAAATTAGTTATTTAGCAAATTAAAAATATGGATTATTTTGCAAATAGCTACTTGAGCATGCGGATATGGGTTTTTGGAATTGATTAATGCAATTTATTGATTTTAGCATTTTAGGGTTTCTTTTTTTTTATGAAGAAGAATATAAAAAATTTCCGCCGAATTGGAATTTCTGTTCATAGAAGCATGCCTTAGGTTTTGATATTATCATATTGCCATTACTCAGGTTATCTGAATGCTAGAATGATTTTAATTTCATGAATTGGCATAGTTGGATCGGACAACACTTCGGCGAAAATTTTTGCATTGACATTTAGCTTCGCGACTTGATTATATGGAATTTTTAGGCTAGTACGAGCTTTAGGCTAGCGTTCCCTTGCGTTCGGTCGCCGGAAATCGACGGGGAAAACGGAGACTTCCGGAAAGTCGACGGTTAGAATTTCGCGGGCGACGGGCGAAGGAAAGGGATGAATTAGGGCTAATTAGGGATTAGTCTTATTATTAAGTGAATAATTATTTTAATTATTAATATTTATATGTTAAGCGTCGGCCCGAATTCGGATTATTAACTTCGGCCGGCGGGGTTCTCGGCTTAGCGCGTAAGGGTTCTGAACCGGCGACGAGAACGGTTCAGGGGAGTGCGGCGCGGATGAGAGAGAAGCGGAAGAAAAAAAAAAAATTTAATTCTGAAATTAATCCGAATTTTCGGAAAAAGGATATGCGGATTTTAAATTCGGAAATTTATTCCGAATTTCGGAAAATGGATAAAGGGCAGAAATTTATTTTGGAAACTAAAGTTTCCTGAAGTGAGGAAGAGGTGATTTTTGGAAATCACGTAGCCAAGTTGAAATTGACTGTTGGAAATTACCCATAAATTCAGTGCAGCTGGATTAGTTGGAAGGAAGTGTGACACTTGGGTGCTACCAGAAAAGTCAGAATTTTGGTACAGTTCGTGTTGCTTGGATGGCAATGACATGGATTGAGTCAGTTTACTCAGTGTTGGCATATTTCATGGATTGGCATATTGGACCGGACTACTATAGGCCCTATATGATGTTTTAGGGTAGTTGTGGTAGGTAACTGTGCGGTACAGACTTAGCTTTCACAGTATACATGTGGACTGGTGTGCGCCTTGTTGTATCTGGACACATGTTGCCGAATCTTGGACTTAGAGCTTGGCAATGACTGTAGGGGCGTGAGCTTCTATGGAAATTGTTGGGAGAAGACTTCTTGGGACGGTGGCTGAGTCGATCTCTTCTGGTCCATGAGTGTAGGCCTGCGCGCCTGAGAGTGGCAGTGGCAGGGGTGACTCGCCGTGGCTAGTCAAGTGTGTAGGCCTGCGTGCCTGAGGGTGGCAGGGGTGTCTCACGTTGGCTAGAGATCTATGTGACTGGTTCTGTCTATAGTCTCAAGAAGATTGATTGAGGAGAGACGCTGCGGTGTCGGGTGCTAGGCGTTGTGATGCGTGCACAGAGATGGGTGTGTCCCGCTGGCATGCTTTGCCTAGGCGCCATGGGTGCGCAGAGATGGGCGTGTCCCGCTGGCATGCTGCCTGGGAGCACAGAGGAGAGCTACTCTGGTGTGACTGGGGGTGACTGTGGTTGGTCAGAGTCTGGGACTGAGAGTGCCTTTCCACCCAACATTGTTATGCTGTATTTCTATACTCTTACTATTATCCTTCTCTTGCATGAGAGTTTTTTTTTACTAGCTGTCTTTCCTACTGGGCGTAGCTCATTCCTTTATTATCTATATTTTTCCAGTGGCTCGCCAGACTTGACGCCACCCAGCTTTAGGTGGGATCGTGATCAGTAGGCTAGTGGAGGGATGTGATCTGTGATTTTCTGAGACATTCTGGTTAGTTGATTGTTGCTATTGGATGTATTCAGTGAGACTGTTATTCTTATGTCTTGTATTATGTGAGGGTGATTCTGACTCATGTACTCGGATGGATGATGTGGTATTTGATGGACTGTGACTTTTCATATGAGTTACATTTTTATAAACTATTTTATTTTCTATCTTGACGGTATGGTGTGTGGAGCACCATTTCATATCGGTGGATGTTATATATATATTTTTTTTTTTGTTGATGGTGAGGTCATTACATGACTATGGAACTTAACCTTGGGGGTTCAGACTTCTATTAGATCGGTTCTCCTACCGGTATGGGTTAGGAGTATTGGGTCTAGTAGGAGTAACATTGCGCGAGTTCATCAGTTAATTCAGGAGTCATGAACCTGATTTGATGGTGTGCCCGGGAGATGGGATCCACATAGTTAAGGAAAGTAGGTGTGTAATGATGTGTTATATCCTATGTTTTTCGTAGGCTACTCAGGTTGGTATGGGACGATCTGAGCTGTCTATATGTAAAAAAAAAAAAAAAAAAAACTTGGGTGTAACAAGAGTTGTATCAGAGCCCTAGGTTAGGATAGTGGGGCTAGACATGTATAGAAGTTCAACCCAAGGTGGGGAGAACTGTTGGTCATTTTATTATACTATGGTAGTCCGTATGCCAAAGGCCAAATGACGACTCTAATGCCAGATTAGCTTCTTTGACAGTATGGCTGATACCAGGAGACTTTCCGTTCGTGGAGCAGCTAGAGGCAGACCTGTATCTGCTACTTCTACCCCGGAGACGATCCCAGCATTGCCAGTTGAGCCAGCCGTGAATCGTTGGATCGATGCCTTTATGCGGCTGCGTCCGCGGAGTTTCAGTGGGTCGGCTGACCCAGCGGTGGCAGATGACTGGATGGCTCATATGCTTGAGCTGTTTGATGCTTTGGGATGTCCACTCGGCAGGAGGGTAGTACTTGCTGCTCTAGTATTGGAGGGAGAGGCTGCTACCTGGTGGAGAGGCCAGTGGTGCGCTGTGTTTGGGGAGGCCCAGAACAGCGAGATAGCTTGGGAGGACTTTGTTGAGGCATTCAGGGAGTGCTACATTCTGGCTTCTGCCATGTCTCAGTCCAGGAGGGACCTTATACACCTCAGGCAGGGCCAGATGTCAGTGAACGACTACTTATCGAGATTCACTTATCTGGCGAGGTATGCCGCAGAGCTGGTACCATCTGAGGAGTGCAGATGTGAGATGTTCTTGGAGGGACTTCGTCCTATGCTGCAGCGTCAGTTGGTTGTGAGCCGGTTTGCCAGATTTCGTGACTTAGTGGAGGCTGCGAGATCCGTTGAGCTTATTGACATCCGGATGGAGGCCCAGAGAGAGGCTCACAACAAGAGGAAGGGATTCAGAAATGCCCAACAGAACAAAAAGGACAAGAGACACAGAGGTCATCGAGGTACCCAGGAGGGCGTGGTCCAGCCACGGCCTATTTCTGAGAGGCCAGTACAGCAGACAGGTACTCGGACTGGGGGGATTATTTGCTACCACTGTCAGCAGCCAGCACACAAAAGGTACGACTGCCCGTTATGGAAGAAACAGAGGATCACAGGACCGGTTGGTTCATCTGAAGGACAGCCCAGAGTATTTGGATTGACTCGGCAGCAGGCTTCAGAGTCACCAGAAGTGATCATAGGTATCTTTTATTTTGACAACGTACAGTGCGTGACTTTGTTTGATACTTGTGCATCTCATTCTTTTGTTGCTGAGAAGATCTGGAATCAGATATCAGGATCCAAGGGTTATTTAAAAGAACTCTTACTGGTTAGGCTTCCTGATGGGAAATAGATTCCCACTGTTCAGAAGACTGATGGGTTTATTCGGATTAGTGGACACGAGTTCGTGACAGAGTTGATATGTGTGCCGCTAACAGACTTCGACATCATTTTGGGGATGGATTGGTTGTGCTACCATGCAGTGGTTCTGGATTGTTGCGAGAAGAAGGTTAGGATCAGGGTGCCTGGTTCGGAGGATGTGATATACTTTGGTCTGAACAGGCAGATTCCCCTGATCTCAGTTCTTCAGGTAGAGAGACTAGTGAGGAAGGGTTGTACTGGTTGGTTGGCTTATGAGGCAGATAGCCAAGCCACCACTACCCTTATGTCAAATATTCCAGTGGTGAGAGACTTCTCTATGGTTTTTCCAGAGGAATTGCCTGGACTTCCACCAGCTAGGGAAGTGGAGTTTTCGATTGATTTGGAGGCAGGAGTAGCTCCTATTGCTAGAGCTCCCTACAGGATGGCTCCAGCCGAGCTAGCAGAGTTGAAGACTCAGTTGCAGGACTTATTAGACAAGGGACTCATAAGCCCCAGTTGTTCACCTTGGGGTTCCCCTGTCTTATTCGTCAAGAAAAAAGATGGTAGTATGAGGTTGTGTGTGGATTATAGGGAATTGAATAAGGTTACGATTCGTAACCGATATCCTTTACCACGTATTGATGATTTACTAGACCAGCTGCAGGGGGCAACTGTGTTCTCCAAGATCGACTTGCGTTCGGGTTATCACCAGATCCGGATTAGAGATTCTGATATACCCAAGACAGCCTTTCGTACTAGATATGGACATTATGAGTTCACAGTGTTACTTTTTGGATTGACTAATGCTCCAGCAGTGTTTATGAATCTGATGCATCAAGTTTTTCATGCCTTCTTGGACCAGTTTGTGATCATATTTATAGATGATATATTGATTTATTCCAGAGATAGGGAGGCTTATACAGATCAGTTGAGGATAGTGCTCACAGTATTGCAGGAGAATGAGCTGTATGCAAAATTCTCCAAGTGTTCTTTTTGGCTAGACTTAGTAACATTCTTGGGACATATTGTCAGTACAGAAGGCGTGGCTGTTGATCCTAGCAAGATACGAGCTATTATTGACTGGAAACGACCATCTTCCGTCACTGAGATCCGTAGTTTCCTTGGTCTGGCAGGTTATTATAGGAAATTTGTTCCTCACTTTTCTAGACTAGCCGCTCCACTGACACAACTGACCCGGAAGGGAAAATCTTTTGAGTGGTCAGAGAGTTGTGAGAACAGTTTCCTAGAGCTGAAGCAGAGGCTTAGTACCGCTCCAGTATTGATTTTACCCACTCAAGGGAAGCCTTATCAAATGTACACTGATGCTTCACATATAGGCTTGGGAGCTGTACTGATGCAGGATGGCAGGGTTGTGGCGTATGCTTCGAGACAACTGAAGGATCATGAGAAGAATTATCCCACTCATGACTTGGAGTTAGCTGCTATCATATTTGCCTTAAAAATATGGAGGCATTATTTATATGGAGTGTCCGTAGATTGCTTCTCTGATCACAAGAGTCTTAAGTATCTATTCACTCAGAAGGAACTGAATTTGAGGCAAAGGAGATGGTTGGAATTGATAAAAGACTATGAGCTGGTGATAAATTACTACGAGGGTAAGGCTAATCCTGTTGCTGATGCTTTGAGCAGGCACGCAGTTATGCATACTACGTTAGCCTGTGACTCTATACTGGAATTGGATTGGGATGTTGAAAGATGTCAGGAACAGTTGTCTGTTCAGAGACTGGTTCACAGACTCAGCTCGTTGACTATTCGGGCTGACTGGTTATCTGAGATGCGTGATCTTCAGCTTTGTGATGAAGAGCTGAAGGAGAAGTTTGAGTTGGCATCACAGGGATTGGGAGGAGACTTTACTCTCAGAAACGACATTTTGACTTTCAGGGGTCGCTGGTGTGTGCCATCACATTAGGAGTTCAGGGAGAGGATCCTTCGACAGGCTCATTATGGAACTTTTGCTATGCACCCTGGAGAAGTCAAGATGTACAGGAATTTGAGGAGTGTTTTCTGGTGGAGAGGTTTGAAGGCAGATGTTGCTGCTTTTGTTAGGAAGTGCCTTACATGTCAGCAAGTTAAGGCCGAGCACCAGAGACCTGGAGGATTGTTACAGAGATTGTCGATTCCGGAGTGGAAATGGGATGACATCACTACGGACTTTGTGACTGGTCTTCCTCGTACCAGACAAGGTTTTGACGCCATTTGGGTCATCGTGGATCGATTGACCAAGTCAGCCCATTTCTTATCAATTAAGAAGACGGATTCAGCGGCACAGTTGGCAGAGGTATATATTCAGCAGATTGTCAGATTGCATGGGATTCCCCGATCTATTATTTCTAACAGAGACGCCAAGTTCACATCACAGTTTTGGAGGAGCTTACACACTTCCTTGGGTACACAGTTGAAGTTCAGTACTGCTTATCATCCTCAGACAGATGGACAGTCTGAGCTGACTATTCGGACCTTAGAGGATTTGCTACGCCTGAGCATACAGACTTACTCAGCTGATTGGGCCATACGGTTACCCTTGGTAGAATTTGTGTATAATAACAGTTTTCAGGCGTCGATTGGTATGGCACCTTACGAGGCACTATATGGACGTCGGTGTAGATCTCCTCTTTGTTGGGAGGAGGGTGATTCCAGGAGAGTGTGGGGACCCCAGATTATGGAGGAGACCACAGCGGAAGTCAAGTTATTGCAGGACAGATTACGTACTGTGCAAGATCGCCAGACGAAATATTATGATCCTAAGCACAGAGCTGTTGAGTTCTCTATGGGAGATAGGGTATTCCTGAAGATCAGTCCTATGCGAGGTCTATTCAGGTTTGGCAAGTCTTCTAAGCTTCGACCTTGTTACATTGGACCCTATCCTATTCTGGAGAGGATTGGTGAAGTGGCTTACAGGTTGGCACTTCCTGAGCATCTGTCTGGGATTCACAATGCGTTTCATGTTTCGAATCTCAAGTGATATGTGTCAGATCCTTCTCATTGCATCGGTGATGATCTTCCTGGTTTGCAAGTGGCACCATATTCTTCTTATGTGGAACTGCCAGTTCGCATCCTCGAGGAGAGCAGCAGGCATCTGAGGAACAGGTCGTTTCCTATGGTCAAGGTTCTGTGGAATAGACATGACGAAAGGGAGGCAACCTGGGAGCTAGAGCAGGATGTTGCGGAAAAGTGGCCGGAACTTCTTGCTGAATTTCGAGGGCGAAATTCCTGATAAGGTGGGGAGATTGTTATACCCGGTAAAATATTATAGGTTTAATCTTCAATAATTGAATTGTGGCTTGGATGATTTCAGATCGACAGTAGGATGAGCCAGGAGCTCAATTGGAGGCTATTGGAATTTCTGAAATTTTCTGAGGATTTTTCGGAGCACCGAGATTTTTTTAAAAACCGGAATTTGGATTTTTTTTCTTTTACCGCGTGTGAACCGGACCGGAGCGGTTCAGCGAAGGCGGGGCGGTTCGCCGAGGTGCGTTTGAGCGTGCGTTTGGATAAGCCGCGGATAAGCGGATCGGACGGGCGAGATCAGCGGGGGAGATTAACCGGCTGATCGGGTGTTAAGCGGCGTTTTTGGAAGGTCAACCGGCGCTTAATGGGTCTTAACGGGTTATTACCTGTTTAAGCTGGGTATTTAACCTAAACTGTTCGGCTGTTAGGGTTTGGAACGGCGTCTTGAGGCGAAGCGTTCGCCGCGAACGGCGGTACTTTCCGGCAGCCTTCCAAGGGGCTTTTGGTAACCGGAGGTTCGCGGGACAGAGGCGAGCATTTGGGTACCGGTTTCGTTCGGCGGGGAGCTGCTGTTGATCGCGTGCGAACTTCACCGTCGCCGGCAAGCAAAGGTAGGAAATTCAGATTAAATTAGTTATTCAGCAAATTAAAAATATGGATTATTTTACAAATAGCTACTTGAGCATGCGGATATGGGTTTTTGGAATTGATTAATGCAATTTATTGATTTTAGCATTTTAGGGTTTCTTTTTTTTTATGAAGAAGAATATATAAAATTTCCGCCGAATTGGAATTTCTGTGCATAGAAGCATGCCTTAGGTTTTGTTATTATCATATTGCCATTATTCAGGTTATCTGAATGTTAGAATGATTTTAATTTCATGAATTGGCATAGTTGGATCGGACAACACTTCGGCAAAAATTTTTGCATGGACATTTAGCTTCGCGACTTGATTATATGGAATTTTTAGGCTAGTACGAGCTTTAGGCTAGCGTTCCCTTGCGTTCGGTCGCCGGAAATCGACGGGGAAAACGGAGACTTCCAGAAAGTCGACGGTTAGAATTTCGCGGGCGACGGGTGAAGGAAGGGGATGAATTAGGGCTAATTAGGGATTAGTCTGATTATTAAGTGAATAATTATTTTAATTATTAATATTTATATGTTAAGAGTCGGCCCGAATTCGGATTATTAACTTCGGCCGGCGGGGTTCTCGGCTCAGCGCGTAAGGGTTCCGAACCGGCGACGAGAACCGGTTCAGGGGAAGAGCGGCGCGGATGAGAGAGAAGCGGTAGAAAAAAAAAAAAAAATTTAATTCGGAAATTAATCCGAATTTTCGGAAAAAGGATATGCGGATTTTAAATTCGGAAATTTATTCCGAATTTCGGAAAATGGATAAAGGGCAGAAATTTATTTTGGAAACTAAAGTTTCCTGAAGTGAGGAAGAGGTGATTTTTGGAAATCACGTAGCCAAGTTGAAATTGACTGTTGGAAATTACCCATAAATTCAGTGCAGCTGGATTAGTTGGAAGGAAGTGTGACACTTGAGTGCTACCAGAATAGTCAGAATTTTGGTACAGTTTGTGTTGCTTGGATGGCAATGACATGGATTGAGTCAGTTTACTCAGTGTTGCCATATTTCATGGATTGGCATATTGGACCGGATTACTATAGGCCCTATATGATGTTTTAGGGTAGTTGTGGTAGGTAACTTTGCGGTACAGGCTTAGCTTTCACAGTATACATGTGGACTGGTATGCGCCTTGTTGTATCTGGAAACATGTTGCCGAATCTTGGAGTTAGAGCTTGGCAATGACTGTAGGGGCGTGAGCTTCTATGGAAATTGTTGGGAGAGGGCTTCTTGGGACGGTGGCTGAGTCGATCTCTTCTGGTCCATGAGTGTAGGCTTGCGCGCCTGAGAGTGGCAGTGGCAGGGGTGACTCGCCGTGGCTAGTCAAGTGTGTAGGCCTACGTGCCTGAGGGTGGCAGGGGTGTCTCACATTGGCTAGAGATCTATGTGACTGGTTCTGTCTATAGTCTCCAAAAGATTGATTGACGAGAGACGCTGCGGTGTCGGGTGTCGGGTGTTAGGCGTTGTGATGCGTGCACAGAGATGGGCGTGTCCCGCTAGCATGCTTTGCCTAGGCGCCATGCGTGCGCAGAGATGGGAGTGTCCCGCTGGCATGCTGCCTGGGAGCACAGAGGAGAGCTACTCTGGTGTGACTGGGGGTGACTGTGGTTGGTCAGAGTCTGGGACTGAGAGTGCCTTTCCACCCTACATTGTTATGCTGTATTTCTATACTCTTACTATTATCCTACTCTTGCATGATAGTTTTTTTTTAATAGCTGTCTTTCCTACTGGGCGTAGCTCATTCCTTTATTATCTATATTTTTCCAGTGGCTCGGCAGACTTGACGCCACCCAGCTTTAGGTGGGATCGTGATCAGTAGGCTAGTGGAGGGATCTGATCTGTGATTTTCTGAGACATTCTGTTTAGTTGATTGTTGCTATTGGATGTATTCAGTGAGACTGTTATTCTTATGCCTTGTATTATGTGAGGGTGATTCTGACTTATGTACTCGGATGGATGATGTGGTATTTGATGGACTGTGACTTTTCATATGAGTTACATTTTTATACACTAACTTATTTTCTATCTTGACGGTATGGTGTGTGGAGCACCATTTCATATCGGTGGATTTTATATATATATTTTTTTTTGTTGATGGTGAGGTCATTACATGACTATGGAACTTAACCTTGGGGGTTCAGACTTCTATTAGATCGGTTCTCCTACCGGTATGGGTTAGGAGTATTGGGTCTAGTAGGAGTAACATTGCACGAGTTCATCATTTAATTCAGGAGTCATGAACCTGATTTGACGGTGTGCCCGGGAGATGGGATCCACATAGTTAAGGAAAGTAGGTCTGTAATGATGTGTTATATCCTATGTTTTTCGTAGGCTACTGAGGTTGGTATGGGACGATCTGAGCTGTCTATATGTAAAAAAAAAAAAAAAAACTGGGGTGTAACAAGAGTGGTATCAGATTCCTAAGTCAGGATAGTGGGGCTAGACATGTATAGAAGTTCAACCCAAGGTGGGGAGAACTGTTGGTCATTTTATTATACTATGGTAGTCCGTATGCCAAAGGCCAAATGACGACTCTAATGCCAGATTAGCTGCTTTGACAGTATGGCTGATACCAGGAGACTTTCCGTTCGTGGAGCAGCTAGAGGCAGACCTGTATCTGCTACTTCTACCCCGGAGACGATCCCAGCATTGCCAGTTGAGCCAGCCGTGGATCGTTGGATCGATGCCTTTATGCGGCTGCGTCCGCGGAGTTTCAGTGGGTCGGCTGACCCAGCGAGGGCAGATGACTGGATGGCTCATATGCTTGAGTTGTTTGATGCTTTGGGATGTCCACTCGACAGGAGGGTAGTACTTGCTGCTCTAGTATTGGAGGGAGAGGCTGCTACCTGGTGGAGAGGCCAGCGGCGCACTGTGTTTGGGGACGCCCAGAACAGCGAGATAGCTTGGGAGGACTTTGTTGAGGCATTCAGGGAGTTCTACATTCTGGCTTCTGCCATGTCTCAGTCCAGGAGGGACCTTATACACCTCAGGTAGGGCCAGATGTCAGTGAACGACTACTTATCGAGATTCACTTATCTGGCGAGGTATGCCGCAGAGCTGGTACCATCTGAGGAGCGCAGATGTGAGATGTTCTTGGAGGGACTTCGTCCTATGCTACAGCGTCAGTTGGTTGTGAGCCGGTTTGCCAGATTTCGTGACTTAGTGGAGGCTGCAAGATCCGTTGAGCTTATTGACATCCGGATGGAGGCCCAGAGAGAGGCTCACAATAAGAGGAAGGGATTCAGAAATGCCCAACAGAACAAAAAGGACAAGAGACACAGAGGTCATCGAGGTACCCATGAGGGCGTCGTCCAGCCACGGCCTATTACCGAGAGGCCAGTGCAGCAGACAGGTACTCGGACTGTGGGGATTATTTGCTACCACTGTCAGCAGCCAGGACACAAAAGGTATGACTACCCGTTATGGAAGAAACTGAGGATCACAGGACCGGTTGGTTTATCTGGGGGACAGCCCAGATTATTTGGATTGACTCGGCAGCAGGCTTCAGAGTCACCAGAAGTGATCACAGGTATGCTTTATTTTGGCAACGTACAGTGCGTGACTTTGTTTGATACTGGTGCATCTCATTCTTTTGTTGCTGAGAAGATCTAGAATCAAATATCAGGATCCAAGGGTTATTTAAAAGAACCCTTACTGGTTAGGCTTCCTTGTTATACCCAGTAAAAAAGTTTTATGTTAATCTTTAATGAATTAATTTTTGGCTTGGATGATTTCAGATCGACAGTAGGATGAGCCAGGAGCTCAATCAGAGGCTAATGGAATTTCTGAAATTTCTAGGGATTTTTCGGAGCACCGAGGTAATTTTTAAGTAATTTTCCCTGTTTAATTAGATTTATTGGATTTTTAGAAATTCGAAAATCCATTTAAATTAAACCGGAAATTTGTTTTTACCGTGCGTGAACCGGACCGGAACGGTTCAGCGGAGGCGGAGACGGTTCGCCGAGTGAGTTTGCGCGTGCGTTCTGATAAGCGGATCGGACGGTCGTGATCGACGGTTGGGATTGAACCGGCTGATCGGGTGCTTACCGTGTCGAAAGCGTGTCAACGGCGCGTAATGGGTTTCACCGTGTCGGCCAGAAATATAAAACCCTCGCGAAACGATTAGGGTTCGTTCGGCCGACCGATAGAGAGAGTTTTTCCGGCGTACGGCGCGTGATTCCGGCGTCCTGGCAAGGGGCTTTTTGTACCTGGAGATTCACGGGAACGAGGAGAGTCAATTCGTACCGGATTCGTTCGGCGAGGAGCTGCGGCGAGCTGCGGATGAAGTTCACCGTCGCCGGCGTCGTTGAGGTAGGAAATTCAGTTTAAATTAGTGATTTAGTAGAAAATTAAAAGCATGAAATACTTTGCTTAATGAAAACAAGCATGTGGATGAAAATCGGATTTAATTGAATGCTAATTTGTGTCTTTTGCAAATTTCGGAATTCCTGGAAAAATTCCCATTTCGCCGAAAAAAAAAAATTCATTAATGCTTAGGAGCATGTTAGGAAATTGTCCTCCTTGTTCGCAGTCGCCGGAAATCGACGGAAGGATCGTATTGGTCGGCAATGGCGGCGGCTAGGGTTTCGCGGGAGCCGGGCGGAGGAAGGAGATGGATTAGGATTTAGTTAATTAGTTAATAATTAATCGTAAATTAATTAATTAACAATTATTAACTTAAATTGGTGCGGATGAGAGAGAAGCGGAAGGATTTATAATTCGGAAATTAATTCCGAATTTTCGGAAATGATTTATTTAATTTTAATGCGGCGCGGAAGAGGAAAGACGGGAGGAATTAAATTCGGAAATTTATCCCGAATTTTCGGAAAAAAAAGATATATAACATCCTCAGATAAAATATGGCACTCCACACACCATACTCCAAGACAATAAAATAAAACAGTGAATGAAACTACATTACAAGAATAAGATCCAAGTCCAACAAGTGCAATATTATCCAACCAGAAACATAAGTCAGAATTTCCCTCACATATTACATGACATATGGAACTTAACCATGGGGGTTCAGACTTCTAATAGACCGGTTCTCCTACCCGTAGGGGTTAGGAGTATTGGGTCTAGTAGGAGTAACATTGCGCGAGTCCATCTGTTAATTCAGGAGTCATGAACCTGATTTGACGGTGTACCCGGGAGATGGGATCCACATTGTTAAGGGAAGTAGGTGTGTAATGATGTGTTATATCCTATGTTTTCGTAGGCTACTCAGGTTGGTATGGGACGATCTGAGCTGTCTATATAAAAAAAAAAAATTGTATGCCAAAAATCAGCCTAGGAAAAAATGGGGTGTAACATTCCTGATGGGAAAGAGATTCCCACTGTTCAGAAGACTGATGGGTTTATTCTGATTAGTGGACACGAGTTCGTGACAGAGTTGATATGTGTGCCGCTAACAGACTTCGACATCATTTTGGGGATGGATTGGTTGTGCTACCATGCAGTGGTTCTGGATTGTTGCGAGAAGATGGTTAGGATCAGGGTGCCTGGTTCAGAGGATGTGTATACTTTGGTCTGAACAGACAGATTCCCCTGATCTCAATTCTTCAGGCAGAGAGACTAGTGAGGAAGGGTTGTACTGGTTGGTTGGCTTATGTGGCAGATAGCCAAGCCACCACTACCCTTATGTCAAATATTCCAGTGGTGAGAAACTCCTCTATGGTTTTTCCAGAGGAATTGCCTGGACTTCCACCAGCTAGGGAAGTGGAGTTTTTGATTGATTTGGAGGCAGGAGTAGCTCCTATTGCTAGAGCTCCCTACAGGATGGCTCCAGCCGAGCTAGTAGAGTTGAAGACTCAGTTGCAGGACTTATTAGACAAGGGACTCATACGCCCCAGTTGTTCACCTTGGGGTGCCCCTGTCTTATTCGTCAAGAAAAAAGATGGTAGTATGAGGCTATGTGTGGATTATAGGGAATTGAATAAGGTTACGATTCGTAACCGGTACCCTTTACCACGTATTGATGATTTACTAGATCAGCTGCAGGCGGTAACTGTGTTCTCCAAGATCGACTTGCGTTCGGGTTATCACCATATCCGGATTAGAGATTCTGATATACCCAAGACAGCCTTCCGTACTAGATATGGACATTATGAGTTCACAGTGTTACCTTTTGGATTGACTAATGCTCCAGCAGTGTTTATGAATCTGATGCATCAAGTTTTTCATGCCTTCTTGGACCAGTGTGTGATCATATTTATAGACGATATATTGATTTATTCCAGAGATAGGGAGGCTCATACAGATCAGTTGAGGACAGTGCTCACAGTATTGCAGGAGAATGAGCTGTATGCAAAATTCTCCAAGTGTTCTTTTTGGCTAGACTTAGTAACATTCTTGGGACATATTGTCAGTACAGAAGGCGTGGCTGTTGATCCTAGCAAGATACGAGCTATTATTTACTGGAAACGACCATCTTCCGTCACTGAGATCCGTAGTTTCCTTGGTCTGGCATGTTATTATAGGAAATTTGTTCCTCACTTTTCTAGACAGGCCCCTCCACTGACACAACTGACCCGGAAGGGAAAATCTTTTGAGTGGTCAGAGAGTTGTGAGAACAGTTTCCTAGAGCTGAAGCAGAGGCTTAGTACCGCTCTAGTATTGATTTTACCCACTCAAGGGAAGCCTTATCAGATGTACACTGATGCTTCACATATAGGCTTGGGAGCTGTACTGATGCAGGATGGCAGGGTTGTGGCGTATGCTTCGAGACAACTGAAGGATCATGAGAAGAATTATCCCACTCATGACTTGGAGTTAGCTGCTATCATATTTGCCTTAAAAATATGGAGGCATTATTTATATGGAGTGTCCGTAGATTGCTTCTCTGATCACAAGAGTCTCAAGTATCTATTCACTCAGAAGGAACTGAATTTGAGGCAAAGGAGATGGTTGGAATTGATAAAAGACTATGAGCTGGTGATAAATTACTGCGAGGGTAAGGCTAATCCTGTTGCTGATGCTTTGAGCAGGCACGCAGTTATGCATACTACGTTAGCCTGTGACTCTATACTGGACTTGGATTGGGATGTTGAAAGATGTCAGGAACAGTTGTCTGTTCAGAGACTGGTTCACAGACTCAGCTCGTTGACTATTCGGGCTGACTGGTTATCTGAGATGCGTGATCTTCAGCTTTGTGATGAAGAGCTGAAGGAGAAGTTTGAGTTGGCATCACAGGGATTGGGAGGAGACTTTACTCTCAGAAACGACATTTTGACTTTCAGGGGTCGCTGGTGTGTGCCATCACATTAGGAGTTCAGGGAGAGGATCCTTCGACAGGCTCATTATGGAACTTTAGCTATGCACCCTGGAGAAGTCAAGATGTACAGGAATTTGAGGAGTGTTTTTTGGTGGAGAGGTTTGAAGGCAGATGTTGCTGCTTTTGTTAGGAAGTGCCTTACATGTCAGCAAGTTAAGGCCGAGCACCAAAGACCTGGAGGATTGTTGCATAGATTGCCGATTCCGGAGTGGAAATGGGATGACATCACTAAGGACTTTGTGACTGGTCTTCCTCGTACCAGACAAGGTTTTGACGCCATTTGGGTCATCGTGGATCGATTGACCAAGTCAGCCCATTTCTTATCAATTAAGAAGACGGATTCAGCGGCACAGTTGGCAGAGGTATATATTCAGCAGATTGTCAGATTGCATGGGATTCCCCGATCTATTATTTCTAACAGAGACGCCAAGTTCACATCACAGTTTTGGAGGAGCTTACACACTGCCATGGGTACACAGTTGAAGTTCAGTACTGCTTATCATCCTCCGACAGATGGACAGTATGAGCGGACTATTCGGACCTTAGAGGATTTGCTACGCCTGAGCATACAGACTTACTCAGCTGATTGGGCAATACGGTTACCCTTGGTAGAATTTGTTTATAATAACAGTTTTCAGGCGTCGATTGGTATGCCACCTTACGAGGCACTATATGGACGTCGGTGTAGATCTCCTCTTTGTTGGGAGGAGGGTGATTCCAGGAGAGTGTGGGGACCCCAGATTGTGGAGGAGACCGCAGCGGAAGTCAAGTTATTGCAGGACAGATTACGTACTGTGCAAGATCGCCAGACGAAATATTACGATCCTAAGCACAGAGCTGTTGAGTTCTCTATGGGAGATAGGGTATTCCTGAAGATCAGTCCTATGCGAGGTCTATTCAGGTTTGGCAAGTCTTCTAAGCTTCGACCTCGTTACATTGGACCCTATCCTATTCTGGAGAGGATTGGTGAAGTGGCTTACAGGTTGGCACTTCCTGAGCATCTGTCTGGGATTCACAATGTGTTTCATGTTTCGAATCTCAAGAGATATGTGTCAGATCCTTCTCATTGCATCGGTGATGATCTTCTTGGTTTGCAAGTGGCACCAGATTCTTCTTATGTGGAACTGCCAGTTCGCATCCTCGAGGAGAGCAGCAGGCAGCTGAGGAACAGGTCGTTTCCTATGGTCAAGGTTCTGTGGAATAGACATGACGAAAGGGAGGCAACCTGGGAGCTAGAGTAGGATGTTGCGGAAAAGTGGCCGGAACTTCTTGCTGAATTTCGAGGGCAAAATTCCTGATAAGGTGGGGAGATTGTTATACCCGGTAAAATATTATAGGTTTAATCTTCAATAATTCAATTGTGGCTTGGATGATTTTAGATCGACAGTAGGATGAGCCAGGAGCTCAATTGGAGGCTATTGGAATTTCTGAAATTTTCTGAGGATTTTTCGGAGCACCGAGATTTTTTTAAAAACCGGAATTTGGATTTTTTTTCTTTTACCGCGTGTGAACCGGACCGGAGCGGTTCAGCGAAGGCGGGGCGGTTCGCCGAGGTGCGTTTGCGCGTGCGTTTGGATAAGCCGCGGACAAGCGGATCGGACGGGCGAGATCAGCGTTGGAGATTAACCGGCTGATCGGGCGTTAAGCGGCGTTTTTGGAAGGTCAACCGGCGCTTAATGGGTCTTAACGGGTTATTACCGATTTAAGCTGGGTATTTAACCTAAACTGTTCGGCTGTTAGGGTTTGGAAAGGCGGCTTGAGGCGAAGCGTTCGCCGCGAACGGCGGTATTTTCCGGCAGCCTTCCAAGGGGCTTTTGGTAACCGGAGGTTCGCGGGACAGAGGCGAGCATTTCGGTACCGGTTTCGTTCGGCGAGGAGCTGCGGTTGATCGCGTGCGAACTTCACCGTAGCCGGCGAGCAAAGGTAGGAAATTCAGATTAAATTAGTTATTTAGCAAATTAAAAATATGGATTATTTTGCAAATAGCTACTTGAGCATGCGGATATGGGTTTTTGGAATTGATTAATGCAATTTATTGATTTTAGCATTTTAGGGTTTCTTTTTTTTTATGAAGAAGAATATATAAAATTTCTGCCGAATTGGAATTTCTGTGCATAGAAGCATGCCTTAGGTTTTGTTATTATCATATTACCATTATTCAGGTTATCTGAATGCTAGAATGATTTTAATTTCATGAATTGGCATAGTTGGATCGGACAACACTTCGGCGAAAATTTTTGCATGGACCTTTAGCTTCGCGACTTGATTATATGGAATTTTTAGGCTAGTAGGAGCTTTAGGCTAGCGTTCCCTTGCGTTCGGTCGCCGGAAATCGACGGGGAAAACGGAGACTTCCGGAAAGTCGACGGTTAGAATTTCGCGGGCGACGGGTGAAGGAAGGGGATGAATTAGGGCTAATTAGGGATTAGTCTGATTATTAAGTCAATAATTATTTTAATTATTAATATTTATATGTTAAGCGTCGGCCCGAATTCGGATTATTAACTTCGGCCGGCGGGGTTCTCGGCTCAGCGCGTAAGGGTTCCGAACCGGCGACGAGAACCGGTTCAGGGGAAGTGCGGCGCGGATGAGAGAGAAGCGGAAGAAAAAAAAAATTAAATTTAATTCGGAAATTAATCCTAATTTTCGGAAAAAGGATATGCGGATTTTAAATTCAGAAATTTATTCCGAATTTCGGAAAATGGATAAAGGGCAGAAATTTATTTTGGAAACTAAAGTTTCCTGAAGTGAGGAAGAGGTGATTTTTGGAAATCACGTAGCCAAGTTGAAATTGACTGTTGGAAATTACCCATAAATTCAGTGCAGCTGGATTAGTTGGAAGGAAGTGTGACACTTGGGTGCTACCAGAATAGTCAGAATTTTGGTACAGTTTGTGTTGCTTGGATGGCAATGACATGGATTGAGTCAGTTTACTCAGTGTTGGCATATTTCATGGATTGGCATATTGGACTGGACTACTATAGGCCCTATATGATGTTTTAGGGTAGTTGTGGTAGGTAACTGTGCGGTACAGGCTTAGCTTTCACAGTATACATGTGGACTGGTATGCGCCTTGTTGTATCTGGACACATGTTGCCGAATCTTGGAGTTAGAGCTTGGCAATGACTGTAGGGGCGTGAGCTTCTATGGAAATTATTGGGAGAGGACTTCTTGGGACGGTGGCTGAGTCGATCTCTTCTGGTCCATGAGTGTAGGCCTGCGCGCCTGAGAGTGGCAGTGGCAGGGGTGACTCGCCGTGGCTAGTCAAGTGTGTAGGCCTGCGTGCCTGAGGGTGGCAGGGGTGTCTCACGTTGGCTAGAGATCTATGTGACTGGTTCTGTCTATAGTCTCCAGAAGATTGATTGACGAGAGACGCTGCGGTGTCGGGTGCTAGGCGTTGTGATGCGTGCACAGAGATGGGCGTGTCCCGCTGGCATGCTTTGCCTAGGCGCCATGCGTGCGCAGAGATGGGCGTGTCCCGCTGGCATGCTGCCTGGGAGCACAGAGGAGAGCTACTCTTGTGTGACTTGGGGTGACTGTGGTTGGTCAGAGTCTGGACTGAGAGTGCCTTTCCACCTTACATTGTTATGCTGTATTTCTATACTCTTACTATTATCCTTCTCTTGCATGAGAGTTTTTTTTACTAGCTGTCTTTCCTACTGGGCGTAGCTCATTCCTTTATTATCTATATTTTTCCAGTGGCTAGGCAGACTTGACGCCACCCAGCTTTAGGTGGGATCGTGATCAGTAGGCTAGTGGAGGGATCTGATCTGTGATTTTCTGAGACATTCTGGTTAGTTGATTGTTGCTATTGGATGTATTCAGTGAGACTGTTATTCTTATGTCTTGTATTATGTGAGGGTGATTCTGACTCATGTACTCGGATGGATGATGTGGTATTTGATGGACTGTGACTTTTCATATGAGTTACATTTTTATACACTATCTTATTTTCTATCTTGACGGTATGGTGTGTGGAGCGCCATTTCATATCGGTGGATGTTATATATATATATTTTTTTGTTGATGGTGAGGTCATTACATGGCTATGGAACTTAACCTTGGGGTTCAGACTTCTATTAGATCGGTTCTCCTACCGGTATGGGTTAGGAGTATTGGGTCTAGTAGGAGTAACATTGCGCGAGTTCATCAGTTAATTCAAGAGTCATGAACCTGATTTGACGGTGTGCCCGGGAGATGGGATCCACATAGTTAAGGAAAGTAGGTGTGTAATGATGTGTTATATCCTATGTTTTTCGTAGGCTACTTAGGTTGGTATGGGACGATCTGAGCTGTCTATATGTAAAAAAAAAAAAAAAAACTGGGGTGTAACAAAATTACTAAGCTAAATGGACATAATAAAATAAATTATTATTTTTATTATTTAAAAAATATAAAATAAAAATGAAATATGATGGATTATAGCAAAGTAATATAACTAAATCAAAGAGTTACAAATGTCATATGACCAGATATTTAATCTGATATACTAATATAACCAAATGAATAAAAACATTTTCAAATGACACAGATTGTAATAGAAAGTTCCATTCAAAAACACTAAGGAGATCGATTCTAATGTTCTTCATCATAATTTTTGTTAAAATAAAAATATCATATAACAGATGTCAATATTACAATAACTTAGAACAATTTAAATTTTTAAAATAAATAATTAATTAGATAGTGCTCATTGAGATGAGTCCAATGACATTTGTTTCGTGTCAATCAAATTATAATTAGAATTACCAAAACTTATCTTGGCAAACAAGTGTAAATGATAACAAATTGCAATTTTAATTTTTAGTTCATATATATTTTATTTGAAATAAGATAATTTATACAAATTTTATGTAGACAAAAAAAATTAATTTAAAGCTTGTTTCAGAGGAGATTTGAAATTACATAGTAATATAAGCAAGTAAAAATAAACATTTTCAATTGAGATAATTTGTGCATGAAAGTAGCATTAAGTGATACAAAGAAGATCGAGTGTATCAACCTTGTTAGTCAAATATGGCAGCATAAAAAATTAAATAAAGAGACATAATACCTATGCCAAAAAAATATTTGAAAATATAAAATTAAATTTTCAATTGCATAGAGCCCATCCTGACAAGTGTAATGACAATTTTCTCATCTTCATTGGACCTCATTAGACTTAAAAATTACTAAAAAGACATTAACGTACCTAATAATAAGATATTATTTCAACATTAAGAAAATATATGTTAATGTTGAAATGAAATAATTTGAAGTAATATAATATAACTAAATCAAAGCAACCCAAAGGTGATTTGGTAGGAGATTTGAAGTTATGTTGAGATATAACAAAGTCTAGGCAAAACGTTAGATGAAATTAGATAAATTATAAAGGATTGCTGCATTCTAGATATTAAGAAATTGAGGGTGACATCCTTAACCGTGAAACCATGTATGATTTGAAATGTTCTATAAAACATGCAAAAATACTAAAAAAATTTAAAATGGAAATTAATATTTAATTCAATAAAACTAATTAAGATGAGTCAAGTAATGCTTTTTATCTTGATCAAACCTCATTTGCAATTATTACAAATTACTAAAATAAATAAGCATAAAAAATAGTAAAGCACACTATTACTATTAACTTAATATATATTAAATAACAAATAAGGAAAATTGAAGTAATATAAGAAAACCAAATCAAATGCACATATAGGAACCTGAGAGGAGATTTAGAATTTTATAAAAATATAACAAAATCAAAGTGAAGAATTTGAAGTAATGAGATATATTTTTTTGAAAATATACACTCCAAGAAGCTTGATCAAGTGCAACACTATCATCATCAAAATAAAAAAGAATCGAAATACCTTATAAAGCATGAAAAAATATTTGAAAATTATATTTAGAAGTATAAAAATAAAAGAAACAAATTTGAAGAAGTGAGATAAATTATGTGGAAAAGTTGTGTTACATGATAATGAGATTGTGTTTGACATCTTTTTCATCAAATTAAGCACGAAATACATCTTTTTCATCAAATTAAGCACGAAATAAAATGACTCTTAATGCATTCCAAAATGTTAAGAAAAAAATTGGGAAAAAAAAGGAAACATTTCAATTGATAGATCTCGTCGGCACATGTCCACAGAGGTTTGTTTGATTTTTATCAACACTCATTTGGAATTGCAGCAAATTATGAAATTATATAAAAATAAATAATAATATATTATAGTTTTAATATTATGAAAAAACTATCAATGTTGAGATAAGATATATGTGAAAAAGTGTAACATAATAAAATAAAAATAATATAAAGGTCACATGAGTGGAGATATAGAATTTCTTAGTAATATAACCAATCAAAGCAAAACTTTGAAGAAATGACAAAATGTTTACAACAAAGTGTCATACAAAAATACTAACAGAATAAAGTACATCATCCTAAATCTTCAAATTAGGTACTAGTCAAAATGTTTGTGAAGATGCAAAACCCTAAAATATAAAATATTGGAAATATAAAAAATGAATATCTAATATGATTGAGCTCATCAACATGAGTCTAAAGACTTTTATTTTTGCATGATTTGTCATCTTTTTGAATCATCGTGAATTATATAATTAAATATGGATGAATAACAATAAACTAATTTTTAAAAATTATGGAAATGTGTATTAAAGTAGAAAGAAAATAAATTAAATCAAAATAATTAACAAAAACAAAGACATGTAATGATCACATTATAGAAGAATTAGTGTTACAAACTAATTGAACAAAATAAAAATGAAAACATTTGAAGAAATGAGATAAATTTTTAGGGAATGTTGTATTTTGAGAGACTAAGCAGATTGAATTTAATATTTTGTATCATCAAATTAAGCATGCATTCTACTTCATAAAATTGTGTCAAAACCTTAAAAAATTAATTGTTTTAAAACTATTAAGTTGAACATTTGATTGGAGAAAGGTCATCTAGTTGAGTCTAATGACATTTGTTTCATGTCAATCAAATTATATTTAGAATTACCAAAAATTATCTTGGCAAACAAGTGGAAATGATAACAAATTGTAATTTTAATTTTTACTTCATATATATTTTAATTGAAATAAGATAAATGAAACAAATTTTATGTAGCCAAATAAAATTAATTTAAAGATTTTTTAAGAGGAGATTTGAAACTACATAGTAATATAAGCAAATCACAATTAAACATTTTCAGTTGAGATAAATTGTGCATGAAAGTAGCATTAAGAGATACAATGAAGATCGACTGTATCAACCTAGCTAGTCAAACTTGGCAGCATAAAAATATCCTATAAAGAGACATAATACCTATGTCAAAAAAATATTTCAAAATATAAAATTAAATTTTCAATTGCTTAGAGTTCATCTTGACAAGTGTAATGACATTTTTCTCGTCTTGGTTGGACATCATTTAGACTTAAAAATTACTAAAAAGACATTAACATACCTAATAATAAGATATTATGTCAACATTAAGAAAATATATGTTAATGTTGAAATGAAATAATTTGAAGTAATATAATATAACCAAATCAAAGCAATCCCAATGTGATTCTGGTGGAGATTTTGAAGTTATGTTGAGAAATAACAAAGTCTAAGAACAATGTTAGATGAAATTAGATAAATTATAAGGATTGTTGCGTTCTAGATTTTAAGAAATTGATGGCGACATCCTTAATCATGAAATCATGTATGATTTGAAATGTTCTATAAAACATGCCAAAATACTAAAAAAAATTTAAAACGTAAATTAATATTTAATTCAATAAAAATAATCAAGATGAGTCAAACAATGCCTTTTATCTTGATCAAACCTCATTTACAATTATTACAAATTACCAAAACAAATAAGCATAAAAAAATAGTAAAAGTATACTATTATTATTAACTTAATATATATTAAATAACAAATAATAAAAATTGAAGTAATATAATAAAACCAAATCAAATGCACATATAGAAACATGAGAGGAGATTAGACTTTTATAAAAATTTAGCAAAATCAAAGTGAAAATTTTGAAGTAATGAGATATATTTTACTGAAAATATACACTCCAAGAAACTTGATCAAGTGTAACACTCTCATCATCAAAATAAATAAGAATTGAAATACCTTATAAAGCATGAAAAAATATTTGAAAATTATATTTAGAAATATAAAAATAAAAGAAACAAATTTGAAGAAATGAGATAAATTATATGGAAAAGTTGTGTTACATGGTAATGAGATTGTTTTTGACATCTTTTTCATCAAATGAAGCACGAAATAAAATGACTCTTAATGCATTACAAAATGTTAAGAAAAAAATTGGGGAAAAAAAGGAAACATTTCAATTGATAGATCTCGTGGACCCATGTCCACAGAGGTTTTTTTTATTTTGTTCAATATTCATTTTGAATTGCTACAAATTATTAAATTATATAAAAAATAATAATAATATATTATAGTTTTAATATTAAGAAAACTTTATCAATGTTAAGATGAGATATATTGGAAAACTATAATATAATAAAATAAAAATAATATAAAGGTCACATGATTGGATATATAGAGTTCCTTAGTAATATAACCAAATCAAAGCAAAACTTTGAAAATGGAAAAATGTTTACAATAAAGTGTCATACAAAAATACTAGCAGAATATAGTACGTCATCCAAAATCTTCAAATTAGGTACTAGTCAAAATGTTTGTGAAGATGCAAAACCCTAAATTATAAAGGAATCAAGTATAATATCATAAATTCTGAAATTAGGTATGAAACAAAATGTATTGTAAGTAATGCAAAAAAATAACAAAATATTTCAAAAATACAAATGATTATATAGTTGCATAGAGCATGATGAGACAAGTCAAGCAAAGTTTGTTCCATCTCAGTGAGGCTTTATTTGGCATTATTGTAAATTGAAAGAAAGAATGAAACATAAATAATAATAAATTATTTATTTAAAAAATAAATGTTATAATTATGTTGAAATGTGATTAATTTAAGAAATGTAATATAACCAAATATATCACATATGTGACAAGGAAAAAGATTAAGCATTATAGATTTATATATGCAAATCAAATCGAAACATTTGAAGAAAGTAGAACTAATTACATGGAAAAGTTGCATTCAAAGATATTTAGGAGATTTAGTGTAACATCCTTGATCATTAAATTTGGTATAAAGAAAACTATTTGTTAAAGCAAACATAGCCCTAGAAAAAGAGATTTAAAATATAAAAAAGGACTATTTATCAAGATAAAGAACAATGAGAAGTGTCCAATGACATTTATTTGATCTTAATCAAACCTTATTTTAATTACTACAAATTGTCGATGTTAATAAAATAAATAATATTGATAAATTATTATTTTCTTATTAAATACATATATAGAGAAGTTTATATGAGAAAAAATTTTAACATTAAACTCTACACATGGAGAGAATTAGAGTTTCAGTAATATATTCAAACATTCATAATTATTAAATCAAGTACGAATAAAAATTTCATTTAAGGTATACTAGAACTAAAAAAAACTATTAAAAAGAATATAAAAGTAAATATTTAATAGGATAGCTTATTAAGATAAGTATAATGACATTTGTGTCATCATTGTTAGGCTTGTTTGGAGAAGTATGAATTACAAAAGAAATTAATAAAAATAATAAAAAAATTATTTTTTTATTAATAATTAGTTATATATCAAAACATTAACAAGATAAATTGAAGCAGTTTAACATAAAAGAATAAATATGATGTAAATGTAACAATAGTGGAGTATTCTTTTTTTATTTTTAAAGTGAAAGTTACAATCTAAGATACTATGTACATCAATTGTGACATCATTGATAATCAAAACATGTATTAAAAGAAATTCCTCAGAAAGCATGCAAAACTCAAATAAAATAAAATAATTAAAAATTTAGAAAACGAATAACCTATTAGAAAAAGCTCAACCAGATTCCCTAAAAAACATTTGTTTTGTCTCCATTTATCCTCATTTCGAATTACTATGAATTAACAAACTAAAAACATAAAAAATAATAAATTATTAATTTAGCAAAATGTAAACATGTACTAAGCTAAAAAATTATAAATTGAAGTAATGTCATAAGAATAAATAAAAGAGATCTGATTGTCATGTGTGGGGTGAATTCCATTTCATAGTAATATAATAAAATTAAAAAAATTAAAATAAATGAGTTGAATTATACATAAAAGATATATTCCATTATACAAAATATAATGAATATATTATTTTTTATTGTTAAATCAACTATAAGTCAAAATACTTGTTAAGCATGTCAAAACCATAGAAAATAAAATATTTAAAGGCATGAAAAAGAATATTTAATTGAAAAAAATTATCAACATATGTGCAATGAGATTTGTTTTGTCTCGATCAAAACTTGTTTGGAATTATTATTAATTTAAAAATTAGGTAAATATAAATACAATACATATTATTTTAATTTTTAGTAAATATTTATGAAAATACAAACAAGATAAATCAAAGCATTATACACATCTTAATTAAAGTGATGTTAAGATCACATGAGAGAAGATTTATAGTTATGTGGTAATATAACAAAATCTAAAAAAAAGCTTCGAAAATTTATGATACATTATATGAGAAAGTTTCTTTCCAACGAACTAAGGAGAATGAGGGCAACCTCCGTCATTGTTAAATAAGATAGGAATAAAGATTTGTCGTAAATCATGCTTTACATCAAAAACAATAAAATATTTAAAAAATTAATACTTTATTAGGTATTCCTTGTTAAGATGATAGACATAATGTTTATTTCTTCTTGTAAAACCTTGTTGTATTTATTACAAAGTACTAAAGTATATAAGCATAAATAAAAATAAAATACTATTTTAATAAAAAAATTATATTATGTCTAAAATTAGAAAGTTAGATGCAAAGAAAATTAATGAAATCAATACAAAGTAATTGTCATATGCGTGGACATTAAGAGATGCCTAGAAATATAAAAAAACCACTACTGTAAAATATTTAGTAATGATATAAATTGTATGGAAATGGCTTTTTCCCAAGACATTATTGGGATCAAGTGGAACATTCTCAATCACTAAATATGGTATGAAAATCTAATTGTCCCACAAACATGCCAACACTCTTATAAAAAATATTTTAAAATTTAAAAATTAATAATTAATTTGATTTTGCAAATTTAGGTGTGTCCAACAACATATATTAGATCTCAATCAGGCATTCATTAGAAATACAATGAGTTAAGATGTCTAATAAACATAAATAATAATAAATTATTTAGTTATTATTAAGTTACAATTATATTAAAGCTAAAAAAAGATAAATTGAATCCATGTAAGAAAAGCCAAATAAGAGTAATGCAAAGTTAATTTGACAAAAAAATTTAAAGTTTGATAGCAATATAACAAAATTAAAGAAAAGAATTGAAAAAATAGATAAATTATATGTGAAAGATACATTCCAAGATAGTGAGGAAAACAAGGGAAACATCTAATATTCTGAAATCTAACACAAATCAAAAGGACTCATAAAATATACAAAAAAACATAGAAAATAAAATATTTCAAAATGTAAAAGTAAATTTTTAATTAGATAGAGCTTGTAGAGATGAAACAAATAACATTCATTTAATCTTATTTACCCTTTGATTCTAATTACAACAAATTAACAAAAAAATTAGCATAAAAATAGATTATTACCATGTACCAAATATATTGATCACATGATAAGAAATTTTGACTTACCATGTACCATAATGAAATCAAGGTTCAATGTATGAATAAATGAGATAAATTATATTGGAAAGTTCCATTATAAAGTACTAAAGAGATTAAGTATAAAATCCTCAATCAACATATGAGATACAATTCAATTGAATATTGAATTAGATAGAGCCAAATGAGATGAATCTAATGATGTTTGTTTCATCTCTAATAGATAGTGTTTGGAATTTTTATGATTTAATGAAAAAGAGAACAAGTAAAAACGTATTATTTTACTATTAAAAGAATGTATATTATAGCTTAAATTAAATGAATAGAATCATATAATATATTAAACAAAATTGATGTGAAGATCACTTAATAAAAGAGATAAATTATATCGACAAAATGAATTACAGCATATTGAGAAGATTTAATGCAAATTACATAATGATAAAATAAGGTGTGAATCAAGACGACTAGTAAAAGATGCCATGGCCTAAAAATTAAAATATTTTAAAGTATAAAAATGATTACATAATTAGATAGAGCACATCGAGAAAAGTCTAACTATATGTTTTTTGTCCATCAGGACATAATTGGAATTACAACAAATTACCAATGTAAATAAACACAGATAATAACATATTATCTTTCTTAATTTTAATTAGATTTATATGAAAATGTAAAATAGATAACTTAAAGTGACATAATATAATAAAATAAACTGATGTAGAGGCCATGTGAGAGAAGAGTTAAGTTTTAGAGTAATATAAAAATTAAAGGAGTAAGATTTGAAGAAATCAAATTAATACTACATTTAAGCGGCATTCCATGATACAAAATGATTTGGAGTGACATTCTCGATCATGAAGGCACATACGAATCAAAATATCCCAAAACATTTGTCAAAATGTACTAAAATAAAATATATAAAAATATAAAACTAATATTAACTAGATAATGCTTTTTGAGATGAGCCCAATATCATTTGTTTTCACTTAATCAATCTTTATTTAGAATTACTATAAAAATTCCAATAAAAGTAAATAATAAGAAATTATTATTTTAATATGAAGTTTATATATTTAAATATAAAACAACATAAATTAAAATAAAGTAATATATTTTAAAAGATGGTGATTCAAAGGTCATACTAGAGTAGAATTAGAGTTACATAGTAACAAAATAAATCAATGCATAGGAAAGGAAGAAAATGAAGAAATTGTATGAGAATCTTGCAATGTAAGAAACCAAGGAGATCATGTGATATTCTCAATTTTTGATTGTGAATGACTTGTAATGTTTAGTAAAACTTGCAAAAATTCTACATTATATAATATTTTGGAATATAAAATTAAATATATAAGTACATGAAGATCATTGAGATGTTTCTAATGACAATTCTTATCTTCATTAGAACTCATTTCGAATTATAAGAATATAGCAATGTAAAAAAAGATAAAGAATAATAAATTGCTATTATTAGCTAAGTAGATATATGTAAAATTTTAAATAACAAAAATTAAAGTTTTGTAGCATAACAAAAATACAACATAAAAGTCTCATGTAACAAGAAGTAATGTTTCATAATAATATAACAAAATTATAGCGAAATATTTTTAGAATATGATAAATTTTATGGTACATTAGAATTCTTACATACGAAGGATATAAATATAATATCCTCAATCATGAAATTATGGACAAATTAAAATGTCTCATAATGCATGTCAAAATAAGATATAATCAAGCAATGTCATATAAATAATAAAATATTTAGTAATTCTAAAAAAATATTTATTTGCATAGAGCTTATCATGAGATACATTGACATTTGTCTAGTGTTGGATGGATTTATTTTTGAATTAAAGGAATTATCAAAGTAAATAAACATTTAAAAAATTTAATTATTATTTTAATATTAAATAAACTTATATTAAACAAAATAATAAGATATAAATAAGCAATGTCAAATAAAAAATAAATATAATTTATGGGATTAATGAAAAGAGAACAAAAGTTTCATAATAATATAACTAAATTGAAGCCAATGATTTTGAAATAAAAAAAATTAATGAGAAAGTTTCATTCTAAGACACCAAGGAGACTATGTGCAATATCATCGATTATCACATCAATTACGATTTGAAATTTCTAATAAAACATTCAAAGCTTAGATAAGAAAATATGAAAAACATAATAAAAATTAATTCTTAATGGGTAAAGCTTGCAAGATAAGTTAGATGACATTTGTTTGGCGTTATCAAACTTCGTTTTGAATTACTATTAGTTACCAAATTAATTAACCTAAAACATTAATAATCCATTACTTTAATACTAAGTAAATATATATTTATACTTAATTGAGATAAATTGTTTGAATAAAGTATTATATAATTGAAGTAATAAAATGGTAACACATGTTGATAATTAAAGTTTCATTGTAATATAAAAAATTTAAAGAAAGAAATTTGAACAAATAAGAAAATTGGTATCAGAAAATCGAACTTCAAGATACCAATGAGAGCAATGGCAACATCCTCGACCATCAAATAGGTACGTATCAAAATTCTCATAAAGTACATCAAAACAAAAGAAAACATATAGTTTAAAATTTCAAAATTAACATTAAATGGATAGAGCTCAACAAGGCTTCTCCAATGACTTGTTTATTACTCAAGTAATTCTTTTTTTGACCATTACTAATTTGCAAAGTAATTAAAATTAAGAAATATAAAATAACAAAATAAAAGGGATGCAAATATCACACATTTGGAGATTTACAATCGCATAGAAAAATAACATAATTAAAATAATAAAATTTGTTTAGAAGATATAAATTGTTCAGGATTGTTGCATTTCAAGGTACTATGGTGAATTTCTCTGATATCCCAGATAGTCAAAATTTGGTGTAGTAAATTTTTTTATAAAATTTGCCAAAACCTAAGACAAGAAATTTGAAAATATTAAAATAAATATTTAATTTAATACATCTCATTTAGATGACCTTGACGATTTTTTGTTCCCATTGAAGATCATTTGAAATACAACAAATAACAAAAGTAAATAATAATAAATTTTTTTTTTAATATTTGTAGTTATAAAGTAATGGTGAAAATGAGATAAATTGAAATAATATAACATAACTAAAAGAATGTGATGTATTAGGTGGTATAAGCAGATATATTTAAAGAGGAGAAAATACTGCAAATTCAAGTTTAATTATTTTATTAAATTTAAAGTCATGCAAAACATATCAAGCAAATAACTAGTATATTTTTAACAAAAAACAATGTGTTGATCCAATGAAAATAAGAAATATGATGTACACATGATCTTCTGAGGTTTTTTAACTTGAGTTGTTCCAATACCCACTAGTAATCAACTTGATTAAGATTCCACTAAGCACTCCATTTTTCTATAGCTAGTTGGTGTAAACTATTTACAATAATGGTTCAAAAAAGAGACACAAAAAATTTAAAGGTATTATTTATAGTAAAAGAATGTAACTCTTACTAACCAATACATACAAAAATGCACACCTTTAATCATTTAAGAACAAATTTGACCAAACTATATAGGAGTTATTTGTTACCAGTACGAGTCAAATGTCAAGAGATGTAGTAGCGCGTAAAATGGAGGTAGAAAACCATGCAGATGAGTTAGCCAAATTGAAGTATGTTTACATTCTAGACCTTTTCTTAAACTTTAAGTTTTGTGATTTATTAATTTTAGCCTAGACTATCTACTGACAATCTATATTTATATGAAAATTGATTCTAAAGCAACTTATGATTCTTTGAATTACTAAGTGTTAGATTTGAACAAGATAAAATAGCTATTAAGCTCTCAAATTCTATTCCTTTTAGTTTAATTTCAATATTATATTAAGATGTTAAAGCTTCTACTAGAATCATCACAAGCATCACTACAATATGGCCCGTAGATGAATTTGGAAGACTTGTTGAACAAGTTCAACAATGGTCCTTCAATTTTGTGATACTGATTAACAAGGCGACACTTAATTCTTTTAAATATTTTATCAGATAATCAATCACACATTTAAGCTAATACAATACACTTCACCTTAATAGTTTATGCACACAGTAAATGTTTAATGGTTGTCACCATAATTTGTTGTTTATTTTCTAGATAACCAGTACTGTTATGAAAAATAGTTTAATGCGATGATGTAAGAAGTAGCACTCGTACAACCTTATGTTAATCATTTGAGCAAGTCTTGAAGAGATAGTCAAATATGTACAATAAACCTCTCAAAATTTTATGACAACTATTTACAACAATTTATTTTGGGTTATGAGGTAACTCATCCTATAATAATAATACATAGATCAACATTTTATAGCAGTAAACAATTTAAGATTTAGTCCTAATGAATGATTATCATACTCACATGATTGACCTATTGTAATTATATGATAGCTATGAAAAAGTTTTAATTCAAAGTCTTTTAAGTGATAATGAATAATAAAAGATCAATGTATTAACTATCATATGAGTTTAAGGACTTCAATCATATTGACTCATGCAGTAGACACCATAAGTATTATATCCATATAACAAAGTAAGTGAAATATTATTTCATGGCCTTTACATTATTTATGGATTAAACAAAAATGTACAACAATGTTACTAGAGCATTCACTACATGGCATGCAAGCTGTAATATCACTCAACAATCAAAGAACTATTTTGTGTACAAATGAGCTAGTACTGACAAGATAAGATCATATGAGTGTAAGGAAGCTTCAACGATTGAAGAAAATCACATTAAATTTGAAAATGTTTTTTATTATGAAATAAAGTTTGAGCTTGTTGATCATTAATCATAAGGCACATCTTTCAATTTCTATCAATTTCCAATCCTACTCAAGCATTCCATTACTAAAAAAATCTCTATGATTTAGTAAATGCATAGGATTCCATATTTTAATCCCTTAAGATTTTTCTTGGTTAAATGTTATTTGTGCATCTCTACTAAATTCTATGTTATGTCAAACATTAAAATTTTAGAAAATTAAAAAAAAATTGTCAAAATTTTTATAATTTGAAAGAAAAAAATTACCTTGAGCCACAACCCAAGCAAGTTCCTAAGGGCAATACTATCTAGTCGAGCAGGGCAAAATGGTTAATTGTGACATTGGGTAAGGAGATAGCTGGAAGAAAATTAGATGGTGCTAGGTCATGGCCATTGTTCAACTTGAACTTATTTGAGGCAAAGAACATTACCAGGTTCAACTCAAAAAAAAATGTGCATGTGGTTTTGGTTGAACCCATACTCGTAACATTCTATAAGAAATAAATATGGATAATTTACAAAATCCAAAATAGACAAGTGCCATCTGTCCAATGTCATATAAAGTGTAAATCTCCTTTAGTACCTAAAGCTTGAGTGAATAGTTGCCATCCAATATTTGTTTGAACATTTACTTTCACTCACATTTATGTGCCTTGCTTCAGTGCTTCAATTGGATGAAAGATCATGTGTGACTTAATGCAATGGCTATAATCATTCCCAACTTCATTATGGATAAATAAAATGGTCTAGAATTAAACCATCTTAATAAGATGTTCTAGATCTAATCTATCTAGATTCAACCATCAATAAATCAATATCATTTATAGCTTTTAATCTAATGGTTTAGAATGCCTCTAATTAGATTGAATAAAACCATTATATGACATCTAACAGCTAACTCATTAGCCATTGTATTAATCATATTGTAAGAAATATTTTAAACTATTTGGAAATGTTTTTAAGGTATTTTACAGCAACTTTTCCAACCATTTCTTATTGAATTTGTAATAGTAATGAAAAAAACTTTTACACAAACCTAAATCTTACTTATGAAAAAGGATGAACGTGAATCCATATACTTGACCATGAAATTAGTAATGAATCAAATTGTTTAATAAAGTGTGGATTAATATATACATATATATATATATATATATATATATATATATATATATATATATATATATATATAATATTTTAAAATTTAAGAACATAATATCTTAAAAAATATAAATAGATATTTGATTAAAAAAAGCCTATTAATATTTATCAGAAAACATTTTTGTTGCCTCTATTAGACCTCATCTCGAACTATAAGGAATTATTAAAATAAAGTAAACTAATAATAATAAATTATTATATTACTACTACAAAAATATATAAGCATACTTTAAAATAAATTGTTATCTTAAAATTAAGCAAACTTATATTAAACTTCAAATGAGATAAATTAATGCAATTTAGTATATCCAATTAAAAAAAAATTACAAAATGAGAACAATTTTCTAAGTAATTGCATTTCAACAGACTAAGGAGATTAAGTTTACAACCCACAAATATCAAATTAGGTATGAATAAAACAACCCTATGAAAAATTCCAATACCCTTGAAAATAAAATATTTAAAAATATAAAAAATAATTTTTTATTTTGTATAGCTTGTTAAGATAAAATGAGGCCATGTTATATTAAAAAATTCATGTGATACAATGGTCATACAAAATGTGACTTAGTGTTGGATAGTAATATCACAAAATCAATGTTAATATTTAAGAAATAAGAAAAACTATCTAAGAAACTTGTATCATATAGTAATGAGGTGATCAATTATAACATCATTAACAATGAAATTTGGTATAAGTAGAAATGTCTCATAAAATATGCCAGGACCATAAAAATAATATTTAATAATATCAAAATGAATACTTAATTTTATATTTCCCAATGAGATGAGTCCAAAAATGTTTGTTTCATATTGATTAGACTTTATTTAGAGTTACTATGAATTGGAAAAATATATGAGAAAAATATTAATAAATTATTATTTTTCTATTATGTTAATATATATTATAGCAAAAATAAAATAAATTAAAATAATCTAATGTAACATCCTTGATTATCAAATCATGTGTTAATGAAAATCTCCTATAAAAATTAATAAAATTTTTAAAATAAAAATACTTAACATATAAAAAAGATTAATTAATTGAATGAAGCTCATCGAATGAGTCCAATGAAATTATTTATTCGATTGGACCTCCTTTAGAATTACTACTTATTACCAAAGTAAGCAAACAAAAATAATGATAAAGTATTATTATAATATTAAATATATATATATATATATATATATATATATATATATATATATATATATATATACATATGTTTACATTAATACAAAAATGGGAAAATGCAATCATTATAATAGAGTGAAATCAAGGTGCTGTAAATGCTACATGAAAAGAAATTTAGTGATGCAAAGTAATATAGCAAAACCAAAGAAAAAAATTAAAGAAATAACATAAACTACATAGGTAAGCTGCATTCTAAGATACTAAACAGATAACGTGTTACATCATTAATTGTTAAATCAAAAAGGAATCAAAATGTCATATAATTGTTGTGAAACACTAGTAAAAATATTTAAAAATATTGCGATCAATATTTAGTTTGTAAAATCTTATCTAAATGAGTGAAATGACTCTTGTTTCATCTCAGTCATACATTATTTGGAATTACTAATTTTGCCAAAAAAATTATAGAAATAAAAAATAATTATTTTAATGTTTAACAAATATATATGTTGTAGTTGAATGGGATAAATTGACAGGATATAATATATCCAACTCATGATAATGTAAAGGTGACAAGTGAGGAGATGTAGAGCCACATTACCAATCAACCATTACAAGGCAAAACAACCTTTGAACAACTAAAACAAGTTATACAAGAAAGTTGCATTCCAAGGAATTATAGAGATTGAATATAAGTTCTTAATCATAAAATTATGTACAAATAAAAAATGTCTCATTAAGACCTTTTTTCAGATTTCTACTAATTACGATAAAACTAATCATAAATAAAAATAAAATATCATTTCAATAGTTTATAAATATATATTAAAGAGAAAATGATATCAATTAAAGTAATTTAGAATAAATAAATCATGGTAATATAAATATCACACGAAGAAATGTGTAAAGCTACATTGTAAAAAAACTAAATGTAATCCAAAATTTTGAAAAAATGAGATACTTTTTTTGGGAAAGCACAACTTCCTCATTTGTAAAATAATGTTCAAACAAAAATGACTCTTAGGGCATACTATGACCTCAAAAAAATATTTAGAAATATAAAATAAAATATTTAACTAGATAGAGCTCATCATGGCATGTCCAATAATATTTTTTTATCTCATCTACTACTCTTTTTGAATTATTATTAACTACAAAATTAAATAAGAACAAAAAATGATAAATTATTATTTGAATGGTATGTTAGCATATACTAAAGATAAAATGAGATAAATTGAAGGAATGCAATATAACTAAATCAAAGCAACGTTAGGGGCACATTAGAGAAAATATATAGTTAAAAAGCAATTCAATCAAAATAAATCTAAATCTTTAATGAAATAACATACTTAAAATATATCAAATATCATATAAAATGCTTTAAAAATAAAATTCTTTAAAAATAAAATATTTTAAAAGGTAAAAATTAATATTTAATTTGATATACCTCCTTGAGTTGAGTTCAATGATGTTTGCCTCATTTAGGTCAAACCACATTTTGACATACTTAAAACTACAAAAGTAAATCAACATAAATAAACATAATTAAATATTATTAATTTGAAGTAAATATATAATAAAGCTTAAATAAGGTAAATAGAACCAGTGTAATATAACTAAATAAAAGCTTTATAATTGTCATAATAAAAGTGATTTAGAGTTACATAGTAATATAAAGACATCAAAACAAACAATTTGAAGAAATGAGATAAAGTTTTTATGAAAGTTGCATTCCATGATATTAAAATGATTTAGTGTAACGATATTGATCATCGAAAAAGGTAAGGACAAAAATGCCTATTTACTTTGCCAAAACGAAAAAAAATAATATTTGAAAATATAAAAGTTCATATTTATTTAAATAATGCTAATCGAGAGGAGACTTAGAGTTACATAATAATATATTCAAACGAAAGAAAAAAATTCAAATAAACTAAGATATATTAAATCTAAGAAGAGATAAATTGAAACAAGGTAATAAAAACAAGTCAAAGTGACGTAATGTTGACATAATAAGCAATTTAGAGTTACGTTCTAATATCAAGAGATTGAAGTGGAAAAGTTTAGGGAATAACAAATTATTTTGTAAATTTTCATTCAAAGATATGAAAGAGAACTAGTGTAACATTCTGTCAAAAAAACAAGCAGAATCATAAAGCACACATAAATATTTTGGTATGTTGAAATGAGATAATTTAAAAAGACTTGATATTACTAATTTAAAGCAACCTAACAGTCACATGAGAATAGATTTTTTGTTTCAACATAAAATAACAAAATCAAAATAATAAATTTTAAAACTAAGAAAAATTTTCTTGAAATGTTGCATTCCAAGATGATAATGCCTTAAAAAATTATTTTTTCGATCATCAATTTCGGTGCGAAACATAATTTCTCATAAATCATGTAAAACCTAAAAAACAAAAACTTTTTTAAGACTAATGTTTAACTTGATATATCACATTTAAATGTGTCCAAAGTTGTTTGTTTCATTCAATCAGATCTCATTTTGAAGAACCATAAATTTTCAAAAGTAAATAAGCTTGAGTAAAAATAAATAATTAATATAGTGCTATGAAAATAAATATTATGGCTAAAATGAGTTAAATTGAAGTAATGTAACGTATCCAAATGAAAAGTTTGAAAAAGTTTAAAAACACTTGGAAAGTGTAGTAGAGCTTTATAATCAACGAGATTGAGGATATTGATTGTAACATTCTTAACTATCAGATCAACAATAAATAAAAATATCAACAAAGCATGCAAAAACTATGGAAAATAAAATACTTAAAGATATTAAAATGAATTAGTTTTTCGATTTAAGTCATCAAGGCAAATTCAAAGACCATTGCCTCCTTTTGATCAGATCATATATGGTATTATAATGTTATAAAATTAAGTAAGAATAAAAAATAATAAATATTTTTTAATATTGATTAAATATACATTAATTCTATTATATGATTAGTAAATGTTTTTTAATATCTCCAAATAAACGTGATGTGATATTTACTCGAGAAGAGAATTAAAGTTTCATAATAATATAACTAAATCTAATAGAAGAATTTGAAGAAATATGATAAATTATACTAATAAGTTAAATTGAAAGATGCTAAGGAGATCTAATGTGATATCATCAATAATCAATTCTTGTATCCTTCAAAGTGTGTGTCGCAAAGAAAGCAAAAAACCTATAATATGAAATATTTAAGATCTAATGAAAGAAAATTAACATAAATAATAAAAAATTACTAATTTAATTAGAATAAAATATATGTTAAAAATGAGTTTAGAATAATTGAAGCCTTGTAACATAACAAAATGAATGATATATCACCAAAGATTTGAAGTGAAGACAACATAAACAAATCAAATTGGATATTTTAAAAAAGGATATAAACTTTAGAAGAACATTGCATTCCAAGACAGTTAGAAGATCTAATAAAACATCCTCAATCATCAAATCAATCGTAAATAAAAAAATAAATTCTTTGAAAATGTAATAGATGAATACTTAATTAAATGAAGCTCATTGAGAAGTGTCCAACTATCTTTTTTTTGTCTAAATCAAGCATCATTTGGAATAACTAAAAATAAGAAAAGTTAATAAGCATAAATAATAATAAATTATTATTTTAATACTAAGTAAATTTATATTAAAACTTAAATGAAATAAATTAAATCAATATAAAATATCGAAATAAGTGTAATGCATAGGTCTAGCAAGAGAAGATTTATAGTTGCACTATAACTTAAGCAGATCAAATAAAAAAAGTTGAAGAAATCAGATAAAATACATAGAAATGTTTATTTTTGAGATATTAAGATGATCAAGCATAACCCCTTTAAAATTGAAACATAATAAGAAAAAAAAGTCGTTATAAATTGTGTGGAAGACTAGAAAACATGTTTTAAATTGTAAAAATCGATATTTAAATGATAGAGTTGATCAAGATGAATCAAACGATGTCGCCTTCAACCAGATTCGAGTCAATTCGAATTACTGTGAATTACAAAACAAAATAAGAATAAAATATAATAAATTATTTTCCTAATATTAATTGAATATTTTTATTAATGTTAAAATCTAATACATAGAATTAATTTAGTATAACTTAATTAAAGCAATATCACAATCACATGAGAAAAGAATCGGAGTTTCACAATAACACAACAATATAAAAGTAAAAGCTTTAAAGATAATATGGTAAACTATAAGAGAATATTCCATTGAAAAAGGCTAAGGATATCAAGTGTAATATCCTCAATCATCAAATCATGCACAAATAAAATTGTTTCACACAATGTACCAAAAGTCAAGAAAAAAATATTTAGGATCATAAGAATGAATATACAATTAGATAGAATTCATCAAAATGAGCATGACGCTGCTTATTTCATCACAATCGAACAACATTCAAAATAATTACTATTTATAAAAATAAATAAGAAAAAAATAATATTTCTTTTTTTTATAAATAAAAATATTTTAAATTTGAATTTACAAAAATTTAAATAATGTAATATAACCATGTCATAGTTATGTAAAAGTCATAAATCAAAAGTGAAAAAAGTTTCATAGCAATAAAAAAAAATCAAACAAAACATTTGAAGAAATAAGAATCATTATACAATAAAGTAGAATTCTTGATATTAAGAACATCTAGTATGACATTTTCAATCTTAAAATTAAGAGTTGAGGTGATGTGAATGTATAGCTAAATAATGATAATATGTAGATCACACAAGAGAATATTCATAGTTACAAAGTTATATAACCAAATCTAAACAAAATATTTGAAGAAAATATATCATTTTTACATTAATGTTATTTTCAAAGATACTAACGATATCTAGTGTAAAAACAATGAACATTAAATTAGACTTGCCCCAAAATATGTCTTAAAGATATGAAAAAGCTTAGAAAAACATATTTAAAAAAATTAAAAAATAAATATTTAATAAGATAGAGCCCATTAAATGGGTCCTAATAATATTTTTTTTCATTTGAATTATACCTTGTTCTTAAAACTTCAAATTCCCTTAGTATAAAAATAAAAGATTACTATTTTTTATATTAAGTAAATCAACATTAAATATGAAATTAGATAAATTGAGCTAATACAATATAACTAAAACAAAGCAACAAAAAAGTCATAAGAGAAGAGACTTTGAGTGATGTGGTAATATAACCAAATCAATGCAAGAAAATTTGATTAATTAGATAAATTATATGAGAAAGTTGCATTCCAAGATATTTGTTAGATCAAGCATAAAATTTCTCAAGCATTAAATGATAAGTGATCAAAAGGACTCATAAAGGTTTCCATAACCCAAGAAAACAAAATTTTTAAAATTGTAAAACATGAATATTTGGTAGATAGAGCTCATCGAAATGAATCTTTTCCAACTAAGTTACTTTCTTGTCAATGACACAACATTTGGAATTACTAAGAATTACTAAATTAAATAAGCTTAAATAATAATAAATCACTATTTTAATATTTTTTAAATATATGTTGAAGTTAAGAAGGGACAAATTGAAGCAACATAATATAAAAAATAAAACAAATGTAATGGTCATCGAGATGAGTCAAAGAAGATTATTTCTTCTCCAACGACATCAATTATAATTATTGGAAATTATGGAATTAAAGGAGCTTAAATTATAACAAATTATTTATTTGATATAAAGTAAATAAATATTCAAACAAAAAATTAAATAAATTTAAGCAACATAATATAATAAATTCAAATCAAAGTAATAGTCACACAAAAGGAGATTTTGTGTTGCATAATAAAATAACTAAATCAAGTTACAAAGTTTGAAAAATAAGAAAAATTGTATAAGTTTCATTCCAACGCATTAACTAACAAGAAAAAATTTTTTAGGCAATTAAATAAGGTACAAATCAAAATGTCTCAATAATAATGTCAAAATTTTGAAAAAAAAAATTAAAAATATTAAAATATGCATTTGATTAGATGTTTACAATCCAGAGGAGTCAAAAGATTTTTCTTTCCTCCTACTTTAACCTCATTTAGGTTTAATGCATATTAACAAAGTAAAATGACATAAATGATAATGTATAATTATTTTAACTTTATTTAAAAAAATATTATGACTAAATTACAACAAATTGAAGTAACATAAAATATTCATAAGAATTTGTTGTAAAGATCACAAGCAAGGAGATTTAGAGTTACATATAATGTAGCTAGATTTAAAAAAAAGTTTAAAAGAATGATAAAAAAAGTTTAGGGATGTGCTCAACTGTTTTTATTTTTATTAAGACCATTGTAGGAACATCCATAGTGGCTTTCTTGACCAAATTGTTAACAACTAAAGTAGGAAATTTTGTGGCTTCAATATTTTCTTATTGTTGGTTATTTTTGTTGACATCTTCTTTGATATTTTATCCATTAATTACATGAACCTATTTCTTGATATAAATAACAAGAAGATCCTAAGAGTTATCTAACTATTTTTAACTCTTGCATTGAGTTGGCTCATGCCTATGTTTGTGGCATCTTTTGTCAAATTTAGGTTAGTTATCATACTAGATTTCTAGCAAAAGCCATTGTGTGAAACACCTTTAGTAAAAATTCTATTTATGTTTGGAAACGCTTTTGATAACTCCACCTCAATGCAAACTCAAGAAATTTTAGGATGTGTGAGATTCAAAGTAGCAACATCTACCTTCAAAGGGCCTAGTCACAGATGTTATTAAGTCAAATACTAAAACAAAGAATTGGTAGGTGCTTCATTTTGTTCCAACACAAGTGATTGTTTGAAATTCGATTGAAAGAATTGGTAGAAGCCATACATAAATGAGATGGACTAATAACAATTTTGAAATGCCCACTCAAATTCACATCTGAATAGCTTGTGCGCATGAAGAAATTTGTGAAGGGATATTTACAAAATTTGCCTTCAAGTTAATAGGTTATCTTTGCAACAAAACTATGTTAATAAATTTTTTTGGCATCTACATTTTCTTTTCTTAATGAAATAATCAATCAATTCTAAGAATCAAAGCAAGAATTACATAAAAATAATTATTTTCGTAGTAAAAATGCTGTTTTTTAAGTCATTTAGAAAATAGATATGTGACTATGTAGCCTCTTAGAGTAATTGATTACTTCAAAAATTTCATCCCTCTTGTAACGCATGAATAAGTTGTTCATGCTTGTTGCTTTTTAATTTTAAATTAGCATCATATTGATTACCTTCATATGTTCATTTAGTAATTAATTAATGTATTTAGATAAGTTATCATCATTTTCAACAAGTGAGATATCATCAAGGTATCAGTTAGACTTTGCACCTTTGATTGACAAACTAAGTTCAAGTGTATGTGATGTCACTTTCCCTTTCTATTTATTTTGCTTCTTCTTCTCTTTCTAGTAAAAAAATAGTGATTTGAGGCAATGTGTCTCCTAATAACTTACCTAAATCTTGCATTTCTTTATAAAAAGAAGAAAAGTTGTAGACTTTTATCACAATTCTATGAGACAAAGAAAAGTGTAAAAGATTTTGTCCTCTTACATAATGTTGAATAATTATACTTGACTTGTTACCCCTATCATCAACGATAATGCTAGGATTAATGAAGAAATTTAACAAATTATAGTTTACATTTCAAAAAAATACTTTAAAAGCATTTTTCCATAATGCATAACGTTTCCAAAGAAATAAAGGCGATCAATCCACAATGTTAATAGATATTGGAAAAAATTCAGCATAAAAAATTGCAAGACAATGACCTTGCATTAAGAACTTCTACATTTTACACAGTACTTATTAATATAGTTCAAAGAACAACACTTATTAAAAGTGGAAGGGAATTGTGGCTTTTTGAATTATTAACATAATTGATTTTTTCTATATAGCAATTATTTTGATCATTTGAAATCCTGCCTAAGATTTGTAAACATACTATTATTTAAAAAACAATAATGGAAAAAGTAAAAAAATAAATAAATCAAAGAATGATTTCAAATGAGTCTATCGCAAAGACAAAGCCTTCAATAAATAATAGTCAACCTAGCCAGGCTTCCATTAAACTAGCAATGTTTGCCATATGGTCGGCATACTAAAAATCCTTGCAACACCTTCATTAATGTTTGCAACAACATCATCAATTCTTGCAACAAATTCATCAATAAATTATGACCATCTAGGTTGATAGTGACTGGTAAACTTGTGTAGACATTTTTAAGTTAGCTCTAAGCCTATCTATGTAAGTTTAATCTTAAATTCACAATTGGAAGGGATTAAATTTATTCAAAGAATGCAAAACTATTCTATAATATTGATATGTTGAGTTAAACAAAAAAATTTTGGAATTAACGCTACATAACAATTTTTAATGCAATCAAATACAATAATGCCGTCATTAAAATAAGTTTATTAGATTTAACAATTTTAAAAAAACATGCCAACATCAAAATCATCCATATACTTATTTGAAGTTTCTTTGAAAAAGAAAAGTACATTATTGTACATAATTTGCTCATCAACCTCATGCATCAACAATGTTTTTAGGAATGTTTTCTTTTTAATTTTCATATGTTCTACACATGACCTGCATTTTATAGGATCTTATGCATTATTCTTCAAGTAAAGGGAGTTGTTCTTTAGAATTATAACTTGATTGGGTTTAAGTTACAAAAGTAGCCATTTTTATGATGTTGAGTTTAACCCACAAAGTCTCAAGAAAGTTTGGCTTTATTATTGTAAGAGAACAACTTTGATTATGTTGAAACTAGCAAAAAATATGTGTGGTTGTGTACTAGCACAAGGAGAAAGATAGTCAAGCCGAGGTTGTGTGTTTACCTTTTGAAAATGACATGTGATGCTTTCTCAACTTGCTATAAAATGGCTCACTTGGGTAGAAAAACAATCAACTAAAATACTGTTGTGTTTTTTCATTACTACAAATATTCTTTTCTTGTTTTCACTTGCCAATAATGTAATTACTATTACTACTACATGTTGAATTATTGGGAACCAATAGTTATTATCATAAAAAATCTACTAATCTTTTAAAACATGCAAAGTAAGATCTTTAAAACATAGCATACACCATTTTTCTAAGAGCTATAGTTCTTGAGGGGCAATCAAAGCAGACATTTTTCATAAGATTCTTAGTATGGTCGTCAATTAGCATTTTTAATGCCAAGACAACAATGAGACATGCGTTGAGACTTTTGGGGAATCATTCTACCTTTTTTTATATGTGGAGTTAAGATATTTCTTAACATTATATTACAAGATAAAATTTCATGCAAAGAAGGTGAAAAGGACTGAAACAAGTTGCCCATTTTTATTGACGCCTTTGATTTATCCACCACTAACCTAATTAGACTTAGTAGAATCCATGTAACATGTTTTCCTAAAAAAAGATCAATGAATAGGTCTTCAAATTCTAATCTAGATCATGAGCTCATATGACTTAGAAACACACCTAGATAAGCTACTTTGTGCTTACCTATATGGAACAGCTTAAAAGTTGCACAATTTGTGGGACTTCCAGATGATACTGAATCTACCAATTCATATGCCTAGCTACCATCGCACTTTGCTGTGCACTAAACCTGATCTGATCCATGACAATATCGATGTCACATTGACCTACTAACTTCATCCACAACACATCAGCTAAAATTTGACCTAGACATCATCAAAACCACAGTGATAAGATGGCTAGATACACAACACACTTACTTGGATCTAAATTGCAACACCACTGATGGTGTGCTAATTAGTTAGTTTGGTATGCAAAACTTGAACCCAAATATATTTTGATGACCCATGTGAACTTAGCAAAGACAAAAATGAAAATGCCACTTTTTTCAAAGATAGCTTTGCAACAATTTGGACCACAACTTTTTGGAAACCTATTCGGCAATAGCTTTAATCAAAGCATTGGTAACTGATTTTTAAAAAATAGATTTTTGAAACTAAAAGAGTAGCTTTTCAAATTTCTTTTTGTTAAAAGCTATTTACAATTAATTTTATATTTTTAATCTCTTTTTTTATGCATATGCTGTTTATAAAAATGGGATGCATACCCTTTCAAAAGGGTGATTCTTAAATGCATAAAATTCCATTTTTCAATTATGTCTTGCTAAGGTTTAGGTTTAATTGCAATGAGAACTGCACCATGCTAAATCATCTACGCTTCAATACTGGTAGGAAAAGTGTAATGGTTAAGCCATGAGAAGTTATATCAATTTGTTTACCTATAGCACTACTACATTGCCTTATAATGGATGCTACATAATGGTTCCCTTCACTTCCATGTTTGTTTTACTTCATTGATTCACTTTATTATGTCATTTAATTGCACATCATCATCCCTTTTCACTTTGATACTTAATGTTTTCTTCGATTTCTACTACTACCTATTGCCACTGTCCATGTTATTCTCAATTCAATTTTTTATTTTGATTGAACTAGCTCTATGTGCAAGTTACTTCATTACTCTATCCTTTCTATAATGCTTATTAATGTTTCTCAAGCATTTTAATATGCACCCATGTGACATTGATATTGTTCTTTCTATATAGCAAAATTTATTTTGCCAAACCCCTTTCCAAATACCCTTTCATTCTGTTATTGAATTTGTAAAAGGCCTAACCTAAGAATGCAACCCATATTGTTCTTGGTTCTTTCTTGACTAAAGCTTCCTTGGATAGCTATCTCATGTGCATTGCCTTTCTAGGTTTCACATTCTTATCGTGTCAATTGCATATTCTTAATCTATGTAGTCTACTCTCTATGTGTTCATTATAGTTTATAGCACTTATTAAGTATAAGATCTTGCTTTAGAGCTCAATTATATTAGTGTCTACAATGTTGATAGCAAAGCAATAGTAAACTAAACATTCTTTTGAATTTCCTTTATTAACACCTAATTTGTAAGAAAGTCAAGTGACAAAGCTCAAACAAGGAAGTTTTCCTTTGTTTTTTTCTAAAGGGCACAATTTGTACAAATGATGTCATGTAAAACTTATAACATGGAGCACCCACACATCAACTAACCACAAGTGACCCTCCAAGATGTTTTAACTTGACTACAAACTTTGGAAGATAACCTAGAGAAATATGGTTATAGGATCATTGAACAAGAACAAGCTCTAAATGAGCCTACCTTTTCAAGCCTAATATTGTCATTCACTCTAATCAAATACTTCTTATAATCAACAAAACTTTCATTGGTTGATACTAAGAAAATGATGATAATAAACACATGATGTTTATAAAAGTGACATTCTCATCCTTGGAGGCACCATAAACCATAAGGAATATATAGAGTTGAAAGTTTCCTTCGACTATTGTAGGAAATGTTTGAACTTTATCATAAATAAAAGAAGTTGTTTGCACAAATGAAGCTGGCAAAATAAACTCAACTATGTATAACAATCAAAAATATCCATTCTGAACAAAGGGGATCACCACTCATCAAAATACATATGCTTCTTATAAAAGAATCACTTACTTCACCAACGACATGCCCAACAAAAAAAGGAAACTATGTAGTGAGTACATTTGTATTGTGGTGTTAATGAAGACCCTTGGGTCACCTTTTCTTAATACTGAGTTGGGCCTAAAGATATATGTAGAAGGAATTTTTCATGTAAATCATTTGAACCTTAGAAGAGGCCTATGAAATAATTATTTGATTGTGAAACTTAGAAATATTGATCCAATAAAAAATTGAAGCATCAACAATGTTAAACATCGTGCTTACCAATCCCAGATACTCCACAATTAAAGTATCAAAAAATCCCACTATGAGCCCTCCCTATCCTTAAACTTACAATGAAACCCAACCAACCTATAAGTCAATCACCCTAAGATAACTTGTTTCGATGTAAAAGGTCAAGTCACACGAAAACTATATCAAGGAAGGCAATTATCTGGAATTGAACACCAATGTAGAAAAAGAGATCATAGAATATGCTTCCTAATCCTACTTAGCCAATGAATATTCCAATGAGGATTGAGTGAACAACATAAATAACACGAGGCCATTATTGTCATGAGAAGCACCATGTCCAAACCATAGAGAAGTGATGATTGAAGACATACCACCAGTTTTCATATCTTTGTCAAGCTTAGAGAAACGGTTTCTAAGGTCATCAAAAAAAGTGGTAGTAGCATCAATGCAATTTCTACAAATGGTGTAGCATGCCTGAGACATTCGATCATTCACTGCCCAAATGCACACATTATGTTGTTTATTAACAAAATATCCATGTCAGTCAAGAAAAAATAATCATACCAATTAAAGTTTGCCAACAATTTGGAAGATATTTTATGTCATGTTATCCCTATGGCAAATATGAAGTATGTTCTTATTATGATCATGGTTATATGACCATGATACCATTATTGCTAGCAAAGCCAATGCTTACACATTTACACATCAAGACTAGAAATTTAATATGTGCCCATCAACACCTAAAGGTCATGTCTAACCTATCAAAAACCAACCAACATCCTAAATAAGTATATATTATTTATGTCCCATGGTAAACTAGATAAAGAAGTCATTGATAGAACTTTCATTTAAGCCATAACAGCACCTTATATAACAATACCTCCCACTATAGAATCATTCATTATTTAGCTTCCCTAAATTTTTTACAAATGAACTCCAAGTTTTGCTACCTCCTCAAGACATACAATATGCCATAGAGCTTATACTAGGTGATAGTTTACTAAATTTGTCACATTATAAAATAAATCTTTTGTAAACATTAAGAACCCACCTAACAAGTGCATGACTTATTAAACAAATAATTATTTTGAAAAAGTCAAAATCCATGAGTTGTTCCTACCCCTCAGCCTTAAAGAAAGATGGTTCATGGAGAATCCATTTTAATAATAGGAGAGTTAGCAAAATGTTGCAAAGTATAGGTTCCCTATCCCTTGCTTGGTTGAAATATTAAACCAAACTAATGGAGCGACCATTTTATCCAAAATCAATTTAAAAAAGTAGAGAGCACCAAGATAGAATCTAGTTAAGGGATGAGTAAAAAACTACTTAAAAAAAAGGGACATATTATACAAGTGGTAAGTCATTCCATTCACTATATTTAATACACCAAGCACATTTACAAGAATAATGACCCAAATATCCTAATTGGGAAAGTTTGTGATAGTTTGCTTGAATGACTTATTGAACTTTAGTTGTATCATTGAACATAAATTAGAACACCTTCATAAAATGTTTGTTCCATTCATACAGAGAACACCTCTACCAGACATAAAATGTGAACACTAATTTCCTATCATGTGAACCTTTTAGGCTTCAAATCCTAAAAATGATATAACGTTTTACTGTGACAAGATTGTGGCCATAATTGATTAACCAATATCTTAATCAATCCATGATTTTAAGAGTTTTCATGGCTTAACAACCTTGTAAATTAAATTCATTAATAGTTTTGTTATCATCACTGCCCCAACAATTCATCATTTTAGGAAAAGAAATTTTATATGGACCCTTACAACTAAAAAAATATTTGTGAAAGTCAATGACGCTATAACCCAAAAATTTATGCTTGAACTACCACACTATACTTGACAAAGAGTCTATGTTTAATGAATTGCTCAAGACTACAATCACTAATAAGGATGTTTATTTCACTTAGTAATTTTGGAAAACCATTTTGCATCATTTACAAATAAAGTTAAAATTTTCATTTGCTTGTCACCCCTAGCTTTTGATCAAATCAAGTTCGTAAGTCACAGCCTAGGAAATCAATTATGGTGTTTGGTAAGAGAAAACATAAATAATTTAGACCACCTTGTACCACAAGCCAAGAAAGCCAATAATAGTGCCTTCAATATGTTCATACGATTGAGCCCCTTTGAATCTAATAATGAATATGAACCTTTTGACTTAATTCTATGGCCCATTCAAGCACAAACATACAATGTTTGCATATAAGGTTGGTTCATCAGCATATTGAGGAAATAATAAATATTAGTAATGAGTAGTACAACAAATTAGCCAATGCACACCACAAGGATAAAGAATTCTTAAAATATGAATTTATGATGACCAAAATAAAGTCTGAATGGTTTCCTTTGTGAACTTTGTAGAAGTTACATGCAAGACTAGTCCATCTATTCCAAATCTTAAAAGTGGTTGGATAAATCGCATACATCTTGGAGCTACCAGATGATTACGACAATAGCAATACCTTGAATATCTCAAATTTTGTAGCTCACACAAGTAGTTGATCATGATTTTTAGTGAGTTTTTTAAGTCTAAAGCCACACCATCAAGAGTGACCACTTACTTGACTGCTTACTAACCTATCATGGAAAGAAGAGTAAGATGATTGAAGGAGTAAAGGATGAGAATACTAATCAAACCAAAAGTGAGAGTTATCAAAAGTATCTTTTCCATTGGAGACATTAACAAGAAAATAAGGATACTTCGATCTAATGGAAGAGTCATAGAGATGAAACCTTGACACATTAGAGATTCACGAGAACTAATATAGAGTAGCAAACTCATTAGAAATGAAACTCTTATACTTAAAGGGAATTAAAAAGGACAATAGTCAAGATTTTTATTGACCAAAGACGATAAGACATTTTTCCACAATTCTAAACAATCAAGCTATCATTTACACATGTGCTGAGTCAAAATAGACCCTAAAACTTTACTTTATGATCAAAATTCACATCATGAATAAAAAAAAGACACAAAAATGGTATATTGAGCCCATTTCCATTGATGTCATCATTCGTTGTTGCTTTTATCGCTCATCGTTAACTTGACTCAATTAGACTCATTGCTGACAAGGACTACACTACATCGAAATAGATTAGTGAATGGGTCAGTTAAGCTCAATCACATCCATGAGTTTACACAACCCATGATAGCACATAGATCCATTAGGTTGTAGAAACTTGCTAGGTCAACCCAGTAGTCGTAAAGGTTATGTGCCTTGCAAACAAACTTAGACAATTATTGCAAAACTTACCCCACTACCCACTCTATGATACATTGACCCAGATCTAACCCATAGCTCCATGAACATCACATAGGCTCCACCAACATAATCTATGACAGGACTATCCAAATATGTCCATGGACAATACTAACATCTTATCAATTCACTGACCCAATGCGCAACACGTTAACCAAGAACATAATGACAAAATCCATGACATGTTGACCATGACCAAAACTACAAGGATCTTAGCTAACCTAGCTAGCTTGAAAAAAAAAATATAGCTTTCTTATAAAACTACTTAGTAATAGCTTTGACAACGAAACTTTTGGCATAAAATGATAGCTTTATAAAAGTTTGTTTTGAAATTATTTTAACCATACCTTTTGCAAATAGCTTATAGATAATATATTCTTTTAAAAAATGAAATTATAGTTTCTTAGAAATCTATATGGTAAGAGATTTTAACCACCAAATTTCAATTTTTATTTCTTTCTTTATTTTTTTATAGTTCTTGAATTTTTATAATTTGGGAAGCCAATCCTTTAAAATGGATGATGTTTGTACCAGCAAAAGTTCCATTATTCCATTGTGTTATATTGATGTGTTGTTTTTATTGTAACAAGAGTCTAACATGATGACTTATCAGTGCATTTATATTGTAAGGCAAGGTTCAAACGATGAGATACCATTCGAATTTACCTATGATTTATGACATTACATAGTGGTTCCTTTCATTATGTTGTTTTTTTCAATTTATTGGTTCCCTTTTACTTCATTTTTGTTCACTTTTTCACCCCTGTTCACTTCATTGCTTGGTTTTTTCTCAAATTTCTAGTCCTACTTATCATTGCATTCAATACTCTTCTCTATTTCTTTTCATAAAGTGTTTGAACTAATTTTACATATAGTTACTTTGTCACCCAATAATTTTTGTAAGACTTAGTAAAGTTTTTTAGTGCTTTCAATCAACTTCAATGTTGCCTTTACATTGTTTTTTCGTTATTGCAAAGACACTTTTATCAAACACCTTACCAAGTGCACAATCTTTATGCTATTAGTGAGGTAACTATCCTAGCATATCGTGTGAACTTGTGCCACTCTAGGTCCCCTCTTAATTAAGATTATCCTAGATGGGTGACTCTTGTTTGTTGCATATTTAGGTTTCTAGTGCTTATCTTCTCATTTTTATATATTCTTATTGTATGCAATTAATCTCTAAGTGCTCATTATAACTTTTGCCACTCATTTGGAATCAATTCAATTTTCATTTTTGGAATAGAGGATGACTAGATTCTTATTGTTCATAGATTTGAGCAAAAAAGCTTTATAGAGAATGCTATGTCTCATCCGTAAAGGTTTTGGGTGGAAATTTGTTGTGAAAAACATTCCTTTGATGGTATTGAGAGCAAATTTCTTCAAAGGAACAAACATCACACTCAAGTTTTCATTTATGTGTGAAGTCACTAAGATGCCTAAAAACAAGGAAGATAAGGCACACCAATGAGATATCAAAATATAAGTCTTCCAAGGTATTTGGAAGTGAATTATGTAAATCGTATCTTTAGCTAATATCATCTTTAGGCACATTATCTTTATAGGATTTGGTGAGCGAGCTATAAAAGAAATTATTAGTTTTTCCCTTGGGCATTATGAAAAGCTAAGTGATAAAGAAGTAGGGAAAAGAATTAAAACCATGATCTTGAAGAGGTGATGAAGGAGTACTTAGATCTTTAAGAGGAGGAGGCACAATCATTTATGAACTCCTATATATGGATATGGTAGGATGTACCTCAAGTCTATGCAATTAAACTATAAATGTGTGTGGGCTCAAACCAAATATGTGGTAAATATGCATGATTCAATTTTTAGAATTTTATTAAGAGGGCCATTATAATTATATTCCATAACAATACCTTAGATCAAATGAGGGTGGACATAAAAGTTGTATTTTGATAATTAAATCAATGATAAGGTAATCTCTTATGTTTATTAAGATGATTATTGAATTCATGTTTCAATTGGAGAAATGATTTATTGTTTTTAAGAACTAGTACTTACTATGATTAATAGCCCAACATCTTGTAATAATTACTAGCACACTAACACTAGAATAGTTAAAAAATCTATTCTATGTGATGTTCTCTACAAATTTTGAAATTTTCTTCTAGTTTTTTCAAACCATAATTGTTAAAACTTGTAGCAAGAAAAGACATTTTACATAGTGTATGCCTTAAGGTTTGATGGATGGATTGGTCAACGACTCTGAAACCTTTCTCTACTGAGTTAGAATTTAAATCAATTGACACATAACTTTTTATTTCTCTCAATCCAAACATACAAATGATCTATGATTGAGAGAGAGATATATTTGTAAGATGATTTAGCATTTCTAGCATACTTTTTATATAATAGAAGACTATAGTGAAACAAAATCTTCCTTATGTAAGATGGATGATAAGTTCACTAAGTGCAATCTAAATAACATTTTTAATACCAATATTCCTAAAACATCATTATGGAAAACCTATAAGTGTGCAACTTTACACTTGGAATAGGATAATTGAGTTATAGCAACTAATCAAGAAATATCACATATAAGAAGTGAATTTTTTAACTTTGAATGTCAACCTTGATCAACATTTCTCGAAGTGTACAATCATGCCAAATGGGGGACATCAACAAAGGATCACTCCTTGGACAAACATTAATATTTAAAGAATGAATCATTTGGAATAGGAGAGAAAATATTTAGCTTGATGAATATAATAGAACCAATTAAGAAGCATAATGTAAGAATAAAGTTAATCTAACCCTTAGATGCTCAATTCCACAAATTCTAAGATGCAAGTGGTATCAAAGCCATTGTCATAAGTTTGAGCCCTTAGTGTGCCAACATGGTAAGATTTAGTGTCTAAACATGTCATGTCCATACGGATCCACCAATGTAACTAGAGTGAAATGTGAAATTCATATGTTCCTATGACAAGCTTTCTTTTATTTGCTTGATCCTAGTATGTGTGGATGTGCGTATATGTTCTTCTCCTTTAGGTTCCTTATCTCTAGTTTTTTTGGCCAAGATGAATACATCATAATGCTATGCTAAGTGCCCATCCTCTTTCCTTTAGTTTTTTGAAAATTATTGCTAAAGCCTATGCAAATATTACATCATGAATGTTTAAACAAATAATAATACAACAAAAGCAAACAAAACATTTAAGAAGTGACATGCTCTAGTCTCACAAAAAAATCATAATGTAGAATAAAGTTTGCTACACAATCCATAGTAATGTTCCCTTCATTGTAAATATGGCAAACTTAAACAGTTTAAAAACTCATAAACGAATATATTCACAATAAAATTTTTCCATTTGGGGATACCTATATCACTTCTAGTGAGCTATTGTAGCAATGTAGGAGTCAGTCCCCATGCTGTGCCCATGCTGTAAGGAACAAGTGAGGTAATTACACAAGTTCTAAAACAAAAAACATATTTTTCATCTCAAATGATAATACTAAAACACACACAATAGTTTATAATATAAGTAGGTTCATGGTCAGCCTTCATCTGGCAAAGATGGGTGTGAACGTTTATTGTGAAATAACTTGTAGCCTATGTAGGGTGTGGTGGGCCCAAAAGTTCCTTATTAGAAAATTCCTACTTCGAAACAAATCTAGGGGATAATTTTGATATTGAAGTAGATGAGAGTATCAACTTCATGTGTATATTGTTTTTCTTATCTTATTATATATGATAGAGTATAGTAGCAACACAATTGAGTCATTCTTCTACTTTTGGTTCCTTGTTGTTGATCTACAACAAGTCTAATAAATTCTTAAGCTATAAAATTGCATCCAATTGTTAAGTATTGAGGTAATTTTATAGTCATCGATGCTAAAAATTGAAAACTGATTATGAACATTTATAGCACCATATATTATGATTAATGGTTTCATCATGAGGGTAATGCGATTGGAACGTGATATCATTGTTTATTCCCTTCAATGTGGCAAAGATTAAGTAGGCACAATAGATAAAATAATTCACTAGATCAACGTCCTTATCTTGCATTGAACCATAACATGCATACCTAATTTTTTGGAAAATCTTGATTATAATTTAGATTGAAAAAGCTTTAAGGCTGATATGAGACAATTGATTTTTGTTTATCCATGTAATGTGGTACTGGTGAGTGTCATTTAATTACCTTAAATATATTAGTTTTGCTAATCTTTTATTTTCATAAGTAAAACAAAACCACAAATATTATGCCAATTCCATTATCCATTTCTGCTTGACGTTCTACCTCTATGTTTTCACCATGAAGAGACAAATTATGAAACACTTCAAATTCTTGCAATGTTTGTTAAACAATTTAGATTATCCAAGGTTTTTTATATATATGATTATAAATTTTTTCACCTTCCAATTGTCATCCTTAAAATTGTGACTGATTCACTAGTGATTATTCTCCTTGTTTTTTATATATTCCTCTCTATCTAACTTATTCTAACCTCAAATAAACCAACAAGCTAAGGAAATAAAGACCTAGTACTTTATGAAAACAAGTGCTTGAATGAAACTAGTCCAATTCACTCTGAAACATACATGCTATTTAAGTGTTTGACCTGAATTTAATCCTTATTTACTTGATCATAGACCAAAACATTCTACAAACAAACTAACATATATTTTGTAAGAGTTTAATGAAAAAAAACTCCTAAAGAAATTGTCCATTTAGTCATGCATGCCCAACAAGCTTAAATCTTTGCTTTACTTGACTAAAAATGGACGATCAAAATAGTGCAAAAAACTACCCAATAAAATCTAACAAAGTAACAATAGTAGAATTGCTTCTTCAACTTATGTATGAATTAGGTTGGTGATTCTTTTCTACAAGTTTTATATGGTTCCTTTTGATAACTTTTTTAATGATATTTTTATCCATAAACTATGTAATATGAATTTAGATGTTTTGCAAGGTAGTAAAATGAATACTAAGCTTGATGAAAACTCAGTTAAAGCACAACACCGCATGATAGATAAGGTTTCTCTTAGTGGTTCATGTTTAAGTCAGACAACTTAACTTATCATTATAATTGATTTAAGTATTGCATTTTATTTAGTTTTATTTAGTTATTAAAATGTTTATTTTAAAATTGATTTTAATGGTTCACATAAGTTCCCTATGACATTTTCACCATAACCAACACATAGTATATTTTTGCATGTTTTCAATAAGAATAGTATTTTATTTAGTTTTTTTATTTTAGGTTTAGTATTATGATCTATTAAAAGCCAAATTATGGAATAATAAAAAAGATTTTTTTATATTAGCATTAAACTTTTGGAAATAGTGCTTTCCTTATCTACATAATTGCACAATCGAGAGTTGCAACCTAAGTATTTTAGGTGATGATTTGATATTTGATTTATCATTTGAATTTATCTCCACCATTTTTTTTATACTTTTCATCATAGCCTTCCCTCTTAAGTCCTAATACAGAAATTCCTCATACCCATCCTAAATTAATAATATTTTGCCATTAGGTCAATTTGTCATGTTGTAGTCCTTTAAGTATAAGCATCATAAATCATTGGGCATTATATTACTCTCAAGTGAGCTACCTCCAAAAATGGTTCAAGTTATGCAATCAAGTTCAACGAAAATTTCCATTAAAACCATGGTGCACTAAGAGCGTATAAGTGGTTGGCCTTAAATGCTACATTGATCACTAATCCTAACAAACTTCTAGTAAGAAACAAAGGATGCAATAGCCTAAATGACATCTTTGTTCATCATTTTCTATATAACATACTTTGGATCTTCATGTTTAGGATTTCTTGTTAGAAGTGGTATCCCATGACACATCTTAAATTTTTTTAATATCAAACTTAAATACCTAAAAATCATTTCCATTCACAACTTTGATATTCCATCAATAAACATTAAATTATATTTGTCACAATTCACTTTTTTTTCTCATCTAATAAATTGATTATAGATTTCCTTATATGCAATTCTATTTTGTTTCTAACAATTTAGTAAGACATGTAAAAAGAAAGTTGTTGATGTTGCAAACCAAAATGGTGAGTAATCCATTAAAACAAAAGAAGTGGGTAAGCATCATATTGCTACTTACAATATAGAGATAGCATTCTTGTTATACCATTGCCAATTTTGGTATGTCATTAAAAAGGTATGTTTGCATCATTATGAAAGATCCAACCATATTAGCCCGATGTAAATACAAATTGAGTCCATTTAATATAAGAGTTGAGATGCATTGCCTATACTCATAATCAAATATTATATTTATTTATTCTTCTTAGTAAATAAATTTCCACAATACAACTGCATAACAAGACGAACAATATCGGTGACAACCAAGCCCAAATGGATGATAGTACAATAGACATAGATGATGTTAGTTTTGCATAATTCTTTGATGACCTTTTAATTAGTCAGAATATGCAAAGATAGTATGTTATGGAGATGGCAAATTTTTTCTTACATAGTGTTATGATTTGAATAGGTGTTGCATCATAATAGTATGGTGCTTTGATAATATTTACTTTAGTTGTGCACATTTTTGATCCATCAATTGTTATTGTTGTTCTAAGAAAATCATGCACTATGGTGAAAAGTGCTGACCACCCACATCTATTCAACTTTTTGGACGTTACGATTTTTTGTACCATGTAAAATAAATCTCAAAAGTACAACTGCGTATTCAATTAACTAGTACTTAGACTACAGAAGTTGTTTGTTAGTATCCTCTAATTAAGTTTTATAGAAAATGTTTCTCAATTTTCTTGATTTTATTAATACCAAGACAATTTTCATCGAATGAGAAACTAATTTTATTACAAGTCTTGTGATGTCTAATATTTTACACATTGCACCATTGCAAAAACCAATTCGTTCCCTTTTTAATGTATTACAAAACCATGTTGGATAATTTGTTTGTCATTATGATATATATTATTATTTGTATTACACATTATTGTTTTACTTTACTATTACGATACTTCGCATTAATAAATTACAAATTGAAAAACTAGTTTGAGTTGCATTATGTATATTATTTTTAATTAATAATTTAGAAAGAAACTTTTAAAGACTTATTATTTCAATATATTAGTTATTTTAAATTTATGAAAATTTTTTTAAATATCCTTTTAAAAGTTAGTTGTCTACTTGAATTTAAAATCTTTAAAATGTCATTTATTTGTAATTTTTAATCATCAATTGATTTTATTATTTTTATCAAGTTAAATTTTATTCTCACAAGACAAACCAAGCTCCCAATTGCTTGTATCTTTAAAGATTTTAATTTTTTGATTAACTACTTTTATTTTATTTTTTTACACTATTAAAGATATTTTCACTAAATTTAATATTTATTAAATTTGTATTATAGAAATGTTAGTATAATTAGAAATTGCATGCATATTTATATTTTATTAATTTTTAATTGTCTCTATGAGTACTCTAACAGTAAACTTTTTTCTGACAAATAAGTTAGTTTTTGTGATTACATATTCAGATGAAATACATAGAACATTATGAATAATGATTTAAATATTTGAAATATTTATCAATGTAAAAAATTTTATATTTTATTATATTTAAGCCATTTTTAATGTATATGTAATTTCATATTGCAAATTGGTTTTATACTCATTGTCTATCTTCATTATTCTTTTCTAAAAATTGATACTTAATATTACCATAAATTAAATATTTATATGTTACACGAAAATTGTTTTCAAGCTAATTTTAGCTGAAAAATGTTTAAATGACATAATAGAAATACATAGTTAAATATTTCAAATGAGAAATAATGTTTATGATTTCTTATTTTTCAAACCCCTTCATATCTTGCCATTAATGTCATATAGATGTAATTTATGATTCACAAGTGTTTTCAATAGTTTGGATACAAAAGATAAATCTATTATTTAAATATTTTAAATTTTATCTATAATTTGTAAAAAATAATCATTTTAATAATGAAATAATAACTAAATATTAATGTAAAAAATATCACATGAAAATAAATAATAAAAGTTTTTAATAACCTATGTGTAATATATTAAAAATAAGCTAACATAATTGGAAAGAATAATTAAATAATAAGGAAAAATAAAAAATATTAAAAATATGCAAAACATATTAATGTTAGATTTTGTAGGAAAGTGTATTTTACAAAATAACTAAACTCAAAATGATCAATAAATAAATTAAAAATAATAAATATTAAAAAATAATAAATATTAAAAAATAATAAATATTAAAAAATAATAAATATTAAAAAATAATAAATATTAAAAAATAAATTAAAATACTTAATTAAAATAAATAAAGAAATCTTTAGTAATGTAAGAAATAATGAATTATATAAATTATTGAAAAATTGAAAATAATTTTATGTTGTGCTAATTAACAACTCATCATGGTTAATATGTAACTTTACAAATAAAACTAGGAAAAGCATATTATAGCTTCCAATATTATATAAAGGTCGTTCGTTAACTTTATCATGCAAACAAAAGGACAAATATATTTTGTTACCCTTAGTCCTCACTACCCAATGATGCAATAGAGACGGTCAAAACCATTCTTCAAATACACTACAAAATTTATTTAAGATGAGATAAACATCAAAATGTTTGATGCTTTACAAATTTTCATGTAAAAGTTTAGCTTTTTAGATTCTAAATAAATTAGTTATAAAATTTATCTTTGGGTAAGTTTATCATGCTTGTCATGATGAAATTATTTTGTAATTGGGTCATAGTTTTTAATATTTAAGAAAATATATTATCATGATGAATCTCTGCATATCATAAATTTATGTTTTTGTATGCATTAAATTTTACTAAGTTTTTTTTTGACATTGAAAATTATTTGCAGAACTTTTAAGGAAGCCTTTTTCATAAAAAATGTATGAATTGACATTTAAAATATTTTAATGTTTAGTGTATTTTTTATTGATGATTTATATTTTTTAAACTTTTATGTCATTCTTATTTATACAAACTTATTTTTTTTAACGTATTACTCTAAAAAGTTTTATTATACCAATTATTATAGTTTGTTTTAATTATAATGCCTTATGTACATAAAATACAAAGACTTTGTAGAATTTAAAATTATTTTAGTGTGTATATTTATATTTCACATGGAAGATCATTTATTTAAAATATTATGATCTTTCCCTAGTAGCATTATCTTACATAGTTTTAATTATTTTGAATATTCATTATAACAAAAAAATTTCTCAATAATTTTTATGTTTTTAAAAAAAATTTAGCATTTTGAAAAATTTATAATTATGTAATAATTTAAATGTTGTTAGTTATATTTTCAATTTAAATTTTTTAATATTTAGCATTATAAAAGAAATTTAAAATTTTTTTGTCATTCCCTTAATTAAAATTTTGATGTTTATATATTATTTTATCTTTCTTAACTTGTTTATGATTTTAAAGTTATTATTATATCTTTTGCTTGAAATATCAACATATTATTTAAAATCTTAAATATTTAGTTTACATAATAATTTATTTTTTCCAATTATTTGAAAGGTTTTATAAAATAAATAATTTGTTGTGATTATAGTATTAAAAAAATTTGAATACATAATTTGTAGTGCATTGATTATTCAAAATATTTTTCTAGTTAACATTTCAATCATTATAGTATCAATTTATATTTTAAAAATTTTAAACAATGTTTTATATTAATGATTTTCTTAGTTATATAGTTTTATTTAAACTAAAGCAATTTCGAATTTCTTGTCCAAAAAAATTATATAATGTTCAAACTTCTAGTTGGTTTTTTATGTATTTCTTTAAAAACTTAAATATAATAGATATACAATGTGATTAAAATTATAAGATAAATAAAAAAATCCTCATCAAAAAATTTCCAACATTAAACTTAGGGACATTACTCGCTATATGGCTAATTCAAATTATTGATTGAAGTGTAATTTATGTTGTTCTTATAAATCAACATGATTAGAGTTTATTAAATTTACATAATAGGAATTAGATCTAAGCACATAAAATTTTTAATTTATATGAATTTCAATGAAAATATTTTTGTATTTAAAATTAGAGTATGAGATCCTTCTAATGATTGAGTTAAAAAATATGTTTAACAAGATATTTATGTAGTATAATTAATTTTCTTACATTATTAAATCAAATAGATACGAGTCAAAACTTTAGGCAACTCATCGGGTTGCATCTCAAATCACTCCAAAAACTCAAACTCAAGACATACTTGTTGTCCTTATTTTAGTGAGATAGAAAAAAATTATGATACATCTTTTAAGATAAAAATTTAATAGTTTAGCAAATAATCATCTTATTAGTTTTTATCATGTATTATACTATTTAGATCAATTCTTGATGTTAAATTCAAATTGTATCAATTATGTAATTATCCTAACAATTGTTGTTAAAGTTGTTTACATCGTAACTTTTATACCATTTTCTATGATTATCATATTTTGCAATATTTTGTATCACTTAACTAGATATCTTATTAATTTTTTACAATTGGTAACTAAATTTGTAGTTTGCAATTGAAGTTTATATTATTCCAACTCATCTTCCACTTTTGTCTTCAAATATATTTTAACAAGTGTGTATAATAATTACTATAACATCTTTCAAACTTTAGTATCTCTCAAATTATTGTATAGTAATCTTTTAAAGATGAAGTTAATGGATTCATCTCAAATTTTTTTAAAGTTTGAGATTGATGCTAAGATTCTTTATTAAATAAATTAGTAAACCATATATATAATACATTAAATATTAACCAGTACTAAAATTTCTATAATTGTTATGCTGAGATCGATTTGGAACGGTTTTTTATTCTACCCAATAATTAATAAATATCTTGTTGATCCTTTTATCAATTCGTGCCAAAATGAATTTTATAAATTTTTTTGCTAAAAGGTCGTTTTCATATTGTCGCAAAAAAAATGTAGAAATATATTATCAAAATACTGGTGAAGAATAATGACATCAATAATCTGTTATTCATGAATAAATAATGTGGTAAAAAAATTTGGGTGGGAATATAATTTAGAGGTGTATTTATAACTATGAAAATCCTAAAACCTTAATTATAAGTAAAACAATAATGAATATAAATTTGATTCCTAGCTATCACAATCAGAATTAACTGGTAATAATGAAATGCATTTATTATCCTTATTTTGATGAAAACAATGGGTTCTATACACCTAATATTTTTTTATATAAAAAAATTATTTATTTAATTAAGGAATATCATTTTCTCCATATTATAATTTTAAAATTGAATATTTAAACAATTAATATGGAAAATTTAAATGTCTAATTTTGAAATTTTAAATTCTAAAATTAATTACATTGTGGAATTACAAGAGTTGAGTTGTAACACATGAACATTGATTAGGCTTAATGCTTTAAAATGATCATATAAGTTTATTTTTATTATTAACTTTTCTCTCATCCTTATTTCTATACTATCATGAATGTTTGATAAGATATGGATTGGATTCTTAAATATTGGGAGTTTTTTGGTTAAAGAGAGGAGGTTTAAAAGAAAACATTTTGTATACGATGCATTTCGGAATATCATAAGAAAAGATGAATATAAAAGAAAGAAGAATTTATTAGCATTTCTTGCATATATTTCTAAATTTATGGAGCTTCATATAAAAGACCAAAAAGGGTGCAATTAGAAGAGGGTTAACTTAAAATAGTGAATTATGGATGCTCCACCCAAAAAGAAGTTTGTCATGATGCAAAGTCTTGGTTTAAGGTGGTGTGGCCAAGGCTATATAAGCCATTAAGATATGCTTGTAATTTAAGAAAACATAACCATAAAAAGGGAATTTGGAAGGGCCAACTTAGAGGATACCAAGTAAAAAAGTGAGATAAGCTCTGAGGAACAAGAAGAATTAGAGTTTAAACTTTAAAAGAAAGGTAGATCTTATAAAAGAGAAGTCATCTACATGGCTTTTCAAGGTAAGATAACACTTGACTTCATATAATAAATTTAGCTTAGATCTAAGCCAAAATAAAAAGGATTTCCTTTGTGAAAATGTTTATGAGATCTTGGTACTTGTTTGTGATAATAATTAGTCATTCATTTTCATAAAACATCATAAAAAAGAAAGAAATTACTTCTACCCAAGACCAAGGGAAATTTATTATATTAAATGAATAGTTCAATTTTCACTCTTTCTTATACCATGTTTCGAGTTGAGCTATAAGAAATGCATATTACATTTTTTTCCTATGAATATAAAGTAGATTACATGAAAATATGTTACAGTTTTATGTTAATTATAGATATATGTGGAAGATGAATTTTGAATAGCAATTTATTGAAGCAAAACACTTCTTAACATAGACATCACCATGTAAAATAAGTGAAAAGCATGCTAAATTTTATGCCTAATTGGTTTTTTATGTTGGTTGCCTAAGCATTTATGCATTGAGCATAGTTTATCACGATAATGATTTAAATATTAGAAAATCATGGAGAAGAAAATTTTATTGAATATAACCCCGATACCTAGACATAATAGTCTTGTTTTCTTATTATATGTTGCTAAGTGTTAGGATTCATAGTGTAATTCTTATTCTTTCTAAGTTGAATTGATGTTTAATAATATAGATTAAATGTAATATTGCTTCTTAATTATTGCATGAATAGACAAAGAGTTTAATGCCATGAACAAAGAAATGCATAAAATTAAAACTTTATTACATATTTTTTTCATATACCCTTTTTGTTTGAAATTTATTTTCAATATGAGGCACTACAATAGTATTTGAAATTACTCACAAGTTTACTTGATAGCATGACATTGTATAAATGTGTACTTAATAGCTAAAATCATTAATAAACAATGTCTAAAATGTAATGTGATATAGGTTGTACAATAAAGTAAGTAATAAAGAATTTATAGAAACTTAGAAATAAAAAAAACAACTCGAGATAATGTTGTAGCCTACCATTCCTTTTTCAAGAGTCTACTTGCAAAGGATAGAACCATGGGCTTGGCTAAGTTGGAAGACGTATTGGTTAACTCTCAAGGGAAACTAAATGGATTATGACCTATGTATGGTTCTTGGTTACTAGTTAGAAAGCCTTGGAAGGCCTAGTTTAAGGCTTTAGTGGAAGACTAAGTTGATTAAAGATATGGTTAGAAACCAAAGAGTTTGATAATGGCTAAAATTACTAAGGTTAAGGTTAGACATTATGGTAAAGGTTTTATGGATAATTCGTAAAGCTTCGCATAGTGAAATTGTGTCTTTAGGGTGCTTTGATATGAATATGTAAGGTAAGTGCAGGCTTGGAATCATTTTCGAAGGCAAAGTAAAAATCAATAAAAAAAGGAAGCTATAATAAATGGTTGATATAGCATGGTCAAGAAATACTATTGGTGAACATTTATGCACAATACAAATTAAGCTTTGGTTAGCTAGGCTCTCAGCCAAGACCTTTTAAGAAGGTGGAAGAACTTGAAATACGACATAGGGTTGTTCTAGGTTTTGCCAAGTAAATAATATGATAAAGATGTTGGCCAAACATTAGGCTAAAAATGTTATTTGGATGACAGAACTAGTTCTATTTAGGCTTTTATGTCACTTCATAACACTCTTGATGGTGATTTGAGGAATGTGTAGAGGCTTAGAAGAGGCCTTATGATCATTATCATGACTACAGATTATCTTTGGATTATAAGGGTCATTAGTAATACTTGTGTAAATTAAGGCTTAATTATACTAGCAATAAGTTAAATGTAGGACCTAATGGTAAAAGCCAAGCTATTATGAACTCCATGGTTAGCTTAGATAGGAAAGATCCAAAACAAAATGTGGGCAAGATTAAATAAAAAAAATGGGATAAGAAATTTTAGATAACTGAATTAGGATTTAGTGGGAACCCTAAAGCATTTTGATATAATGGATTCTAAATTATCGACACTCACTAAGGAGATAGACATGTTAGCTAACCCATTCCCTTGGCTTAGTATTTGTTAAATGTGAATGGTTAATGCTATAGTTGGAGGAAGCCATTATATATATAGTCTTAGAAGGGAACTATTAAACAATTAGTCATATAGGAATCAAATGGTGTGCTTTGTTATATTGGCTGCTACTTGTGGTTGTTAAAGAATCTTAGAATCCCACATAGGTGCCCATGTAATTATCATTACCATGTCGATTGTTGGATTAAATTATTTGAAAGAAGTGGAAGAAATTATACAATTCTTATGTATAGGAAATTGTATTATTTCATGAAGTGGATGCTAATAAAATGGTTAGTCACAATGTAAGGAAATATGTATTAAATTAGTTAGCTGATGACGATATAATTTTGTTAGTTAGAAACTTATGTAATTCATTCAAAAGATTTATTTCATTATTACATTCATAATTCTTATTAGTGAACAAAAGTTTTATAGCATGACTCAAACATTCCCTATTGAGCCACCTAGCTCTCCCTTTTATAATAAGATGTAGTTGTTAAAGTTTAAGTACGAGTGGAGTTAGAGATTATTAGAGCTAGTAAATTTGCTAAACAATTTATTTTATTTATTTTATCATCAATGATAATAGATTTGACACTTATTTCCCATCAATTATATTTTATCAGACATAAGAGTTTATAAAATTGTATTATGAAACTTTGTGCATACTAGTTATTTTGTCTTATGAGAGTTTTGTTGTTATTCATGATATTTCCCTAGATTCGATTAGAATCAAGTGGTTCTATTCATTTTTTGGATAATTTATTCATATTTTGCTCATGATCATGGGAAACATTGTCACATTCCTGGCATGATAATATTTTTCTTAGAACCTGCAACTACAATATGATAATATGATTCTTTAGAATTTTGTTAAACTCATGGTTTTTTAAAAAAAATAACTTTAATAGTGTAATATCATTTGAGAGTTCCACTAACACAAAATGATATATTTATATATATATATATATATATATGTGTGTGTGTGTGTGTGTGTGTGTTGGTGTGTGTGTGTGTATATTTATCTATATATGTGTGTTTATAATTGAATCTATTTTATTAAGAAAAAATAGTTATATGATACATTTAATATCTAGAATGAAAGTTCCTTTTACTTTTAAAGGTTTACTTTTGCTATCTTATAAAATGGTAAATGTTGTTATCCTAGTTACCCCATGGAGGATGAAAGAGATTTTCATAATAACAACCCAATTATGTGAGGTTTTAACATAATAATAAAGCTCAGATATGTTGGTTTAGATAAGTGATGAAGAGGACCTTCAAAGAGATGTTAAGAAATTTTACAAGCATGATTTTGTGATGTTGACCTCTAACCATGGTGACTTATTTGATGATAACAAACCAAAATATTTCTAATAAATTCGATTGAGTGAATTTTTTAATTTTAGATAGCTAATATGTTTGTTCATGGAAGATGATAAAGAAGAAGTTCAATAAATATCAAATCCAAGAAACTCAACTTTGATAGAATGATCGGCCACCAAGACATATATTTTGTATTAAATTTTAACTATTTTCATTTATTTAGAATGTTAACTTAATTTAAGTCATCTCTGTAAACTATAAAAATTAAAAGGAAATCTAAATTAATCATCCAAAAAGATATTCCTGTTTTTAATATCTTCGATAATCATGTCATGAATATTTTAAGAATCCTTTTTCTTTACTTTTTTTTATTTTATTTCCAAAATGATTAATTAAATTTAAAAAATAAAATAACTAATTCTTCTTGAATTTACTAACCTAAACCTATGTAACAAAACTTAGGCACACAGCATTAATGTTGGACACTTTTCACTACAATAATTGGATCGAGGCATCACTCCTAAACATAGATGGAAGTATTATAAATAAAAGAACTACTCCTTGCATTCATAAATCATTTAATCATGTCGTTGGAAGTGAAGTGACTAAGTCTTGAATAAACTTGGTGGCATTAACCTCAAAATCAAACTACTTCTAAAGAAACAAAATGTCTTTTAAGGAAAAAAATTAAGAGAAAATATACAATGTGAGACTAAAATTTGAAGTTTTTATGACTAATTTTTAAATTATGGGTAGTGATGTGACCTATCTCATCATGCAATTTTATAACTGAATGATCATTACAACAATCACCATTTTTAAGCAATAATTTTACTATCTAATTGCTCCATTAAACCATCACATTGTCTGCATTTAATCGTTAAGGAAAATTAAATCTATTCAATAGATCATAATTCAAATTTAGTAGTACATATGAAATTGAAATTTCTGTATTGCTCTAGTTTATTCCAAACTCATCATTTGTCATAATCAAATGTTCCAAGGTTCTTTTAATCATTTGTATCTTATATATCAATTATTTTAACCAATATTTACTAGTAATTATCAATTTTATTTTAAATAACATTAAGTTTTAGTTAAGAAACATCTCTCGATTAAAAATATCAAATAGTCAGTTTGGTACATACATTTTTCCAATAGGAAATTTTTGTAAATTGGGTTATTATTAATCAAAATAAATTGATAAAATTTTTACCAAAAACTATATAAAAATTTTAAGTAATGGTATTAAAACCACTACTACCTAATTCGCATCATCTTTTATATACGTTGTGTCCTTCTTCAGCGGCATGTTATTCCTTCTTCTTACAAAAACAAAGCTCTCATTTTCTCTTTTCCTTTTTAATTAAATTAAAATACTTGTGCCTTGTTGAGTATTCATCAAGTGTTGTAATTACTTTATGCAGATTTTAATTGCCCCTTTCCTTTCCTCCTTTTATAAACCTTACTTCACTGCATGACATTTCTAGTTTGTTTCTTATCTACTTAATTGTTCTAAGAGTTTAGCATATCTATTTTTTTTTTGGCAAAAGGCTTATATAGATTATTCTTTTATGTCTTATCTTTTTTAGTAGAGGATGTAGGTTTAATGTTACGTTGAACAACATAAAATAGTTGTTTAAGCTTATTAATTTTTTTATAAATTTTCTTTAAATATTTTTGTAAGAAATAAATATTTTTTTCTAATAATTCACCCATTCTCTTGTTGAACAACTCTTGACATGATGCAAGGTGCACATTTGCTTAAGGTTAATGTATAAAACTCAAATGAACTATAAGGAGTGAATTAAAAGGAAGGAACTTAATGAAGCATAAGGAAAGAAGTTGACATTTGAAATAAAGAGTTAATAGCATGGAGTACATGTGGCCAAGCTTGAATAATAAACGATGGAAAAGAGCAATTTTGAGGAAAAGTATCGTCTTAATAAATTTAGATTAATCGTTTATAAGGATTAATTACATTATTTTAGGCATTCTAGATTTTTAAAATCATAAAAGTTTAATTTTGTGACAAGTTTCAAAAGAACTTCACAAGCCAACATCGAAGTGATAGTGAGGTAATATCTTTTTTCAATTTTGTTGTGAGTAAGATGACACTTCCAACATGAATCTAAGGACAATGGATTACGGAAAAAAAATTAAGTAATGAAAATTTTTCTAAATGCTATCAAAGGAATTGTAAACAAGAACTCTCATTGATCCAATTCAAGCAAACAAGATGTTTTAATCCCTTATATGTAGGAAATGGAGAAGATGAGACAATTCCAATTGTTGAAGTGATAAGCATTGTGAAACTTGAAACTTTGGTCGCTATTGAAGTAGAAAACAATATTAATGCCCGACTAAATCACACAACATCAACACGTAATTAATAAAACCTAATTGTATTACAAATCATCTATTCAATGACATTAAGATGAATTTTAATTAGCAATTATAAAGTAAGAGTAAGCAATATCAATCTAATTTGAACTTAGGACGGACATGCAGCTTCAATGTTAAGTGGACATTCAATCTCTCAAAGGCTTGAATAAAGATCTATAGGAAAAAGCAAAGACTCCAAAGCTTTCTAAGATAGGCTGAAATGGCTTCACAGTGGTTAATAGTGACAAGTCAATGAGAAAACAAACTAAATAGAATGTCAAAGGAAGTGATTTTCCTAAAAATGACCAAAAGAAGCTTTTGGAAATCTCAAAATGTAGACATTGTAGTTTGAATTAATAATGCCTTACTATTCAACATAAAGGGTGTTGTTAGTTCTACAGTAGCTTGATGCCTTCATAATATGATTAGATTTTAGAAAATTAAGTTAATTGCAATGATGGAATGCTTTGCAAGTAGTAGACAAATGGAAAGCCTTTGTAGAGATTGAATTTTCACTATTGTGAAGTAGCATTTCTAACAAAGTATAAGTGTTTCAGTTGCAGTACTTGCATTGCTAAAAATTGAAAATTAAGAATACTTTATTCACATGGTGATACGTAAATCATGTCTTTCAATTTTGTGTATGCCAAAAACCCTTTTATTAATAGAAGAGATCTTTGGGGAGATTTAAGTTTGATGGTGGAGGGCAATTGTCTTCCCTAAATGGAAGGGACACTAAAATGTCTTTGCTAAGGTTTAGAAAAACAAAGGTTACTCTTGTGGATAGAACCATATTGAATCATGATTTCCCCAAAGCCTTCCTAACTTAGTGGCTCAACAAATGAAGAAGTTCTTCTCATACCAATCTCTATTATAGATCATTTCCCCATCAATAATTAAATCTAATCCTATACAACCAAGATTACAAGGCACTTGGATTAAAAGAATAGAATTCTTTCTAGTAACTACTATGGGGAGTCTTCAAATTGCTAAGCCAAAAATGAGGTTCCTAGCTCACAAATTGAAGAATGCTAAAGCCTACCTTAATGAAAAGAGTAAAGCTTAATAAAGTAATATATTTTTTAAGATTAAAAAGAAGAATAACATTTTATGGAGAAGGTAAACAACTTCAAAGAGTTACAGATGAGTTATCAAGGTTAGAACTAACAAAGCTTAGGATGAAATAACCATGTTTATTAAAATGAAAGAGATGTATGGAGAAGAAATTTAAGAATACCAAGGGATATATTTTGAAATTCTAGAGAATATTTTAGTATTTTTAAAGCCACCATAAATTATAAAATAAATACTTAAAAGTCTTCAAAAAAGACTAAAAAATTTACTTAAAAAGTTGTAGAGTTAATTATCATAATTAGTTCCCAAGCTGGCACATCCATTTTGACCTATAGTAATTGCAAAAGGTGAAGCAATGGGGTAGTGCATGGTGCAACATAGGTGGATCGGTGCATCACTTTGGGTTCCAATTTTGATAAGTAGCACAATTAGGGAGGCATTGGCACTTCAAGTCTGCTTTCTAATCAATGCAAATTGAAGAGAGTTAGCACGAGTTAATGAGTGACTACTAATGGTCGTGGTAATGATGGCCATCAGAGGTGGATGATAGGAAAAAAAGCCTAAAAATAAATTTTAAGCCCTTTTCAATGAATTTTTAAGCAAAATTTGTACTAATCAACTTTTTAAATGGTTGAAGGGAATGCTTATACTAAATATAAAAATAAAAATCTTCAAAAAAATTTTAATTTGTTTTTAACCAACCTAAACTAAACCATAAATGCAAATAAATTAATAAACAAATGAAAATAAATAGAAATGTTCAATAAATAAGGGTCTATTGTAATTGAACCATACAATGACAATCATAATGAACACTAATGAGAATTGTAGTGGCCAATCCTCATAGGGCTCCAACTCCAAATAAAAGTAGTACATCTCCAAGTTTAAGCTCTATGTGATGCACTAGATGCTATTGCATTAGATGTATAAGAGCTGAAAGATAGGTACTGTGTGTGTAGCTTAAAAATGGTGATAAGAAAAACTATCTTCTACTCAATGTTCAATAATAAGCAAATAATAGGTAAAATATAAATAGTTAAAGATCCAATCAGGAGTTCGATCTTAGAGAAGGATTTAATTGCCAATTATATCTTGGATTTCTTGACATCTTACTATTCCCTATTAAGGAAAATGAGAGGTTGTTTGCTTTATGATGCTTAGACTCACTAATAAGTAATCTATGGTACTAATTCAACTAGTTAATAAGGAGAAAATACAACAAATTATTTTGTTGATGGATTCTTCACGTTCTTATAGATTGGATGGGTTTATTGTTTTATTTTACAAGCATAGTTGGCCTATATTTCAAGCAAAAACTTATGATTCTATCAATGATTTTCTTATTGGTAGCCAATCAATTAAAGAATGTTGCAGTGCTAATTTAATTTTCCTTGTAAAGGCTAATTATAATACATCTTTTGAAGACTTTATGATAATTTGGATGTACAGTTTCCAAAAAAATATACTAAGTTGTTAGTAGTTAGCCTATGGAGTTTCCTAGCAACTATCATCTTAATGGAGCAATCATCTTTTGCTAATGAAGAGGAAATCACTAAAAATGTTTTACTTAAATAATAAATCATACTTTCATTAGACAAACTTGATTATTTAAATGAGAAGATCAAAGCTAATAACTCTATTATCAAGGTAGACTTTAAGAATTTCTTCAATAGTATATCGTGGGGTAAACAAGTATTACACAAGTTTAATCTAATTTTGAGTATCTACAATATAAGTTGATTGTTAGTCATTATTAATGAGAAAGGAAATTGTTCCATTTAACTCTACTATTGGCCAAAGCATGGTATCCCCCAATCCCTATTTCTTCCCCATAATGTAGCTAAAGTACTAAGAAGAGTTTTAAACAATCTACATATACTAAGTAAAGTGAGGTATTAGGCCTCTCCAAGTGGTTGTCAACCTAAGGGCCATTTGTGCTTTGTAGATTGTCTTATACTCTTCTTAGGAGGTGTTAAACACTCAATCAAAAATATCAAGCTATTCTTCTCTAATCTCCATGGCACATCAAGTTTGTAGATTAATGTACAAGAATCTTATTTATTAGATGTACAAACATGAAACACAAGAAGGAGAACATCGATAAGGAGCTCTTGCATCAGAAAAGATACTACCTTCCAATCCCTTAAGTCAAAAGCACATTATCGAAAAGTAGGAAATAAGTGGTCCACTTTGAACAAAACATTAATTAAGACATGAAAAATGAAATTACTCTAATTGGGAGGTTATTCTCGTTTGTCATGTCATATAGTTAATAACACTTTACAATCTGATGATATCTTATCTTTTTAACAATATTATTAATTTTATAGAAAGTGTGATAAATGGTTTCCTTTATGGTAATAGTGATTTGGTGAGCAAGCATCATTTGGCATGCTAGAACATGATTAGCTTTTCCTATGAAAAGTATGGATTACTAGCTAAGAAATTAAAGGATTTTAAGGATGCATAAATTGCAAAGCCTTTTGAGATGGTTTACATCTCAAACATTAGCTATTTTAGGTACATGAGATGTAATTTTGTTAATAGAAAATGTTGTTGAGCATGCTCAATGACTTGGAATCAAATAAAGAGAATCATTCTAACTATTTTGTATTTTATAATACTTGGAACAAAATAGATAAGGATGGCAACAATTTTTGGAACCTCAGTAAGGATGGAAATTTCATTATCAATTTAGGATGGGATAAGCCTAAAGGCAATTAATTATCTTATTCATATGTAACAAAAAATAATGTAAAATAATTACCAACCTTTCAAAACTCTATTAAAGTGGGGTCTCCCAAGTAACTAATTATCTTTTTATGAGAACTTGGGGAAGTTGAATTTCAATTTATAGCAAATGTCTATTTATGCATATAAGGACTCTCAAATGAATCTTGTGGAACCCCTTTGCAATGAATCTTGGCATAAAATAAACCCAGCATCATGATTCTAGAAATACTTCTATGGTGGTGAAAGTGTAGTTAGAAAAACTTAATAGCTATTGAAGGATTTAGTACTCTGTCATCTCACACATGTTGTAATATCTAGGACATACATATTCAAAACAATTCAATGAGCAAATATTCCCCATAATTTTGCAAATAGGGTTCAATGTAATATTTTTTCAATATTCAAATGTTGCTTAATTATGTAAAGAAGTTCAACAGATCCTCAAATGGTAAGATATGCATTGCTTCCTTGATTTTTTGAGATTAATTGAGTAATAAAAAAAGTGGTTCAATGGACTCCCCTTGTAGTGGATTTAGTCAAATAAATTTCTAATGGATTGATTAGAAGGAACCAAGGCCCTATAAGTTGTGTTTGTGTGATTAGAGAGTACTTATTAGAGTTATTAAACTACTCTCAATTTACATAGTATCTGAAAAAATATTTAAGTTGAAGACATTGAAATAATATTTTGCTTAAACTTATGTGATAATTTGGGGTTACAAAAATATCATCATTGAAACAAACAATTAATCAATCCCTATAATGTTGCATAAAAGCATTGGAATCTATTGCTATATATTAATCCTACTAAACAGAATGAATCAATTTCATTGCAAAGTAGTTCAATTCTAATACATATTCAAGCAAGGAAATCTATTAACAAACTAGTTGGCTTAATTAGTTAGTAAATGTACTCATTTAGAGGTTCTAAATTCATAACAAATTCTAAGAGTTTGTAAAGCTTTAATTAAGATTGATGAGGAGAGATTTTGATATATTCATATAATGATCATAAGAGAAGTCATCAAACTAATGCCTCCATAATGGAATGTATGATATGCATTCATATAATCATTAAGACTGACTTGGATTTGTTATTATGGAAAGTACTAAGCATTTGGGGCTAAAAAGAGTGAACTAAAATCTTGGAAGACCACTAGATTATCATATATCTTTTATTTTAGCATAAGAAATCAATTTTCATAAACTACTTTCCTTTCACGTAACTCATGTCAGGTTAATCATATTCTGGGAAAAAGGAATAAAGCTATTTCATGTGGCTCATTTCATAGTAGGGAAATTAATATCCATAGAGTTTCTCAATTTTAACAAAGGGTAAATATTCTTGTTATATCAAAGATCATGATTTTTTTTGCATAAAAAGGAATACCAATCCAACTCATTCCAATATATTCCTATCAAAATGCACTTGATTCTAGCAAAAATTCAAAAGAAAAGTTCATACAATTATGACTATTTTTCTAAAGTAAATTGAGTGCATATGGTATTACTATTACAAAAAAAGTGTTTCTATCATATTAATCTATGTTTATGAATTAGGAAACCACCTATCAAATTTATTGTTCTTTTTAGGAATAAGATCCACAAAGCCATGTCTTTCTCAAAATTTTCTTTGTCATTTGATCTAATTGCTAACATAATTATTCATCAATTTTAGTTACATAACATGTTTCTATATTCTCATCATATAGTAGTCCTTCATTCATTGGCCATCACATCGTCCCAATCAACCTTATGCAAAGACCAGTTTAATGGCATCAATTAAGTATGATGGACTTAATTTGGCAATAAATTAGACTCTCTATTTATTTGTATTCTTTACACCTTTATCACGGCTTTCAATCATATTAACATGGTCATTAATGACTAAATAAATACATTGACACTTATTAACTATTTCAACATGTATGGTTACAGAGTTCATCACAGTACTAAATTATATCTTATTTCACAACAATACAATTGCTAGCTAAGTAAGCTACCCAATATAGATCTTTAAGAATTTTCCAAAGAACCTTAATAATGCTTCAATACTCAATTTTGATTACTAAATGGAGAAAAATTTATTATCACGTGCAATATGATTCATTTTAAAAAGCCTAGTATAACATTTAACATCAAGACTATCATGTTTTATGCATCTTTCTTGATGCTTATCAATTAGAACTATCTTTTGTGCTTCCTTTTTATGACAATGTCATTATGATACTAATAATGATTAGATAGGTTTAGACAAATATGTTTACTCTAATTTGCTTTTCTTATGTCATATAATCTTGAAATCCATTAATGTAGTATAAGATATCTTACTTCATAGCATGATTGTCATCAATTAAATATGTGGCATCACACAAACTATTTGGATTTCTTTGAAATCCCATTGCTTTGTGTCAGATTACTCAGTTACAATAAAATGCTATTTCGTTAATCAAACTTATCCATGGAGGCACGTTGTCTCAATTTTTGTAGTTTAGTTCCTCAATTATCTTGGTTAACCACTTCATCTATCTTTTCATAGAAGTTTTGTCATATGATTATCATCATAGAATATGATAGTTCCTTTGAACCAAACCAATCATTGCACTCTTAAGTGTGCTTATACGTTTTTAATGCATAACTTATGTGGAATCAATCATGCTATGCACTGCACTCATTCCAACCTATATATTGAATTGGTAAACTGATACTTCAATGAGACATTCCAAATCATTGAATGGAAAATAGTTAGGAAAAGTCATTCACATGCATCAACACATCAAAAGCTTATTGATGCTCTTCGTCACAAACACATATCAATTGCAATCTTTAGAATTCTTGATAATAATGATAATGCATTTTAAGTAATAAACTATAACTATTGTAACCTCCAATATGTAGTAATATTTTTTCATAGAAGAAATGGTTTACATAGCCTTGTATTGGTGAAAAAGTTGGTTAAATGATTTTAGGAGATGTTAACTAATAATAAATATAAATAGAACTTTATAACTTATGGTGAAGATAATCATCCACTAGTAAAATTACATATCATTATCTAATTATTCAATATTTTAAAAACCTCATTTCTTAATTTTCTCTTTGCCACAACAATAAGGCCATGTATAACATTGTTATGGAAGATATGGAGATCATTTATATCATTAGCATAGCTTATAAAACTAAATAAGCTTTTGACATCTTCATTTATATCATGCCAAACATCATTTGCAATAATATTAGACATTATTCCTACTTTGAAGGGAATATTATAGAATTTAATTTTTTTACAAGCATCTAACACATCGGGCATCACCGTTTAAAAAAACTAATTCAGTAGTTATATTCTAGCATTTAAAAAAATTAATAATGTCGTGATATAGTAGCATTTTGTACATCAAATAGGGGTTCCACCTGAAGGCATACTAGTCTTACTCAGACTTAGAGCCATTCCAAGTTAATACCTCTACTTTTAGTTAGCCTCTTATATCATTTCTATTGTGGGGGCCAATTATAATTGACTGTTGTGTATCACACTTTTTTATTTTGTTTTTATTAATTTGTTAATTTTTTACATTTATAATTTAGTTTAAGCCAATTGGAGATATATTGGTAGCTTTTGAAATACTTCTAGATTTAAATTCTATCCAAGGTATCATTACAGCAGTATTGTAATTCTATTGGCAAAAAAAATTTTAAAATAACTTTAAAAAGCCTTAAAATATAGAGCTGGGTTGCTTTTTGCTACTACTCACTGTCGTCTTTCACCTTCTCCACTACTAGTGTCGATTCATGTGCCCTGCTCAAACCACCTTAACTCTTCAAACTCATTTATCCACTCAACACACGCTGACCAGTGTTGATCTACAACCCATGACATTTCCTAACCTGACAAACACATTTTGACATATTAACTTGTGCTAACCAACAAATTAAACTTGACATTTAATTGTCTCTATCCACACATATTGCACTGATCACGTGGGCCAGTGTCGTGCCAATCACTAAACTGAAGCTCAAAATCCACATGCCAATTTGGGAGCATCTTTTGACAACTTAATTTTGCTTCATTTCAAGGAAAATTTTTGGCTTAAATTAAATTATAGTTTTTATAGTTTGTGATGACTTCTAGAATTTTAAAAATATTTTTTAGAATTCTAAAATATATTCCATAGTATTCAAAAAATATCTTTTCATATCCTAGGCTAACAAATTATCATTATAGCCATGAAATCTTTATAAATAGTGGTGCTACCAATGTTGTAAGTAATATAATTTGAATAAAATAACAAAGTACTTTTATTAAGCTAGATTAATAGAAGTGTCTTGTGTATATTCAAAATAATTGTGTGATTTTAGAGGTAACCTAGGAAAAAAGAGTTAAATGCTCAAAAAAGAGAGATCATAACATATTATCTAATATTTATAAGAGCATCAAGTCACTATGAAGCCTCTTAATCACTTAATTTCAACTTTTGGGAAATTAATCACCTCATCCAAATTCTGAGTTTGTCTTATTGAGCATGCAATTTTCTTATTTAGTATTCTAAGAACTCCACTTGTTCAAATTGACACTTCACCACTAACTTGAGTATTCTAGATGTCAGTTATTAAAATCACCTTTCTAATAGGTTAAAATTCTTAATGTAAATGATCAATTTATGTCTTAAGCATCTAGGAAAGGCTTTCTTTGTCTAACGATACAAAGATTTTCTATTATAAACTAATAGAACCTTTGGGCAAGCCTTTTTATATAGATATATTTCATGAATCTAAGAAAAGTTTCAATTACTGATGACATAAAAATAAGTTTTAGAATATCATCCTATATTAACTTGGTATGGAAAAATTGTTTAATATAAGAAATTTGCATAATGTTTAAGTTATCATTAAACCAACATCTTTCACTTTTATGCATCAATTTTTAATAGCTAGAAATTATTTAAAATTATATAAAACAACATTACAATATAAATAACTAAAATCTTATTTTTAAGTATAATGCTACAACATTTATTTATTTGCATGTTCTTTTACGATTAAATTTCATCATTTGTTTTTTCTTATTATCTTTATCATCCCAAATTACAAACTTGTTCTCAATCCCAATTGTTTACGACTACTACGAATATAAAATAATATAGAATGTTTGATTCTTGACCGCTACAATCATCTATAGACTTAATAACATAATATGTAATTAAAGAAATAATTCATTTAATGCAAGAGCTAAGAGAAACCTTAGTAACATCATAGATATATTAGAACAATTTAATGAAAAATAGATGTTGTGAAACCCATAGATTAAGTTGGTCTATGACAAGTGACTCTGAAGCGAAGAAAATATCCTCAAAAAATGAACTAAACCAAATTCAATATCGACCTAGGTAGCAAGCTACCCCTCATACCCGTTATAGTACAAATGGTTGGGGTAATGATCACTAGGCTAACATGGTTAAAATAAGAGTTGCAATATTCGATGATAGTTTAGACTCTAGAGTATATCAAATTTGGGAAATGAGAATGGAGCATTTTTTTGAATTGTATGACCTTAGTTGGCATCAAAAGTACTAATTTGTAAAAATCTATGCTCTTATCACAAGCTAGAATGTTTGTTCACACGTTAAAAAGGTGATTTTCTTATAAGAAGAGAGCAATGGCCCGATCATGAGAAGAACTCAAGGATTTCCTACAATAAAATTTTGTACTCACTTGTTATTTGGGTCAACATTTGGAGAAATGGTAACATTTATCCCAAGATTCAAAGACTTCTAATAAATGCATTACCAAATTTGAGGATTATATGCACTGACGTGGTTCTTAGAAGCTAAATCAAGTTGCATTTTCTTGATTTTGATTTAGGCTCAGAGAGACTATTGAAATGACCTATACTTTAGAAATGTTATGTCTATAAATGGCTTATGATTTAGAATATAAATTACTTAGAATTGTTAGATTCCTTTGACCACTTCCTACCCTAGAATCCATACCACTACTTCCATTAATTCTATTACATCTACTCTATAAACAAACTATGCCTAATCACCAATACTACCAGCACATTGAATCCAACAGTTAGACAAACCATCTACTACTTCTCGAGTACATTGTTATCATTGTCAAAAGAAAGGGTATGTCACAACCTATTGTCTTAAATGACTCTTACACATAAATATAAAGAAGAAAAGAAAGCAATAAACTTAAGAAAGAGTAGGTTGAAGCAAAATTACAAGCACAAGATTAAAAATTTTAATATATTGTGCAGCCATAACCATTATGAGATGCACTTTGATTACACTAGGAATAACTAAAGCTTGGTGATGAACTATAATATTTTGTACCTTCATTAGAATTAAAGTCAAACTTTGTATGATTATTATAGATAAAAATAGTTGTATCATTATTATATTAGAGAATGTTGCCAAAAACATTTTTTTAACATTCGATGATCATCTCTGCCCATACATAATATCTTTGATTGACTAAACATCAACTTTCATAAAAACAAAGGTGTTGCATTCCTTTACTAAATTAATGAGTAAATCTATTAGCTCATGTAGAACTTAGTTGATAAGTAAAAGAGCTCACTCAAAAATGATTTATTAAGAAAAGTATTAGAGCATGCACTATCCCCACTTTGTTTGCAACAAAAGTGATGAAACATAGTGCATGTGCATAGATAGTTATGTCATTAACAAAATAATGATTAAGTATAGTTTTTCAATTCCTACATGTGGCAATTTGTTAGTTCAAATAGTTGGAGCCACCATATTTTCTAAAATAAATATTGAAAGTGGATACTATTTGTTTAGATTCAACCTAGTGATGACTGTAAGACAACCTTTAAACAAAACATGGTCTATATGAGAGGTTATGATTCCATTAACATTGTCAAATGCACCAAGTACATTTGGGAGACTTATGACTTAGGTTTGTGTCCTTATCTAGGTCATTTTGTAGTTATTTTTTGATTGTATATTAGTTTATATCCATAGCATATTTGAATCGTTAAGACATCTTAAAGAAGTATGCATCATATTACATGAAGAACATTTATTTTTTGTCCATTAGAAGTGTTAATTTTTAATCAATGAATGCCTTTTAAAGGTTTTATAATTCAAAAAGAATGACTAATTACTAACCCTAAAAAGATAAAATCTATTTTTGAATGGCCAACTCAACCTAATGTTCGTTAAGTTCAATGTTTCCATAGGCTTCCCACTTTTTATCTCTACTACATTCAAGGACTTAACATGATTGTACCATCAATTCTAGATTATATTGGAAAGGATTAATTTAACATACAAAAAGTTGTAGAAGTAGTCTTATTAAATTAAAAGAAGCCATGACTCAAGCACCAGCCCTTAGATTACTAGACATTTCAACCTCCTTTGAAGTCACTTGTGCTTGAGGAGTAAGCATTGGTGGAGTCCTAAGTAAAAGTGGTCCTCCTATCACATTCATTTGTAAAAAGGTAAATTAAAAAAGAAGAAATACTCCTATGAAAAGTAATATTGTGTGATAATTTAATCACTAAGATTTTGGAGATACTATTGTCATCCGAAGAATTTGTTCTTTATTTTTGTCATGAAGCACTTTAATTCAAGAATATTCAACCTATTGTATTCTTTATTTTTTTAAATAAATTTAATTCATTAGCATGGTAAATGGTTTAAATATTTACAAGAATTCGATTTTATTTTAAAACATACAATATGAGTGGAGAATAAAGTTGCAAATGTATTAGATAATGATAGTTATATCACTGTCATATCATATACTACACAAAAAAGATAGGCTTAACATACGCAAACCATATACACTGATACAAAATATCTTGGATTGGTGAAATTTCAATTTTCACTAACACAAAGATGTTGTATTCCTTAAACTTTTGGTTATTATTTTGAAAAATTATTGTGTAATGTTTTCTCAAAGTATACAGGTGGCCTTATTTTATAAAGACCTCAATTATCGATTTAGATGCTACCTTGAATAGAAGAGCCAATATTATAATTTAGGGTAAGGAGCAAAGATCGTGCTATATCCTTGACTTTCCTCAAATTTAATTTCTTGCCTAAATACTCCAAAAGAAAAAGGTAAAAGAAAAGAAAAACTTATTTGCAATTTCGTTAATTGTCACTGTGAGGAACATAACCAATGGTGAAGTTCCCTTGTTTATGACAATTAGGAAAATCCTTATTAGTATAACCACCCTACCTCCCATAGTCCAACCCTTGTTAAAAGAATTTGTGAAGGCTTTCCTGGCTAAAAACACCAAATATTAAGAGATATTTAACAAACTATTGTTCTTGTTTTTGGCACTTCACTATCACATTTACTAAATAATTGATTAAATTTATTTGTTCATATAGAAATTCTTGATAAGTAAATGAGCTCATTCAAATGGAATTTATTAACAAAAAAGCCAGAGCATTTGATTTCCCAAACTTTTTTGCTCTAAAAAGTATTGAAACTTGGTCCATGTGAATATATAGTCATGGCATTAACAAAATAACGATTAATTATAGTTTTCCAATCAATACACTTGATGATTTCTTAAATCAAAGTATTGGAACCACCATATTTTCTATAATAGATCTCAAAAATGGATGCTATTATGTTTGAATCTACTTAATGATGAATTTAAGTCTACTTTTAAAAGAAAAGATGAACTATATAGATGGTTAATTATGTCATTCATATTATCAAAAGATCAAGTACATTTATGAGACTTATGACTCTGGTTTTATGCTCTTATAAACGTCATTTTGTAGTTTTCTATTTTGATTATATATTTGCTTATAGCCATAACAAATTTGAATAGCTAGGACATCTTAAATAAGTATATTCTACATTACATGAATAACATTTATTTGTTAGTCATATGAATTCTTAATTTTTATACAAAGAATGTCATTCAAAGTTTTTATTGTTCCAAAAGAAGAATTATTTACTAATCCTAAAAGGATAAAATCCATTTTTGATTGGCCAACTCCAACTAATTTACATTAAGTTCGTAGCTTTCATGGCTTTGCCACTTTATATCAATGGATCATGCGAGGAATAAGCATGATTACAGCCTTAATTACAGATTGTTTTAAAAAGGGTAGGTTTAACTTGGGAAAAGTGGTAAAAGAAGCTTTGCTAAATCAAAAGAAGTTATGACGGAAGCCCAAGTCCTTAGATTACTAGACTTTTCAATACCTTTGAAGATGTTTGTGCTTATGGAATTGGCATTATTGGAGTCTTAAGTAAAACTTGTCCTCTTATAAAATTCATCAATGAAAATGTAAATGCAAATGGAAGAAATAATCGTAATAAAAAAAACATTATGTGATAGTTTAATCACCAAGATTTTGAAACACTATTTATCGTCCCAAGAATTTGTTTCTTATTTTATTTATGAGGTACATTAATTTAAGAATATTTAATAATGGAGACATCAAATATTATGATATTGATTCTATATTTTCATTCATAAAGGTTTGTAACATGTTAATAGTAGCAATCCATGTATCAGAATGTTTACCTTCATTTATCAAAAACATTCCTTATACCTAAAGAACTACAAAAGATTAATTAGTACAAATGCAAAAAAAACTAATAAATGGTCATTACTAACCTTATAGTAAAACTTTTTCTTATATTAGCTAACCAAACAATGAAATTTCATATTTTATGTATTTAGAATTTGTGGATATTTCATTGAGTCCAACCTTTATTTATAAGATGTGACTAATTACTTTATAAAAAAAATTCATATAAATAAGAAAATAGACATTATGCTTTGTGTTATTTTTCAAATTAGAGGCAAGAACAATTTTTGGAGTAACACAGATTCAACTCATTATTTTTTCAATTCTTTAGCTTGAATAAATTTAATATAGAAAAACTTAAATGGATATGTCTCAAAAATGTAATCCTTAAACGTTTTATTGCTATAATAAGGATATGAATTAGGAGGACATTACTAATATGTTAATGGGTTTTAGTTAAAGTTGACTTTGGTAGATAAATTTTACAAGTTTCTTAAAATTTTTATTCATATTAAAGAAATTCAGAACTTCACATTTGAACTTATCATTGATGAAATGTCAAGATGAAGTGTTGAATAATAAGATGGATGTTTTAAGTGATAGAACTTATGTGACCAAGATGTCAAGCACTTTGCATCACTAAGTTCTTCTGAATTATAATATAAATGTAGCCATATAAATCCATCACACGAATATTATGTATGTGATTTCCAATATTAATAGCAATTGATTTGTTTGAGCCTCTTCGTCATGAATGGCTTCGTTAAGGTTCATTTAAATGTGTCTAAGAAGTGCAATAAGATTAATATTTCTAAATTTATTTAAGATAATCCCAAGCAAGCAATAAAGTTCTCATTAATAGAAATTATAGATTCTAAAAAAATTTAATGTTCAACATATTAAGAGATTGCAGATAATAATAAAATGGATTGTGATAGTGGATCAAGTAATTTAATACATGTGTGACATGAATCATTTTATTGTTTGAATATAATAAAAACCCTTGTAACAAAGTCATAATTTGAGATGCTCATGTTTAGAATATTCAATACAAGGGTTCACTTCTTTCAAGACTGATGTTTTTATAAAACAACTCTTAAATGGACAAATATTTTGAAATTTAAATTGTCATAAAATAGAATTTAATCTTCAAAAAAATATTTCTAATGTACAAATAATAAGCTACAAGTGGCATAAGGACTACATCTAAAAATAGTAAAATATCAATGACAATTTTTTTGGAAACTTGTTTTTAGAATTAGTTAAAAAATAGTTTAAAAAAGGATTTTTCTCTCCATAAGCCATTCTCAATTTCAACTTAAATAGAAGTTGTTAAGATGTAATTATTTTACCATATTAATTATTTGTTTGGAGGTGAAAGAGACAAGTCACTAGAAACATTTACTCTTATGGGATCTACTTTGCCATTACGAAGCATAATAATGTTGAAACATACACGATAGTGAGGTCATGAGTGAAGTTGCTAAAACACTATTGCTCACAAATAATTTAAAATAAATCAGATAAGAAATGTGGTAACATCATTCTTTCATTTAGAATACAATAATTTGAAGCCATAGTGTGGGTTGTAATAAAATATTAAAAATGATAGAAGAAAAGTAAAATGTGGCAATGCAACAAGTAGTGATTTTGAATCATAATGGTTATTTCGATAACTAAAAATAAACTTTGATAAAAAATATAATTGACCTTTTGATAAGATTTCTAATGATAATTTTATCCACCAGCTATGTATTATGAATTTAGTTCTCTTACATGATCAGAAGAACAATGCTAAGCTATGTAGTTTCGCTTAGAGCACCACACTACATGCCAGGGTTTCTCTTAATAGTGTTAATTAAAATAATACAACTTAAATTATGATAATATTTGAGTAGAACTATTTAATTTTATTTATTTCTAACAAGTTTACTATATTTTCATTTTAATATTTCTTTTAATGTTTCACATAAGTTCCCAACAATATTTTCAATCGTTCTTAAAAATTGTATGATTTTTGCATGTTTTCATTAAGAATGATGGTTTAGTCAATTTTTCTTTTGAATTTAGGTTTAAAATTACAATATATTTAATGGAATAAATAGAAAGATCTTTTTTTAATATTGGCATTATATCTTTTGAAATAATGTTTTCTTTGTTAAAAAGATTACACAACCCTAGTTTTTTATCTAAGTATTTTATGTGATTATTTGATATCTAAATTATTATTTGAGTTTATCTCCACCACTATCGTCATCCTTTTCATCATTACATCCATCATAAACCCTATTACGAGAGTTCCTTCTGCCTATCCTACATTAATAATGTTTGACCATGTCATTAGTCCCTTGAGCCTTAAACCTCATAAATCATTAAGCATTATATTGATTTTAGCTATGCTACCCCAAAGCATGGGTCAAGTTATGAAATTCAATACAATAACAATCCCCACTACTACTATAGCACCCCTAAGAGTCATAAGTGATTGGCCTTAAACACCACATTAATCGTAACAACCATTCTAGAAAGCAACATGGATTTAGTAGCTCAGGCCGCATCTTTTCATCATGTTTTACACAATACACCTTTATTCTTCATTTTTTTTCGATTTGTAATTAGAATTGATAACCCCTGATACAACATAAATTACCTTTCTCTCATTTTTAGTTAATTAGAAATCATTTTCATTTGTATCATTGGCATTCTCTACTAGACTTCAAATAATATTATTCATAATTCACTTTTTTACACATCTAATAAATGTATTATACATTTCCTTTTAAGTAATTCAATTTTTCTTCAAATTGTTCTATAGAACATGTAAAAACAAAGTTATTGATGTCATTAACCAAAATGGTATGAACTCCATTATGATTATGGAAGTGGGTAAGTTCGTGTGTGTGATTGCAATATTGAGACAAAATTCTTGTTACTCTCTAATTTTTGTAGGTCTGATGTTCATGTCCGTATCATTGAAAAGGTATGTCTATTGAAAGAGGCCAATCACATTAGTCTAATATAGATAAAGGTTGAGTCTATTTAGCATAAGTGTTGAGATACTTTCCTTATGCTCATATTTGAATATTTATTTTACCTATTCTACTTTCTAAACAAATTTCCATAATACAATTACATCAAAAGATGAATAGTATTAGTGATGGCCAATTGTAAATGGATGATAATATAATCTTCATAGATCATATTAGTCCATTGTCTTCAATTCTTTATAAACCTTCAAAATTGTCTAAGCTTTCACATATATTTTGTTATGACTATAGCAAATTTTTCCTCAAATAAAGTTATTTTTTGAAGTAGTGCTAGAACATAGTCATTTTATATTTCGATAGTGTTTAGTTATTTGCATACATTCTTGATCTAATAGTGACTAAAGTTGTCTTTAGAAAATCATACACATAGATGAATATTGCTCACCAACTAGTGCTATTCAACTATTTTTATGTTATGAATTTTAATGCACATGAATAGTAACTCTAAAAAGTAGAAATACATATCTTGCAAAAAAAATATTTGTATTGTATAAAATAGATAGAAACCTTGAATATGTTAACGCTAACCCAATGTAAAATGAAAATTATTCCATATTTTAAATGTCATGTCCCTATGATAACAAAATGTACGAAAGCTATAATTTCTTCATATTAATAATTGCTTTGTGTTTATGTCAAATTGATGTTCCATCATTATATGAGTTGCATTTTTTATTGTAGTTTTTTAGCAAGATATACGTAAACATTATTGATTTCTTTGTATTCTAGGGTCAACTTTATGATTGGAAAACTAGTATCCATACATGCATCATGTGATTTGCTAACTCCTATTGTATATTTTCTCTATCTTGGAATAGATTCAATAGCATACTACAATCCACTAAAATTTTTAAATGCTAATTTGCAATTTGTTGCGTGATTGAAAACCCCTATTTACGACAATTACCATGACATTAGAAGTTTTTGATTTATTTAAATATTAAAAAATCTAAAATTATTTCTTCTAAATTATTTCTAATAACGAGAATCACTTAATTTCTTCCACTATTTATTCCTAAATTCTTGGCAATTAATTTATGATTCCAAAAAACATTTGTATGACATCTTCCTACAAAGTTTGAATGTTTAGAAAACGGCTTATTATAAACCAACAATTCTTCTTATTTTTAATTTTATCAAAAACATTTTTGAAGTAACTTTCTTCTAACAAATATATAGTGTGTAGCACAAATAAGCCAAAAGACGATTTATTTAATGTAATCCTGACCCCTTGCAGATTTGGTTTACCTAGCATATAATCTTTTTGTTTCTACAGATGTTCTCACTTTTAATTTTTATATTTAAGAAGCTTGTAGTGTGTTAGAAGAGCTATAGAAACTTATTAAAATTAACAATAAAGTTTTCATGTGTCCTCAAGTAATGATAATTATGTTATTTCCATAAGCTAGAAAAGTGATAGATATGGATGATCTATGTTGTCCATAGAATATCATTCTTTTTTAAGCAAAAAAATATCAGTACTCCTTTTGAAGAACTCTACGAATGAGATGAAAATAAAGGAAGATAGAAGATTAGCCTAATTATGACCAATTGAAGGTTAAAAAAAATTACTTGATGATCGACTAATGATTGTCGATATCCATGCATTGCAAAGGTAATTGGTGAGTACCTTAATAAGCTTCTTATTAAGGTTGTACTTGGAGAGTGTCTTACAAAGAAATTTTCATGATATGTTGTAATTCCCTTTCCTTAAATCAAACATAACAATAAAATTACCACTTTATTTTTATTTTTAATAGAATATACTAATTATTGAACTGATAATATGTTTCTACAATATCTCTACATTTATAAATTTGGAAAAATAAGTCTATCAAAAATTTGTTATATTTAATCAACAATGAGCTTTATGATTGTTATTTTCATGATGCCTCGAAGAATATTTTGTCTAAAATAAAAAATGATTTATATGTTATGAGGTTTAGGAGTATATGTAATGTTTGTGCCTAAACTCCCCCAAAGAATTAGATATCTTATAAAACTTTGTTGGCAACACTCAACACAAAATTTGAGATTAAATCAAAATTATTAGTGACGAATTTTCCATTAAAACCATCTGGGCAAAGAGTGTCATCTAAATTGGCATTAAAAGTTATCTCTTTATTACTATCTAGGTGTTGCATTACATTATTGTTTGAATGTTTTTGTTAATAAGGAAAGGATGTAGTTCAATATATTTTCTTCCTCGTTTACATAAGAAGACCTTAAAAGATTTTGAAAGTTGTTAATTATAATCGTCATTATTTTGCCCTCTTTGTTTACTTCATCACTTCGTCACTATTATATAGAAGAATATTGCATTTCTTTCTCTCTCTATTAGCCATCTAATTCCTTCTTTTAATTCAACGAAATTTCACTCTTCCAAAATCTTGTAAATAATAACAATTAACATGATACAATACTTTCTACTAATCCTCCTTTGGTTTTCCTTAAAAAATTACTTATTTGTGATTCACCTCTTCCTTGTCTAATTTAATAGGATCACAGAGTTTTGCAAATGTTGATTTTTTTCAATCTTTAGGGCACATTTTATTTCCATTTTGCTTTAAAGGTAGGGACTTCTTTGCAAAGTAGTTTAAAGAACAATTCCAATTATTGTCCATTTTTAATGCAAATGTTGGGTGGTTCACAAACATGTTATGAAATTTAAATTTTTTGGGAGATGAAGGATGAATTTTGATTAGATTTAATGGAAGAGGCATATAACTTGATCTAGCTATAACAAGGTGTTGAATGACAAAAGTTGAAATTAGTTATCTATTTCTCATTAACCAACAACCTATCTAATATTTTCCAAACTTATATATTCTATTACCTTTTCTTTCCTATAGAAAGGAATAACTAAAAAATCACTACTGCTTAAGATGACATAAAATTACACAATCAACAAACTATTACATTTATTTTAGCTTAGGATTACATAGTCCATTGTAATCTTCTGAAGATATTATTTCATTGAAACCCCTGCTCACCATCCATGGATTTGAAGTGTGGCTGACATTGAGAAATGGCTTGCCCATAATCAGCTCCTTCTTGATGCCACAGTTTTATCATATGTCAAAGTGTAGCCTGCTTTAGAAACCTAAGCTTGATACTTGATATTAATTTGGACAAACTACTCTTAATTAATGTCAACATTATAGTTGATGTCATTCCAAAGAATCTATATCTTATTTGATATATTGTCTTAATAATGCTAAAACTTGAGTTCAATATCAAAGTTTTACATCTTATCCACAAAAGACATGTTCTGACAAGGCAACTTACCAAACTATATATATTTTAATAAATTGATTAATCACATGGCAAAACTACTTTTAATAGCACTCTAAATAATTCATAATAAGAAATTATTCATTAAGACCTGTATTATCCACAATTTGGATAGTTGAAAGAATCCTCTAATTCTTTTTGGGTCAATTAGTTTTTCTTGCTACACTTTTTTTCTAATCCTTTGACATTTTAATGGATTAAACTCCTCCATATTTAAATTTCAAAAATAGAAATTGTTGATTTCCATAAAGGTCTTCACTAAAACTTTTAAGATCTAAATTATCATATTAGTGTGAAATTTTACCTTATGAATTTTTTTAATAAAAATCTTAATCATTATCCTTCTCATTTTTTAGAATTTTTTAAGGAACTATAATCATACAATAATTAGCTTGCCAAAAAATTGCACTGTGTTGTATATATCATTTGGCTTTCATTAGCATTAGTGATGTGTTCAATTGCTTTTATTCCTATTAATACTTATGTTTGAACATCCATAATGGATTTCCTAGCCAAAGAGTTAACAACTTAAATAGGAATTTTTGTGGATTTTGTCTTTTCCTATCGCTTGTCATTTTAGTTTACATCTTTATTGATATTTTGTCCTTTAATTACATGACCCTATTCCTTGATACAAAAAACAAGATGATTCTGAGAGTTATCTAACCTTTTTTATTGTTTACTTTGACCTAACTCGTTCCTATGTGTTTGTCATCCTTTGTCAACTTTAAGTAAGTTATCATGCTAGATTTTTTGACAAAAGCAATTATTTTGAAACCACTTTAGTAGAAATTCCAATTTTGTTTGGCAACTCTTTTCTTAACTGTAGATCAATACATACTTAAGCAATTTTAGGACATGTGAGATTCAAAGTTGCAACATCTACCTTTAGAGGGCATTGTCACTGTTGTTGTTAAGTGAAGTACTAAAAGAATGAATTGGAAGATGCTTTGTTGTTTTCCAACCCTGGTGATTGAAATTCAATTGAAAGAAAGGGTAGAAGCTGTGCACAAATGAGATAGACTACTAATAGTCTTGCAACATTCACTCAAATTCACATTGAAATAGCTTGTGTGTACGAAGAAACATGTTAAGGGATATTTACAAAATTTTCCTTCAATTTAATAAGTACCTTTTGTAACATAATTATGTGAATAAATGTTTCTTTGGCATCTACATTTTCTTTCCTTAATTGAATATTCTATCAATTCAAGACATTAATGCAAGAATTACTTCCAAATAATCTTTTTCACAATAAAAATGCTTGCTTTGTTTTTCATTTAGAAAATAGATATGTGACTATTGAACATCATAGAGTGACTCATTACTTCAAAATTTCATACCTCTTGTAAATCATGAATTGTTGTTCATGCTTGTTGCTTTTCAATCTTAAAATAGCATAATGTTGATTAACTTCATATGTTCGGTTATTAATTAATTAACTCATTCAGATAAATTATCATCACATTCAACAAGTGAGATATCATGAGGATACCAATCAAACTTTAAACCTTTGATTAATAGATTTAGTGAGAGAATGCATGATGTTACTTTTCTTTTCTATTTCTTTTACTTCTTCTTTTCTTTCTAATACTAAATAGTTAATTGAGACGATTTTCTTTAAATAACTTTTCTAAATCTTGCACTTCTATATAACAAGAAAAAAAGTTTTTGACTTTTATCCCAATATTATGATAGAAAGAAAAGTGTAAACATTTTTGTCCTCTTGCATTAAGTTGAACAATTGTACATGTGACCTATCAAGAATAATGATAGAATGGACAGAGAAATTTGACAAATTATAGTTTACAATTCAAAAAAGACTTTAAAAGAATTTTTTCCTTAACGCATAATATTTCAAAAGAAACAAAAGAGGGTAATCAACAATGCTAACAGATATTGGAAACAATTCATCATAAAAATATTAAAACAATGACCTTATATTAGGAACTTCTACATTTTACACAACCAATATGACAACTGTTGAAAGAACTACACTTGGTATAAGGGCAAGGGTATTTTTCCCTTTTTATTTGTTAATTTAAAAAATTTTTGCTATCAAACAATTATTAATTAGAAGAGGGTTAATTTAAAATATTAAATTGTGGCTACTCCAACCTAAAACAAGTTTAACTTGAAGTAATTTTTTTCTTTAAGGTGGTGTGGTAAGGGCTACATAAGCCATTAAGATGTGCTTCTAATTTAAGAAAAGTTAACCTTAAATTGGGAACTTGAAGGGGCCAATTTGGAGGATACCAAGTAAAAAAATGAGATAAAATATGAAGAAGGATCGTTAAAGCTTTCAAGCAAGGGAAGTTCTTACAAAAGAGAAGTCATCTACACAACATTTTTAAAAAGGATAACACTTGAGTTTATGTAATAAATTTAGTGAATATTAAAGCCAAGATAAAAGGGAATTACTTTCTGAAAATGTCTAACAAACCTTGGAAATTGATTGTGAGAATAATTAGCCATTGTTTTTCATGAAATGTGTTTGAGAAGGAGGAAATTCCTTCTTCACTAGACTAAGGGAGATTTCTTTAGCAAACGAATGGTTTAATTTTCGCTTTTTGTTATGTACTTCTTCTAGTTTAGCTATAAAAAATACATATTGCATTTTTTCTTGTTATTGGAAAGCAAATTACATGATCACATATTACATGTTTAGCTTTGGTTATAGATGTATATGGAATATGATAATAGAATAGTAATTTGTTGATCTAAAGCACCCCTTAACATAGATATCACCATGTAAATAACTGAAAAAATGCCAAATTTTATGCCTTGTTTGTTAAGTATGTTGGTTTTTTAACCATTTATGCATTAAGCATAGATCTTCGTGATAATTATTAAAAAATGAAAAATCTTGAAGAAGATAATTTTATTGAATATAACCCCCCAAAACTTAGACCTTGTGACCTTCTTTTCTTATTATGTGTTGCTAAGAGTTAGGATCCTTAGCACAATTCTTCTTTTTTCTAAGTAGAATTAATGGTTGGCAATATAGATTGAGTGTATATTTACTTTTTTGCTATTGCATGAATAGACAAAGAGTTTTGAGCAATGATGAATGAAGAAATTTATAAAATATAGACTTTCTTGTATATTGTTATATTAGCTTATTGTTTGAAATGTATTTTCATTGTTTGGCATTATGATTGTTCTTGAAATTACTCACAAGTTTAGTTGATAGCATGACTTGGTGTAAATGGTTAATTTATTGCTAAAATCATGGATAGAAAATATGTGAAATGTAATGTTATATATCTTATACCATAGATTAAGCAATAAACAATTTAAAGGAACTTGGAAATAAATAAAATAACTTTAGATAGTGTTGTAGCCAACCCTTTCTTTGTTTAGGGTCTACTTGTGATGCATGGAACCATGGAAATAGCTAAGTTAAAAGAGACATTTGTTGAACCCTCAAGAGTACCTAAATAGATTCTAAGGTATGTGTGGTTCTTGGTTGCTCCGTAGAAAGCCTTAGAGGGCTCAGTTTAAAGCAATACTTATAGCACTGGTAATGAGTTCTCAAGCAAATCATGGGGCAACAATCCCTAAATAAGTTGACTTTGAGGAACACGTAAAGCTTGATATACAAAACATCTTTGTTCACCTTCACAATATAGGACTAAATCAAAGCTTCTTTTAACACAACATGTTTCCAAATGGTGGGGCTTACTAGAGTCGTCTGATTGTCCAATTTAATGACAGATCAACCTTCATCTTATACACCTTTTTCCAAATCCTGATGCCATTAAATAATCGCATGATCTATTTTTATTCCATTTGAAAGATCTAAATTTAGGCATCAGACAAAGATTTAGATCTACTGGTTTTGATCAAAAAGTATTTTTAAACATCCCCATAAAATCTCATTTGTTTAATGATATAGTTTTCCCAAATGATTTGTCTCGATTCATTCCATTCAAGTGATTCATGCATAACATCTTTTTTAGCTAATTTTTTAATCTTTAGAATATTTTTCGTAAACAATAATTTTTCAACTAAAAATAAAAAAATAGGCAAAACAGTAATGATTATTTTGCTTTTTTGCTATGTACTTTTGGTCTTAAAAATTGTTTATAAATAAGATAGTTTTTTAAAAAATGAATTGATGAATTTTTATGTATTTAAATAAACTTTTCAAGCCACGATATTCAGCTGTTAGCGGCCCAAAATAATTATTGCTATTATAGCTACTCCCTTTAGTTGCTAGACTCCTAATTGTAAGATTTTTCTTATGTCAGTTAATTTATTAATTTGTTCTATTCATAATTGGTTTAACTAAGATTCTTTTCCCTCGTTAGTTATTTCGTCAAGCATAAGATATTGGTTGTATTAACTTTGAATTTGAGGTCATAGTAACTTGTTTCATTATTGTGAAACTTTAGCCTGCCTATGTCTTGGCGAGTGGTTTATATTGAGCGTTTTTTCCAAGATTTTGTTAGAGGTGAAAGCCGGCTTTCTTCAACCTGGTCCTCTTAAATATCACTGTTGTGTATCATAGTTCTTATGATTGTTTTTATTTTTTGTTATTTTATAAATTATTTTTATTAAAAGGATTAATTTATCTTAAATTAAATTTAAAATTTTTACGAAATACTTCTAAACTATTGATTTAATTAAGTGTTTATAAGAAACTTAAATTTTTATTCATAGTAATTTACCCCTTTTTTGTAGATCTAAACTTCAACATAAGCATTTTATGAAGTGCTATTAAGTGAGAGAGAAGTGAATTGTTTGGAATAAAAATTATTTTAGAATGTTTTACAAAAATACTTTAATGTATATTGTTTAATAAAATTGAGTATATCTTTAAAAATAAATTTTAGTAAATCTTAACTTTATTTTAAAATATGTTAACTCTTTTAAAATATATTGATTTTCTTTTCATTAAAACTTTTTAAGAAAATTAGGAAAAAACAACAAAAATTGAAATGGTAGATGAATATTTTTTAGGTGGTTTATCTTAAAATCAAGGGTACGTCTCACCCTAAAAAATAGTAAAAAAATAACTAATATAAGTGTTTTGCCAAATGACAAGTAGGTTAAAGTATCACAATAACAAAACAATCAAAATATACTACTATAGCCTTACAACCAAACAAACTTAGAAACAAAATAAAATAATTAATTGACATAAAAATAAAATTTAATGCAAACAAAAACATTATTGTTGAAAAATGTTTAGTGAGGTATAAGTGTTTTAAATGGATCAATTAGAAATAAAAAAAATTAAGAACTACATTAATATTTGAACAAATTAGAGATTATGAGTTTTATATGTGAAGGACAAATCATAAGCATGCCATGATGAGCATTAGGTGCTAACATCTTAAATGTAATCACTTGAAAAATTTCAATTAAATTTTATGAAAATTTTATCAATCAATAATGTTTAAGAATTCACTTATTTATAGACATTTTTTAATTACTAAAAGTACTTATAAAACTAATCAGTTAGTCATTACAAATAAGTTAAAAAAACTTAATGTCTTAAAATATTGACTAAAAGAGATATTGCCCAAGAACTGCTAAATCAAAAGGCTCCTAGAAAATTTGATCATGAAAAATTCAAAATGAGATGACTTGGATTAAGCAGGTACTATTTCATTTGGAACAATAGATCTAAATTGTTATCTGACAGTTAGATTTAAATCTTATGCATGGAAAAAACGTCAAATGTGGGATCACCAAATTTCATTGTCAAATAATGAATCTATGTACGTGTGTTGCAAAGGAAAATAATACGATCATTTGATTGAGAAATATCATTATCAAATGACAAAATTACTCCAACAATTTTGAGTATTATCATGCAAAATGGATATATGTTTTAGTTAAAGATTACATGAATGATGGATTACTATTGCTTTATAAGAATCTTCCTATGCCTCATAATAAGTGCATTGTTTGTGTTAGTAACCCCCTAGTTTGCTCTAATGTGATTTCCCATATTATTTGATGAGTTATGTATTTAACAAAAATTATTTGATGAATTATGGTGCTATTTTATCAATCTAATAGTGCCAACTCACCATATTTAGAAGCTATGTTCTAACTTTGCATTTTCCATATTATTAGTAGGTTCTCCTTTTTTATTATTTTAATTATTTTATTTTTTTTACTAATTAATTATTATAATTATAATAAATTTTCAAAATAAGGTTTCTGTATAATATTTTCATATATATGATCAAGAATAATGTACTTTTTATGGTTGACATATGATAAAGATTTTTAGAATCTTAATACTTTTTCTAAAATAATTAATTTAAAAATATTTAGTTTTTGGGCTGCAAAGAATGATTTTAATCAAAATATAATTATAATAACTAAAACTAAATTCAAAATATTAGTCTCAATTATTTGTCACTCTAACCAAGATGAGTATCGTAGGAGTTCACCTTTGCTTCTTGTTTTTTCTTAAGTTTTCTCATGAACACAATTATCATCTATTTAAAATCTTTAATTTACTTAAATGTATTCATTAGTAATGTTTAGAATTTATGATCATCAAACAAAGCACCACGATGAGAGGTCAACACAACAACCTCTCCCACTTGATGATTGCAAAACTTTTAAAGAAATTGATAAAAAATATAAACTATTTATAAAAGTAATGTGCATGAGAATTAATGCTACACCTTCATGTACGTCACGACTAGAGCAATGCTCCAGCTTAATTTATGCTTATTTTCATCTTTTAATTTCTATTCTATCCCTCTTTGACATCACTTAAAGATAGAATCTATATTTAGTAAATTGTTCACAAATTGAGAATTTTGTGAAATTATTAACCAAATCATTTTTATCTTTAAGACTATTTTTTTTCCAAATTATACCATTATCTTGTGCTGTTCTATGTAATTTCTTTTAAATTAATTTAATTCTTTACAGATAAGTTTTACTAAAATTTATTATTTAGGCTATCTTGTGTTATTGATGACTTCAAATTTATTACAATGGCTTAATGGTTATGACAAGATTAAGTTTAACACAAATCATAATTTTATCCATAACTTATTCTTTTTAAAGATCTTTATTAAATTTTAAAGTTTTGAGGTTGTTTTCAACTTTTTTCTTTTTTCGTATTTTAATTGAATTTTCTAAATTTAATTTCTCAAATCCCATTTACACATCATATATATAATGTTTTTAATTAGAGTTAATTCATCAAAGTTGTAATGTACAATACTTGATTTTAGTTATTAAATTTAAGAACATAAAACATTTTGGCTCCATCATGCTTAGGATTATTTTGGTACCATTTTCATTCATATAAAATATTTTTCCAAAGAAGGTAAATCATCACAATGAAATAAATGAAAGAGGCTATTATGACCTTACAACAAAATATACTTAGCAACAAAATAAAATAATTTGATAACACTAAATGTAAATTGCTACACATAAAAGCCTTATACTTAAATGAAAGCTTAATGAAGCACAAGTCTTTTAAATAAATAAATTACAATTAATGAAAATTAAGAACTTAATGTATTTTAGAATATAGTAGACATCATTAATTTGACAATTAGAACATGCACCATAAAAACAAGTTTATGATCATCGAGCACTAAATTGTTCGATATGATGACTTGCAAATTTTTATTCATATTTTATAAAAAAATTTATTAGATTATCCTATTCAATAATTTAACTATTTATAAATATTTTATAATTACTTTAAACACATGTCAAATTGACCAAATAGTCGATAATATTTTAATTAAAAAATACATCATAGTTTTCAGTTAATAAATTATAAAAATCACAATAACTAAAAGACTCACCACATTGTAGCTACTCGATCAAATGGCTCTTGTACCATTCCATATTGAAAACTTTTCAATTAGATGGATTAGTATAAAAAATGCTATTCATAATTTATGATTTGATTTAGACCGTTACATCTAAATTGTAATATGATTTTTAGATTTTGCTCTTACATATGGATAAATAATCGATTGTGAGATCACAAAATTACGTGATTAGACAGAAGATCAAATTAGGTGTCCTTAAAAGCTGGATGAGATTATAATCATTCGATCACATAACTGTCCAAATGGATAGCAAAAATAAGTCCCAATATTTTTTGTACAATCATGTGAAATGGATATCAATTTTAATCCCACGTTAAATAAATGATGGATTGTTATTATTTTATTAGAGGTTTCCTATGTTACACATTTTGCATATATTTTAGGGTTGCCTACCCCTTGCTTTGCTCCAGATTTAAGTTATGTTTGGACTCTTAACTTGTGAAGCAAACCAAAATTGTTTGACAAGCTTTAGAGTTATTTTATCAAAATGATAAGCACTACTTGCTATATTCAGGCACTATGTTCTAACAGATAGTTTTGGTTCTTTTTAGTAATATGTATTTCATCTAATTTTAATTTTATTATTATGTTTTTACTAATTAATTTTTATAACTAAAATACACTTTTCTAAAAGGTATTGAAAGAGAATTTTCAAACATATGATATGAATTGAATGGTTACATGGATGGTAAAGATGAGATTAAGATTTTAGAATCTTGATACTTTTCTAGGAAGATTAACTTAAATAAAATTTAACTTTTGCTCTTTGTATGAGTGATTTCAATAAATCTTACTATGTAATCAAAACAAAATTGAAACAACTATAACAAAATTTAAAATAAATCTCTTTGCTAAATTCAAATGATATCTCTTCTTTTTTAAATTCTCCCACAAACATGAATATCAGTTTTCTAAAATCTAAAAATTCACTTAAACAAATACAATAGTAATTCTTTGTGCTTATTATTTTCAAACAAAATACCATGACTAAATGTCAACTAAATAACATATTAAACAATCCAATACACTATGAAATGATCATAAAACTATTGATTATCCTTTGATAGTGACATTATCTCCTTTTTACAATAGTTTTGGACCATTTCAACAATTTATGGGACCATTTTTTATCCTCATTAAATAATTTCTCACTCGCCCCAATGCTTTACCATTCAAAAATTCCCCTTAGGATGTACTCTACTAACTAAAGTATTTTTAAGAATATTAAATGTCTTGTGTGACATACATATTGGCTTCGAACATTACTAATGTTTTTAGAAAGTTAAATCCATAGTTAAGAGGTGACTAACCTTTCTTCATTACAAAAAGCATAATATAATCACTTTGTCAAGATTTTTCCTTCTCCTTATTTAAAGGTACTTTCATAATTATCTTACTTGTCTCCCTCTTCCTAACCTTTATAACAAATTTCCATATCACTCCCAACTACAATATCTATGTTATTAACTGCTTTCCTCTCATAATTCTCCCCATTTGGTACATAATTTTTATTTTGTTAGATATCCCTTGTGACAAAAAAATTCTAAATCTACTGTACCTTGAACATTCTTTTTCAAATGACTTCTGAATGTTTTTTTGACAAATTTCATATAAAACTACTCAAGTGTTATTTATTAAAATAAATGATTCATATATTTCTAACATCATTGGGCACTTTTGTTATTTTTTCTTAAAAAGTAATTTAGAATTAAATTAAAATTATTTTCAATAAGTGGTTGTATTTTTTTTGACATATCCACGTCAATTGGAGGAAGAATTATTATTAGGTTTTTTTTTTCATTTGCTATACTGTATTTGACTTCTCATCCATATTATTAGTTCTTTCAATTTATAGTCTTTTTCATCTTATACAAAATATGCATATGCAATTTTAATTTCATCACATTCAAAATAAATTTTCAAAAGCACTTATGTTTATTCAACAAATATTAAATAAATTTTAAAGTCTTTTGAATATTTTGTAAACTTCCATACGTATACTTATTTCATCATTCAAATTCAAAAAATGTGGGGATGTCGATCAAGAGTCTCTTCTTCTACTTCCCAAATGACTACTTGTTAATATTACTTGTCCATTGTATATTCAACATAGGATACTCTTCTTCCTCATGAAACAATCTTGGATGCACCACCATGCTATATATGTAGTATTCGCAACACCTTTTATTAAAACTAAAAGATAAAGTACATGATGTGCTCTGGCTAATGATAATAGCAAAATAATCCTATAAGTAATGTAACAATTTATTTCAATAATCAATAATGGAACGAAATTCCTTGTCTTTAATTATCCTTATGTTTCAAACATTATAATGCATTTGATTAGATGAAAAAGAAAATTAATTAAAAATTAAATAATTATCCTAGCTACATTAGAAACCTAATTTTCATAACCTTAACATATTCTTAAGTCTTTTAAATATTCTTTTTCATTGATTTCAATTTTTAGCCAAGATTGTTGTGTTCAACATTGGTTGACTATAATATGGATCATGCAACCTTTTAAAAAAGTATGATGTAACTTTTGAATCCATATTTAGTATAATTATTTCTGTCATTCCACTTAAGTCTTATTTTATTGTCATCATATATTTGATCTATTATTTTGAAAAAAAAAATATTGCACTAATAGGAAACATATGAATTTTTATGGTGGATAACCTCATTTTCAAATAAGCTTAATTTAACATCTCCACATACAAATAATTTTCTTTTAATCTTCCTCGCATCACCAAGCTAGCTTAAGATAATAACTACTTGGAATCAATATGCCATAATGACTAATATAATAAAGTTAATATTTGTTATTGGTATAGCATATGTTATTAAATTATCTATCTAAATACTTAATTTAGCATCCTCTATATTATACATTATACATTGTTTCTCTCCTCAAAACTACAAAAGCTACTTTTACTTTTCCCTTAGTGATATAGAATCTCAAAACAATAATGTCGTAATAACTGAAGCCATTCTAATAATCTCAATGTGTAAATAAATTTATTATCAAACAAATTATGAATAAAATATTATGTATGTTTCAATAATTTGAAACCAAAAAATGAAAAATTAAGCATATTTGGATTGTAGATTTACATTAGTAAGCTGATAAGAATTGGAGATTAGAAACCAAGTTAATGGAAGCTATCTCAACACAATATTATTCAAATAGATAAATCAATTAGCAATTTATTAAAAAACCTACTTCTAATGGAATCTACTCAAGTGGTGTTTGATCAAATTATGCATCAAAACAAAGAGGTAGATTTAGAAGACATGGAAGGCTTTAGAAAAAAAATTGGATGACAAACAAAGATTCTAGTATAACAACTTTTGTAGATTTCTACTTAAACATTATTTTAGTATGAGAATGTAGACAGGAGTTTTTCATCAAGGATTGTACTAATTAACTTCTTCTAATGTGATATATTTTTATCAATAAACTATGACTTCTGTAAACTATTTTGTAAAAAAGTATATGTAGGATTTGAGACGAAAATAACCAGTGAGGCTTCCTATTATCTCAAATTGCAAGTTTAATAGAATAAGAAAAGTGTCTTTGACCTTAAATAATGTGCATAATTGAGATGTTAAAACTTCAAAATTAAGGAAATAGTTTCGTCAAAGGAGTTACTATAGAATGAAAATCACATTAGAGAGTAATCTTAATTGACCTCTCTTTTGGAATAATAACCTATTCCTTTCTTTAAAAAGAAATTATATATGTTGCATCTATTTTAAAATTTATACTATAAAATACAAGTGAAGCTTTAAGAAAAGAATTTTTTTATGTGTACATGTTGGATTGTTTCAACTTGTTTTTGAGAGTGAATTTTTTGTAATTGAAAGATAAGCCAAGTGACCACATTTTTGTGGCAAAAAAATTGGGTACTCAAAAATAAAAAGTAAATGATCATGTAGTTTTCATTTAAAATAAGAGAGGGCTTGTAGAAAATGGTTATAAGTGGAAGGATTAAACTTAGAAGGAATTCTTAAACCAATGGTAAGGTTGAATGCGATATGGTCATTTTTAACATTTTCTTATTACAAGCTACTTAAACTATACCAAATGGATATTAAGAATGACTTCTTAAATGTTGTTATTTAGGAGAAAGATAATGTAGAATAATTGGATTTCATTCAACATTATCTTCATCATAATAATGTGCATATGCTATTGAAAGAATTATATGAATTGTAGCATGAAGAAAGATCCTAATATGACATACTTATTAGATATCTACTCGAACTTTATTTCAGGATAGGAACATAGATATAACTTTGTTCATCATGAACTATGCTGATGAACTTCTTCTAATCCAAGAATATGTAGATATCATATTTGGATAAATGAACTTGGACTCATGTGAATTATTTAATAATATTTTGAGTGTTGGAATAGAGATGAACATATGGGTTATGTCATCTATTTTCTTAGATTGAAAGTTAAGCAGAATAAGAAAGACATCCCTTTTTCTTAAATAAAATATATAAATGAGATGTTAAGATTGCTTGATCTTTAGAAACTCAAATGCATTTTTACTTCAAAGAGTTCCCAGCATACTATTAAAAAAACATCAAATAGGAAAACCAATAGATTTCTCTATGTACTAAGGGATGACAAGTTCTTCACTTAACTATAAGAAGATCTAACATTGAATTTAGTATTGGAATGTTTTGATCAACTTTAATCAAGCCCTAAGGGCTTCCATATAGAAGCTATAAAAAGGATGTTTTTGAACTTTCTTGACACAAAGTTATTAGGGTTTTTGTATCCCAAATTTAAATTATGTCATGATTTAATAGGGCATCGTTATAAAGATTAAGTAGGTTCTCAAATATATAAGAAAAGCATTGTTGTTATTTAATGATTTTTTGACACCTCTTAAGCTTATGAACTAGAAAAAAAAGAAAAACATTGCTTTAGAAACAAATGAACCACCATATATAGCATTGGGACGATTTTAGTAAAAGTTTTGGTTTGAAAAGGTAATTAGATTATATGGGATTACATTTACAAAAAACACCCAAACAATATGTCAATTTGAATGTAATTTTTATCAATCAAAACCCTATAAAGTTCTATAAGAGTAAGCAAATTAATTTTAGGCACCATTTCATTATGGACCACGTAAAATGCAATATGGTCGACATTTAATTTGTTGTGAACAACATGCAACTAGTTAGCACCTTAACAAAACTTCTCAGTAAAGATTATTCCATAGAATTAGATGATTTTTTTATGATGACAAAATAAGGATAAATTAAGCTATATTTTAAGAGAAGTTCCATGAGTAAAGGGGACGTCATCTGTATGCTCCAATTACTTTTAAATCTAACTTCACTTGATAATATCCAATAAATGTTTTCTTACACTAGATTTAATTACTTTATGATAAACTTAAATGGTAAATAATCATAAAAAAGGGGTTTATTAGTATCAAGTGGAATACTCTAAGATATTTTTATGTTAATAATCTACTTAAATAGCATACTAATTGATTATGTAGCTTTGCTTGTGGATATGATAAGTGAACAATGTTAGAAGGAGATTAAAGTTGGAAGAAAAAGTCAATTGACTAAATACATTTGATAAAGCCATGTGTGGAATAAGAATGGAAAGGATTTTTGTATGGTCAAGCATCAAAGTGTTCATTTTGTATATGAGACATTCTTGCCTTATAAATTGGTATAACAGAGAAGATTTATTATCATGTTGTCCATATATTAAAGATTACTATCAAATTTTTATTATCATTTCTTTATTGCAATTACATGCATTTTGTTCCTTATGAATAGTTTTTCTATTGTCCTAATAATTTCATAATTTGTGTATTTTTTATCCCATTTGTGTTGCACTAGCATCTTAATATTGTACTTTTATTTTTTTATGACTTAATTTTCTTTTACAAAAGAGATAGCAAGCATTATCGCATTACTACAATGATTTTTTAGATATGTGATGATCATCATTTTTATAGTGTAAAAGATGTTAATGAATTCCTTTTATCCTATTTTATTATTTCATTTATCCTATTATTGCAAATGTTTTTGTCAACCTTATTTTTAATAAATGATAGATATTTGTCTTTTATATGTGCGAATCATATCTTTCAATAACTGAAATATTTTTTTTTCTACTTAATAATTTTTTTATAAATATTTACTTAAGCTAGAATTATTAATCTTGATTTTTTTATGTTTTTGAAAAAGTTTGCTATTGATAATACTTTTAAAGCATTACCTCTCAAATTTTTTGCTATGTTTGTATTTTCATAATTTATACATTTGCAAATCATAGCATTCATGTTTGTTCATTTACTGAAATAAAAATTATTATGATAACTTTTAGTTAAAATTTTGCATAACAATTAAGATTTCTACAAACACAATTTATCATTGTGCCACTAAAAGCTTCTTTTGATATATATGCATATTCTATATATTTTTTAAAATATTTTATTACCTTAATAATTTAGTTGTTTTTATTTTTTTTAAAAAAAACTTAATTTTTAATGATTAAATTAAAAAAAAAAATTTTTTAGCATTCTATGCATCTAGTTTTTAACAACATAAAGATACTTATCGTTAAATACCTTTTAATGTTTTATATTTATTTAAGTTTTTTTTTGTTCTAGCATATCAAATTTAGATTCTTTTTCTATGATTTTTTATTCGGACTATTCCATGAAGGTATTCAGTATCCTTTATTCATTAATTATTTTTATTAGCTTTTCCTTTCACTAAAACATTATTAATAATTAATTTTGTGATATTATTTATCAAAATAGCTTTATAAAATTTCAAATTTTAATTATCTTGAAAAAACCTTTAAATTTTATGAATTTTATTTTGCAAAACCAATTTTTCAACTTACATATTATCTACATTATTTTAAGATATTATATTGTAGATGGCATAATATCTTATATTCTTTTTATTTTTCCATATATTTTTTTTTTCTTAAAAATATCTATAAATTTGGTATTATTGACAACACATTTCTTACGTCATTAAATGATAAGTATTAAATTAAATTTTAAGAAAATAAAAAATTTTGACTACTTGAAAAAAAATTAACATAAAAGCTAAAAAAAACCAATGAAAATAAGAAATCTTTACAATTTGCCCCTCAGCTCAATGCTATGAAAATAAGGATCAATCTTAATAACTATTATTATCCAGATCAAACACTAGTGGCAAAATATATGCTCCACAATCTTCTCACAACACCTTAATCAAAACTGAAAGCGATTAAATATTGAGATTTAAAGCCATTTAAAGAACGTCTTATGCCTTCTTTATATGGACCTTAAGCATCATTGTAGATGAGCTGCTTGTACATATTTATTGCATGAGTACACTAATTATTTAAGCATTATACACCTTTGCTTTTAACAATTTTATCATAAACAAATTATTTTTTTTCAAACTTATTTCACTTTTTATGATGATCATTTTGATATGTTATGGATTATTTTTGACATATTAAGTATTTAGTTATCATAATTATTTATATATGTTTCAATATTATTATTTTTTAATTACAATAACAAGATGTTTTCTTGCTTACATTATTGTGAAACTTTGTAATGTATCATTTAAATTTACCAAATATTTTAAATATTTTTTTATAATTATCACGTAGCTTTTTTCCCTTTTTTATATTGAAAGAATGTGTTATTTAAAGAACTAATATTTTAAATTAAACCAATTTTTCAATATTTAAATTTTTTTAATAATTATTGGTTATTTATTATATTGTATCAATTAGAGAACTCTTTGTTGAGGCATTATTCTTAATGATTATCTTAATTATATTCAAAATAGTTATTTTTATATAATTTTTTCATATAATATAAATTATTTCAATATTTTGTACCAATAATTTAAATATTTTTTAACATCAATGATGTTTTTGCTCTAACTGAAATGATTTCTAAAATTGAATATTTTTCACTTAATTTTCTATTTTTAATTTTCATATTTTTTTTATTTAAAATTTATACTATTTTATAATTATGAAGTCTACTTTTTATTAAAAGTTTTAGGGAAAATTTTCTCAAAAAGTATTGCTAATTTTTTTTATATTTCAAAATTTGTGAGCAATCAATATAGAAATTATTTTTTGCAAAAATATTATACATATAGATTATATGTGGTTAAGTATTTTGCTAAATCATTGGCTTTTATATATTTATCAATTCTTTGTTATTTTTTTTGCAATTAGAAGTTTTTCTTACTTGTTTCTTTAGGAATTATTTTAATATGTTTGTAAATATTCTAATTGCCTATTGTACATTTATTAGAATAATGGTACATTTTAAAGTTTTTATATTTTTACAAGCTTATGAAAGTTATAATTTCAACTAATTATTTTTCATGTGATATTCATGAAAAATGCTTTAATTTTTTTAATATTTAGTATTTAACTATAAAGAAATAATTGGGCTTTTGGAGCAAATATAAATATTGTGAAATATTTTATATTTCACTTTTTAAAACTTGAAATTATTAAAATAAAATTTAAATGATTATTATAAAAAGGTATATATTAGCATGTTATTTGCTATAGATATTGCCAATCTTTTTCCCAATACATGGAAATTTCTTACTAATATTTTTTCTTTATTCTTTTTAATCTCATAAAATGGAATGTAATTTGTAATTAATGTGAAAATTTTTATTAGACTTTATTTACAATAGGTTTGAATATTTTCAATATTTTATATTTATCAACAATAATCAATTTTAATCTTTCTATCTTTCTAGAGTTTGCATTAATCTTTCTACAGTTTGCATTAATCATTTTTCTTAATGTTTTAAAAAAAATAATTTATTTTATTTATTTTTTTATTAAAATGTTTTTGGATTATATTTTATTAAATTTTTGCTATCACTACTAGATATATTGAACATAGTAATCAAATATTAAATTATTTGATTAATTTAATAATCATATTTCATTTAATTATTTCAAAATTTTTACATTAACAATTTTGTGACATCTGTGTTACTAAGAAAAATTGTGTTCACTACAAAGCAGATAGCGATAATAAATTAAATCTTTTTTAATGTTTTCATTATTTTGCAATTCTATTTTTTTATATTGGCATATTTGTCATGACTTAATTTCATAAATAATTTTTAATATTCAATTCTCATTTTTTTAAAAATATAAGTGCACTTATTTCTTAATGATTTGCCATTTTTTGCCTCAATATATTTTTTATTGAAATTGTATTTAATATTTTTATTTTTTATTATGATATTTAATTATTGTCATCTACACATTTCTATCATTTGATATGATTACCATTTTTTTATTTTACATAGAACACTCTTCTTTTATTATTCAGCTAAGTTTTCACCATTTCTTTGGTGCAATATTTTTAATTTAAAAATATTTCATTTTTTATATTTATTTTTCATTTGATTTTTTATTAACATTTTAAAATTATAGACCTTAGCAACACAATTTTCAAGGTATGATATGTTTAGAAAAAAAGTAAATAAGAAGAAAAAATAGATAATATTATAAACATATTCAAAGTACAATATCAAAATAACGTGTCAAGAAAACATATTTTATCAAAAAAAGTTGTGACTAATGCTTTGTAGGAGTCCAAAAATGAAAACAATAAATGCTGCAAAATATCTAAAAATAATCAAAAACAATGTAAAAGTTATAATAAAATATAACACAAATGTTGAGAAAAATAAAAATTAAAACTTATAAAGAAAAATAAATGAGGAAAAAAAATATTTAAGTTATCAATAATAATTTAATATCATATTAGTGGAAAGGAATATACAATACATAAAAATATGATGAACATTTTATTGCAAATGAAAAATAGAACAACAATGATGGAAGAAGAAAGAAGGATGGGCTTCCAACAACTAGATCTAGGTCTTTCCTTTATTCAACAAAGATAAAGAAAAGTTGATGAAGATTAAAAGAAAAGCAAGCAAGGCCAATATTGCCCTCCATTATAATTGCAAGATTGGGTCAAAAATCTCAGTGATGGAGAAATCAAATATTATAATTCCAATTTCATATTTCCAATCATAAAATTATTTAAATATTCTATAATAAGAATCCACCAATTAAAAGATTAATTTCCATGTACAAAAAACTTTTGTTATACTTAAACGATTTCAATGAAATAAATTATAAAGTGGCAAGCATGAAAAAAGGTCCTTATGTGATAAATAATAAGTCTCCTATTACAACTTGCCTTATATTGTTCAACAAATGAAGAGGTTACATACTCTATATATTTATACTCTTAGAGTATTCATTGAGTTCACATTGTATTATAAAAGTGTGACTAATACTTTTATCCAAAAACATATTATATAAATGCAAATAAACATTTATGCTTAGATTTATATTCTAAATTAGGGACAAGAAAAATTTTAGATTTAACACAAATTCAACTTATTTATTTTTCTATGCCTTATTTAGAATAATCTTAAGAAAGATAAACTCAAGTGGATGAGTTTCAGCAAGGTAATGCTTTAAAGTCTTATTACTACAATAAGTAAAATTAGGAGCACATTAGTAAGATGTTAATAAGTTTCATTTCGAGTTGACTTAAGTGGTTGAATTTTTTAAAGTTCTTCAAATTTCCATATGCATCAAAGTAAGTCAAAACTTCACTTAATTGGTTATCATTGATGAAATGTAAATAAGAAGTATTAAACAATAAGATGGATATTTTAAGTCATAGAAATTATTTGATCAAAGTGTCAAGCATCTATTAACATGACTCAGTTCTTCCAAGTATAATATAAATGTAACCATATAAAATAGACCCAAAAAATATTAAGTAAGAAATTTCCAAAGTTGATAATAATACAGTATGTTTGTGTTTCTTTACATTGAATGCATTTATCAAAGTTCATAAAAATGGGTAAAAGAATAATAATTTGATTAATATTGTAGATGTAAGTGACCATGATAATCCCTAATAAATAATAATATTCTCATTAATAAAAATTATATCTTCTAAAAAACTTTCAATATTAAACATATTAAGAGATTTCACATAATAATAAAAATGGATTCTGAGTGTAAATTAAGTAATATAATAAAATAAAAGCATAACACAAAAAATTTTATGGTTTCAGTGTAATTGAAATGCATGTAACAAAAACGTAACTGTAGATGCTCATGTTTACGATATTGAATGTAAAGGATTGGTTTTTTTCATGAATGATGAATTTTGATAAGATAACACTAAAATGGACAAGAATTTTGTATCCTAATTTGACATATATTTATATAAATCTAATTTTAACAAAATATACCTAATGCAAAAAAATGCAAGCCACTAGTAGCATAAGAATTACATCAAAATGAGGTAAAATTTCAATGATAATTTTTTTGAAAAGTTTCTTTCAAACTAAGCTAGAAATAATCTAGAAATAAGCTAAAAAGTGGATTTGACATTTGATAAGCAATTTTTAATTTCAATTTATGTTGAAGTACTTAAATGTAACTACTTAGCAAAGTTATTCTTAGTTTGGGGGTAAAGGATACAATTCTCTTGCAACTATTACTCTCTTGTGAGCTACTTGGTCAATATGATGCATAATAGAATCAGCCAGATAGACAAGATAGCAAGGCCATCAGTGTGGTCACTAATGTATTATTGATCAAGCATAATTTGAGGAAAGCTCATAACAATGTGCTTACATCCTGTGTAATGAAAAAAGCAATGATCTAGAGCCATGATGAGGGTAGAAGAATTGCTAAAATTAAGGAAAGTGTGGCCAAGTGTGACAATGCAAAAAGTAGTGGTTCTCAATAATCATGGTCATTTGAATAACACGAAATTGGCTTGGATAAGAAAGCAATTAATAGTGACGATACATATATTAGGAATCCTATAATTAGAATTGAATTTAGCTCTAATTTCATAAACAAGAAGAATAATGAAGGATGAAAATGGTAAGGGAAGGAAGTGTAGCATATGCCTTCCACTATTTAAGTCCACGTGCAAAATACAGCTCCATAATGTTGACATCTCAATTGCAAAATGAAGTTAAGATGAACTATGGAGGCATGCCACAAAGAAATATCCTTTGCAATGTCAAAGAATTAGGATCAATTTTAGGACGACATTTACATGTGGAAATTTGCCAAAATTGATCTCATATGTTTCAATTTGCATGCATTATGTTTTTAAAAATATGACAAAAGAAGTCACTTGAATGTATCCACACCTCACTCATAAAATGATTTGAAAATGTTTTAAAACTATAACAAGTACAATGGCTGCATTCATAGGCTCGAAAAAAATTTACAACACCACACATCTACGGTACTTCTAATATTTGTTAAATAAGCACAAATCCAAGTTATATCCAATAGATGTTTGTACACCTTGTGTAGAATAAAACAACATTTGGTCCAATAATGCTACACACCTACAAACACAAAAACATCGATAGTGCATTGCTAGATATGTGTGGAATGTCAAGAATAATGCACAAAAATAAGACAATTGCATATAGAAAATATTGCTAACATAAGGTACATCTAGTTCACTAGAAATTAATCAATTGGGTTAATGATAAATTTGCATAGCCATTACTGATCATTTGTTTATGTTCGTAGGGTACTCCTAATCATATCAATGAAAGTTTCATAGTTAATTAATATTTGGAAAGGATTAAATTAATTTTATGAATACAAAACAATTCTAAAGTTTTCATAAATATAGTTAAATAGAGAAATTTTTGAAATAATTCTGCCTACATTTCTTAACACAACAAAATTTTGCTATGCCTTTATTAAAAAGATTATGGAAGTCTTGTTGTAAAATTCTGCCTACATTTCTTAACACAACAAAATTTTGCAAACTTCAAAAGCTTACATCTACTTATTGGAAGTCTTCTTGTAGAAGCAATGTACATTGTTGTACATAATTTCATCATCAGCCTCAAGCATCAAAAAGATTATGGGAATGCTTTTTTATTTTCCAAAAGTTCTGCACACAAGCCACATCTTATAGGATTAGGCAAAGAGAGTTGTTTTTTTAGAATTATAACTTGATTAGTTTTTAGTTACAAAACCAATTTTGTGAAGGTTGAGTTTAATGCACAAAGACTCGACAAAGGTTTTCTTTGGCATAATAAGAGAAATTTAAATTGCTCTAAAATTAGCAAAAAAGTACAACGGGTTGTGGACTAGCATTAGGAGAAACATAATCAAAGTGAGGTTGTGTGTTTACCTTAAGAAAAGGGCCAATGTTGTTTTTTTAACATGATGTGGCAATGGTTCACTTGGGTAGAAACTAATCCAACTAATTTGGGTAGAAACTAATCCAACTAAAATGCTCTAGGTGTGTTTTCAATACTAGTGTTATTCTTTTCTTTTTCACTTGCCAAGAATGTGATTACTAATGCTACTACAAGTTGGGTTTTTTGGGACCAACAATTATTATCATAAAAAAATACTAACGTTTTAAGAGATGTAATGTGAGATCTTTAAAACATAGAACACACATTATTTGTAAGAGTTATAGTTCTTGTGAGACAATCCAAGCAAATAGTTTTTTGTAGGATTCTTAGTGGGGACATTACATAGAATTTTTTAAGCCAAGATACCAATCAAACATTTGCCAAACTTTTAAAAATCAATATTTCTTTTCTTCTTATATAAAGTTAAGATACACCCTAAACATTTGTGAAGGCTCAAATTTCATACGAAGAACGAAAAAAGATCCAAAAAATGGCCTATTGAGCCCATTTTTATCAATGCCTTCATATCTTGCTCACCGTCAGCCTGACCACACCTTAAGGATTACATGGACCAAGTTTTCTTAAAGAAGGTCAACAAATAGGGCTTTTAGGTCTAATCTAGGTGACAAGTTCATATGACCTACAAATACATCTAGATTTGCTACATCAAGTTTACTAGTGCAAACCAACATAGTCTATAAAACCCTCAAACAAAGTTAGATCTGTCAAACTATGCTGACCTACCATCCCATTCCACCATGCCTTGAGCTAGATCTAATCCACGACACTATTGTTGTCATGTCATCCATTGACAAGATCTATGATGCAATAACACAGATATTACATAGGCACCATTGAAATTGCATCAACCCCATTACTAGAACCACAGCACACAAGAATAAGTCTAAAATAGAACACTAGAGTTGACATGAAAATCCAATCTGAATATCACATGCAACTCTCATGCAAACTTACGTAATAATGAACAAAAAAATATAGCTGCTTAGAAAGCTATTTTGCAACTATTTGAGCCAAAGAAATTTTGGACCAAAAAAACAATTTTTTACCAAAACTTTGGTAGCCGCATTTTAGAAAATAGATATTCAAAACTAAAATGGTGGCTTTTCAAATTTCGTTTTGATAAAAAGTTTTTTAAGATCAATTTTGTATTTTTATTTTTTTTCTTAGGCACTCTATAAAATTAGAGGTAAACTGATTTAGAAACATCTAAAATTAGCTCACAAACACACATTTGCAAGTGTTTTATTAGTTTCACAAGTTAGCTAGTACATAATTTATTTGAAAATTATTTTAAAAAATTGTTAAAATAATTTTTTTTTTATTTCACTGCTTCCACCATCCGACAATGTTTGCTGTCATCAGCATTGTCATCTGTTAACTCAAGAACACTGACTTATCAGCGTTTGACTAGCACTAACTAGGTTTGCATGGACTTTCCACGGCCATGCCAACTCGTGAGTCCCACAAATCATGCCAACCCTTTCTTTCTGCTAGACCCTCACCTACCTAAACTTGGAATAGGTGTGCTGAGACTTCTGTCTACACTTCTTTAATTTCACTTAGCTATTTTTCCACCCACTGTTTCACCACCCATTGTTATCATCACTCAAAACATAGAATTTATTTACGAACTACTCCATTCAATTAATTTTATAATTTTTTATTATTTTTTATATTTGAAATTAGTGATGAATATTTGAAAATCTTTGTAAACAAGGATTTTTGCCATATTAGAAAAAAATAATGGAATTAAATTTATTTTGTTTATATGCTTCTACCTTTGTGAATAAAGTGTGTATGCCTAATCCTAGTTGGAGAGATGACAATTTTCTTGATGAGGGATAAGAACCGAAAGTTGGAGTCATTCCACCGATACAGCCTACAATTAAATCCCTTATAAGAGACATGGATCGAAGATGACAAACCATCCAAAAAGAGAGTAGATAATCGAATAAAATCTCACTTATCCTAACATTCACATAAATATCAAAAGGTTTAATCTTTCATCAACTTTTATTTTCTAGGTAGTAACTTAATGGTAAGGTTACTCTTTTTTACTATAGTATTTCACATAAAGTTTGTCTAAATTCTTTATTTTATATGTCTAATATTGAATCTCACAAAAATTATTTTTGTTAGATTTTATGCTTAATGTTTAAGGACTAGTATGCTCAACTTAATAATTTATGCTACAATTTTGGAATGCCAATTCTTGAATTGTTCTTAAAATACCTTTTCATGTTACCTTATTTATTATAAAATACCTTTTTATTGACCCTAATAATCTTTTTGAGTATCTTCAATATTATAGTATCTAATATGTCATGCATAAACTTTGGTGCCAAAAAGTACGATTTTTTTTAAAAAAAAGTTTTTTTGTTTTATTTAATGCATTCAAGTTTTGTATTAGACAAACTTTTCTACTAAAAAAATCTTCTACCTAATGCATTAACATTAGTTTTCAACTAATTTTTTTATTTCGAAAATATTATAATTTTTTATTTAAAAAAGTATCTTTATTTTCTACTTGAAAAATTTTAAATTTTTTTCTACAAAAATATTTTGGATAATTTTTTTCACAAAGAAAATTTCACACAATTTTTTCTCTTTTTTTCTTAGTTTATTCATTAAGAAAATCTTAACTAGTTTTGGACAAACTTTGTTTTTGGAGGTGGTACAAAAGAAGTGATATGGCTCCCCACCATCTTTCTTGGAAACAATTTAGTTCTATCTAAGAGGTGGTCTGGCAAAAGCAGCTACCTCGATCATTTGCCATTTTCTTATAAGCATATGTCATCTCAACTTTGCTACTTTACAGCAGTAATTTCTTTGATTTCATATTTGTTTATAACAAAAGAGAAAGAAAGATATCCCAAATTATTTTCTTTTCTTGATATCTCTTGTATAATAAATCTTTGAATGACCATGACATGTAGTAGGCGTTATCAAATAGTAAATCAAGATCTAGAGTTACTTCAATACCAAAGACTGAATGTAAACCAGGATCCTATACTAGAAATATCCCAATAAATTGCCCAAATAACCCAAATGGTTGGTCAAATCCTCTTAAACCAACAATGTGACTAAAATCTTAAAAGAGAAAGGGATAATAAAAGAAGTGTCACACATAATGATTTAAAGAAAGAAATCCTAGAAGTTGTAGACACTTTGAAAGACATAATGAACCTTTCAATGACTCTAATTAAGATATCTATAGTAGAGATCATGATCATAGAAGATGAAATAAACATTCAGATGAGTCAAACCAAAATGATGATCTAAACATATCTAGTAAGGAGGAAAGACCTAATAGGCATCAATTTAAAGAGCACATCGCAAATATGAAATTGGATGCCCTAACATTTTATGGTAGCCATGATTCTAAATATTGTATTGATTGGTAGACTAATGTGGATGATTATTTTTATTGACATCAAATGAGTAAGTAAAACAAATATCAATTTATTAAGACTAAACTCATCGGTGCTGCACGTAGATTCTTTAGAAACTTAGAATGATAATATGTTATCAATGATGAATAAGTACACCAAACTTGGAGAAATCTTATGGTTAGATTGTACAACAAGTTTGTTCCAATAGCCATAGTGCCAAAATATCAAATAAATGATAAAGAGTTTCTTAAGGTGGAAAATAAATTGAGTTCAGTTACAAATTTGAGAATTAAAAATCTAAATGTGATATAGATGAACCTGAGCTTGTAGGACTATCTTATTTAAGGGTAGTTTTAAAGCAATACATACATATTGAGCTTAACTTGAGAAATGCTACTACTTTAAAGAAATCTTATCACATAATTAAAATGTGAAAAAAAACATAGAACTTATTTTAAAGGAAATGATGAGCCAAACTCTTTAAAGGCCCACGCCATAATTTCTCAACACACTCATACTCACACTCATCTACCTCATTCGTCATTATTTGTAAACCTCCCAAACTCATATTGCCACCTACACTTTCACAACCTTTATTAAGCCAACTAACATAATCTAGAATTGCTTATTTTATGTGCCATTAAAAGAGACATTTAGCTTTAAGCTTCCTAAAGAATTTCTTGACTATGAGACTAGAAAGTGTTAATGAAAAAGAAAAGTCAAAGCAAGAGAAAAACGTAAAGCATGATGAGAAAATTAAATAAGAACTAGAAAACATAGAAAATTAATAGTGAAATGCACCATTAAACCTGCATAATCATAAGATGACTAGAAGAGCACTAATATCTTTAGCACTAGCATAAAAATTAAAGAACAACAACATATGATGATTATAGATATTGTTAGTTACATTAACATAATATCCCCTGATTCAACTAAGCAAATAAGATCCTCTTTATTGAAACACCCAATCCCCTACTCTGTGTCTTGGTTAGATAAAACCTTTATACTTAATATGCAATGGTGTTATGGACTCTTACAATTGGGTAGATATAACAACTAAGTTTTATGTGATGTTATACCTATCCAAGAAGGTCATCTTATCTGTGAAGGATCATGGCTCTTTTATAGGGATGTGACTTTGAAGGATAAGACTAACATGTGATATTTTGTTTATGAAGAAAAGATCATCGCATTTCACCCTTTCTATCTTAAGAGAGATCCCAATCACTTAAGCCAGGCTAATTTATAGAAAATTCTTGGCCCACGAATAAAGAAAAGCGAAAGACAAAATTTAAACTTGACAACATTACCCAAGTTAGAAAGATCCTAGATCAAAGAGACTTATTCCTCTTTCCTATAATTAAGGAGTTAACAACCACCTTACCAAACCTATCACTTATCATATAATCTCATAATAATAAGCTAATATTATTTATTAGTCTTATTCATTTACTAGTAGACTTTTGAACTTCTATTTTTATTTTTTCTTTTACTTCTTATAAACTAATATCTAAAAATTAATCTAAATCATAAATGATATATGAAATTAGCAAATCTTAAAGAAATATTAGAAACTTTCGTGAAAAAGACTATTATAATTAGAGTTTGGTTAGAATAGTTGCCTCTTGGAGTTTACAAAAATTACAAGCCCATGGAGCTAGACCTTTTAGGATTATTCAAAAATTAGGAACAAATGCATATGTGTTGGATTTGTAGACGAGTGTAGGATTAGTGCAACCTTTAACATTAAAAATTTAGTTTCTTATAAAACATCACATCTAATATCTTGTGAGCCATTTGAATTTGATTCAATCATGTTAAGTAAACCATACAAGTACATTAGTCTTCACAATAAGTAAGGTTAATATGGCAAACATTATACATCATGGGGTAAGTTTTACCAATATTGTAGAGTTCAAAAAATTTTAATTTGTTGGAAGGGCAAACCTCTAATCAAGAAATGTTGGCTTACCTATGATATCCTACATTACTGTACCCACCACCCTGATATGATTGGGCAAATCCCTCTTTCACCTATAGCGATGATCTAGAAGTTTTTAAAAATAGTTCACAAATATGCAATTGTTGGTGTAACTTTAGTCCCATAAGTTCATTGATGAAAAATTTATTTGAAAAATATTTTAAAAATGCTCAGAATTAAAAATTTTCAATTAATTTTTTTATCTGCCATTGTTCTTCACCATTTGCTATTGTCAACATTGTTTTCAACCATTATTAGCACCCAGTTACATCCCTCGAGCTGACCTATAGCCCCACGTGTCTTCAATTTAAATAAGAACACTAATTGACAAATGTTTGACCTGCACTAACCTACAATGAAAAATACCAACCCTCTAGTCCCATAACCTATTCTTGTTTGCACGACCCCCTCCTACCCAAAACATAAAACGAATGTGCGGAGACACCAATTTGCACTACATCGATTTCATCTCACCTTTTCGCCACAAACCATTACCATTGCCTGAGACTTAGAATCTATTTGAGAAATGTTTAATTCAATTAATTTCATAGTTTTCTTTACTATTTTTCATTTTCTTAAATTAGTGATGAATATTTGAAAATCTCTACAAATAAAGATGTTCATCAAATTAAAAAAATGATAAAATAAAATTTATTTTGTTTGTTTGCTTGCACCTTTTTGGACAAAATGTGTACGCTCAGCCCTATTCGGAAAGACTCTAACTTCATTTGCAGGACTCAAGGATTAAAAGTGAAAACTTTCCACCAAGAGAACGAGTAATCAAATCTCTTGTGATAGACAATGATCAAAGGTGACAAACCATCCATCAAGAGAGTTGATAGCCAAACAAATTCTTGCTTTGGTTAATATCCACATCATCAAGTAAAGGTTTAATCTTTTAGTTAATTTTATTTTTTAGGTAGCAATCTATAGTTAAAGTTATAATTTTTATTACAGTACTTCACATAGTGTTTGTCTAAAATCTTTATTTTATGTGTGAAATTAGATGTGTCAAAGCCTCTTTTGTAGGGTTTTGTGTTTAATTTGATGCTTCTTTGATGCGGACATCAAAGCTTGGCGTTGCACGAACAACAGGGGAACAATTTTTATTTTCAAAATATTTTTTGAAATATTATGAGGTAAAAAATGATGCAGTGACGTACGCGTCGAAACATGGATTCCGGAACATCTTTCAGAATCTAATTCGGAGTTCAAACGGACTCCCAGGAGCCAAAACAGCGCGAAAAACACTTTTCCTGCCACCGGCTCCCTCCGCCTCCTACGGCCGCCGCCTGCCGCGCCGTCCGCAGCCGGAGCCGCCGCCGAACCAGACCCGGGTTCGACCGACGAGCCAGATCCGCGCCCGAGTCCCGCCCGGGCTCATCGACCCGCACCAATCATGCGACCCGCGCCGACCCACGCCAGCCCGCACCAACCCGCGCCAGTGACCTGCGACCCGCGCCAACCCACGCCAGCCCGCACCAACCCGCGCCAGTGAACTGTGACCCGCGCCGACCCACGCCAGCCGCGCCGAGTAACGCCAGCCCGCGCCGACCGGCACCGCCGCCACCGCCGCCGAAACGTCGCCGCCGTGCCGCTAGGTCTACCCGAGGAAAAAGTTCTAGATGTCCGTTTTGGAATCCGAAAGAAGCAGCATTTAGTTAATTTAATGAACTTAATTTTCATTATTTTTCTCAGATTTTTAGGAGTCTATTTGTAATTTTTAGGTGTCTTTTAATTTACCCATGTGTCCTTTAGTATTCCCATGTTATGAGTCAAATGTCTTTTGTACCCTTATGGATTCCTATATAAGGGGAAGTCCTTTTCTGTTGTAGGGGAGATGAATAGAAACTTTTGAGTGTTCTTTGCTTCCATTCTGAGTTCGTGAGTGCTCTGAGTGTCTTTGGCGTGCTGACTCGTCAAAGCTCTGATACTGGGAGGAGGGACGCGAGGTCCAAGTGGTGAGACGCCACTCCAGTCTATAAAGCTCTGATACTGGGAGGAGGGACGCGAGGTCCAAGTGGTGAGACGCCACTCCAGTCTATAAAGCTCTGATACTGGGAGGAGGGACGCGAGGTCCAAGTGGTGAGACGCCACTCCAGTCTATAAAGCTCTGATACTGGGAGGAGGGACGCGAGGTCCAAGTGGTGAGACGCCACACCAGTAAGTTATCCCTGACACTGGTTCTACTATCCATCTTCCTATCCCAAAATTTAAAGTTTTACCATTTTCCTTTCCTTTTCTATCTACACACTCAAACCGGTATCTTTTCGGGTCACCCTACCCCGTTTTGTCCTACATCATTCTTACACAAATTAATAATCTATGCTACAGTTTTGGAACGTCAATCTTTGAAAAATCCTAAATTATGGCTCACGTTACCTAATCCTATTTATTACATAGTGCCTTTTTATATTCTCTAATAATCTTTTACGCATCTTTAGTACTGTTGGCTCTAATTTAGACCTTAATGGAATTCTAAATGTACTCAACATCATATACCCTTTGAAAAGAATGATCTTTGCTTGTCTAAAAGTTAGTTGTTTTCAATTTGTCTTATTGAGGTCTAGGATTAATCATAATGAGAACTACAATGTATTGAATCATGGTCCTCCAAAAGTTGTTACCTACAACTCTATTACAACATCTTCTTATCACAATTGAATAATTGTTCCTTTTACTTTGTTGTTTCTTTCATTTCATTGATTCCTTTTTGTTATGTTGTTTCCCTACACTATGCTTCTCTGTTCACTTCATCACATGAAGTTTTCTTGGATTGCCACTTTTGTCTATTGTTGCCTTCCTTCTTATTCTTAATTGTATTATCTAAAGTTTTTGAAAAAGCTTTGCATGTAAGTTAATTCATTACTCTGGGTTTTCCATAAAGCTTACTAAAATTTTTCAATGCATATTTATTTCTTTTCCACAAAATTAGTTTTATCATACACTGTTCCAAATAGCCTTTCTTTGTGCTATTAACATGGTTGTAATGTTGTCCTTGGTTCCCACTTGACTAAAGTTTTCCTAGACAACTATCTTATGTCTGTTGCCTTTCAATGTTTCTTGATAAGCATCAAACCTTGCTTTAGAGCTTGATTATGCCAATGTTTGCGATATGGATAAAAAAGTAAAGCTAAACTAAGCCTTCTTTTGAATTTTCTTTTTTTGGCACCAAATTTGTAAAAAAGAGAGAAAGCTTAAACTGTTTTTCTTTTCTTTTTTCTAATCGGTACAATATATGCACATGATATCTTGTAGCACTTTCGACATGGAGCACCCACATAACAACTAGTCACAAATGACCCACCATGATCTTCTAATTAGAATGTAACCAATTCATGCCAAGTAAGAGGAATATGGTTTTAGAATTGACTTAGAACAAGCTCAAAATGAGCCAGCCTTTTTCAAACCTAATATTGCTAACCACCATAAAATATGATAATGCAAAACGCATATTTGAATACAGCATAAATCCTAAAAACTACATGGAATTTTTCCTTCGACCATTGCTTCTGATGGTTTAGACTTGATGAAAAATGAAAGTGTGGTATTTGCCAATGAAACTTGCCAATGAAACTGAGTTATAAATAGAAACCATAGACACCCAATATTAACAAGGGGATCACCACTCATGGAAATAAATATGACTCTGATAAAAGAATCAGTTACATGACCAATGACTTGCCTGACATAAGCAGAAAAATATGTTAATTAGTAAATTACTCATTCTGATGAGTACCATTTATGTTGTGTGTTAATGAAGACCCTTTGGTCATTTTTTCCTAATTTTGAGTTGGGAATAGAGAATATATGCAGAAGGAGCTCATTAGGTAGATAATTCACAGTTTGGAAGAGATCCATAGGATTGTTAATGAGTTTAACACCAAAAAAAGTTTTATCTAACCAAAAGAGTTGTACTATCAGCTAAGTTAAAACTTTTAATCCACATTTGTTAGATAATCTAGGAGTCATGTACCAACAAATCCCATATGAATCACTATCCTTGGACTCACTATTGAAACCAACAAACCTATTCATTAATTTCCTAAGGTATCTTGTTCCTAATATAAAAGGTGAGGTCATATAGTAGTACAATAACACACAATTAGATATATTGCAAAAGAGAATTGTTGGTAATTTAACACTAAGGAAGAATAGGAAATCAATGAATATGCTTCTTGTTCCTACCTAGAGAATGACTACTCCAATAAGGACATTGATGATGCTTGGCCATTATAGTTATGAGACAGACATTTACCTACCCCAAGAGAAGTGACAATTATAGACATGTCATTGCTTTCCATACCTTTGTCAAGTTTGGAGAAAAGGATCGTAAGTTCATTATTCATAATACCATTATAACCAATGGCATTTTTACAAATGGTTCAGCATGTAGCAAACTTGAGACCACTGATCACCCAAACCCATACATTATTTTTTTATTAAAAAATATCCATTTATGTCACTAAATAAAGAACTATACCACTTAAATTTTCCAATACTTTAAAAGAGATTTTATGTGAACTTGTTTTTATGCCACTGGAAAATATTATCTTGTGATGACCCTTGTTTGATGACTATGATGTCCTTCTTGTAGCAAATGCATACACCTGCAATTTAACAAATCATTGGAAAAATTTAAGCTACACCCATCAACATCTATGGATGATATCCAACCTATAAAGATGCGACCACTACCACTCCAAATAAGAAAATCTTATTTATTTCTTATGATGTAATAGATCAAGAATTTATTAATAGATCTTTTATTTGAGCCATACTAGTACTTAATATTACAACAACTCCAACAATTAAATCAATTTTATTTAGCTTTCCTAAAATTTTAACAATGGAATCCCAAGGTTTGTTATCCCTTCATAACATCAAACATGTTGTAGGCCTATACAAAATTTATCACATAATTGGATGAATTCCTTTAAGCATCAAGAATTCACCTAAAAAGTCCAAGACTTATTAGAAAAAGCATTCATAAGTGAAAGATGTAGTCCACTTGTCACTCCAACCCCTAAAAGCCTAAAGAAAGATGGTTCATGGAGAATTTGTGACATTATTTTTCATATTTTTAAATTTTTAAAAATATATTAGTCAAGAATTAGTTTTTATTAGTATTGGTATTCTATTTTCAAACTTATCTACTTCTTTTTCTTTGTTATTTACTTTTACATAAATTTGAATATTCTTAAATTTATTTTCAAAAATAAAATAAAGAATTAAAGTTCCTAAAGCATTCTGTATAATTTTTTGAAGAAATTATTCCATAAATGCTATTACTAACTGTTTGATGTGTTTAAGAATTTTTACAATTATTACAATGCATCGAAATTGTGAAACAAATTGTGTTATCTTTCACATAGAAAAAGTACATAAGAAAATATTATAATTAAAAAATAAGAGATATTTTTATAATATATTATTTAAATTAATCAAAATAAGGAAACCAAAATCAATTATTTATTTTCAATAATTCAAAATATTGAACCTTTGAAATGTTACAGTTGTTTGGGTAACATGTCAAAGAAATTGCTATAGAACTATAGATAGTGAAAATTTATCTTAAAAAAATTTAACATAAAAAAATAAATATCATAACTAAAAATTTATATTATTTCAAAATTTCCATTAACATTACATTGATAAATTTTGAAAACAATTAATATTGTGTTTCATATTGTGAAAATAAAATGACATAATTAAAATAAGAAAGTAAAAAAAATAAAAATGTATAAAATCTTCAAAATAATATGCAAAGTTTGCTAATGCACGGCTTATGAGCTCACAAAACAAAAGTAATAAATTATTCAAGGAAGATTAATTTGTCAAAAATCATACAAAATAGGAATAATTTTAATAATTAAAAATAATTCACAACTTGTATGTAAAATATATTTTTATAAATAAAAAATTAGAAAACTATTTTAAACATAGAATAAAAATATTCTTCTAATAAAGTTAACATCTCTATAATGATACATATAAAATACTCATTATTTTTTAACCAAGTATTGAAACTATGCACTATATTATAAAAACATTTCATGATATCTAAATTTTTGTATTACAAAGAATAGAAAATTGCAATTAATATTGTCAGATACCCTCTATATGTCCAACTAAACATCATTAATTATGAGGTGATATTTACTTTTAGAGACATGTTTATACGATCTATTTATTACTGATTTATTTTAAAATATTAAAATTTTGATGATTTTTCTTAACAAAATTTTTCTGTAGTCTTCAACGAGAATGTTTTTTTAATAATTATAGTATGGAATTTTTTTAACAGTTTTATCATTCCATTACTCTATGGGATATTTGTATTTTTAAATCTACAATTTTTTAATTTTTATTATAACGTGTAGCTTTTGTTGAATTAAATTATTTTGAAAATGTTTTGTTAATCTTTGGTACAAATGTGTAAAATAATTTATATGTTAATTATATTTGTATTATTATTTTTTTCTTATACATTTGTATAGTTTATATAAACAAAATATAATTGTTCTTCAATAAATCTTTGGATATGTTAAAATATTTTTAAAATTTATATGCTTTTTTAAATTACAATAACTCCTTTCTGATACTTGGAGTGCAACATGATTTATAATTTTGGAACTTTGCGATAAGTAAACCAAATGCAACATCATGACGTGTTATACAAATAAATCTACATATTTTGAATTTTCCTTCGTCTGAATAGTTTCATATATTTTTATTCCTTGCAATTGTGATCTTTTGCTTGTTCTGACATATTTTTGATAAAATTTTAATATTTTAAAATTTAATTGTAATATTTTTTAACTTTTTTATTTTTATACAATTTTTAAATGCATCACTAAATAACCATGCTTTAATTTCGGAAATTTTTGGCTAAATTATCTAATAAGAATAATATTTTTAATAAAACATTTTATTGGGCATTTTAAATACATTCGCTGAAGAATATCTCAAAAGTTTGCTTATATAAGAAAAATAAAATATTTAAAACATTAAATACTTGTCAGAATATAATAAAAAATAGTTTTAAGAATTTGAATAGAATAACTGCGTATAACAAATAAAAATATTTTGTCAATAAATAGAGCACAAATAATTAAGGTAATTTATAATTTGAAATAAATAAGCTATATGCATAAGTCATAAATTAACCATAACTGTAAAAGAAAATTAAATAATCAATATATTTATTATGTTATGGAGAGAAGTACATCTTTGAAATTAACAAAATATTATATAGTAAAAAATCTAAAACCATTTGCATTATTGAATATTTTGTATTTAATTTAATTAAAATATTTATATGCCATATCAAAAAAAAGTTGCAAATTTTTGGAAGCATACGAACATATAGAAAATAGTTAATTCAAAATATTTGAAATTTTACAAACTTAAAGCATTAAACAATATTCGTAAAATAATATTATTTATGAATGATAAGAAAAGAATGTTTAACAAAATAATGCTAATATAATTTTTTGAAAGTAAAAGTGAAAAATAATATATATTATATAACATCAAAAACTTTTAATTTATATTGATAAATTGAAATAAAAAAGATAACATATAAAATAATAAATAAAATAAAAAATGAAAAATAACTTTATGAAATATTAATAAACATATGCCACAAAATAAACCAAGGCAAATATTCTTTATGTAATGGACAAAAAGAGTACAACAATAAAGTGAGACACCACCTAAGACCACATACATAATGTAAGCTATGTTCAAATTTGTAAAATCCTCCTTATTATCTAGGTGTACAAAAGAAAAAGCATGCTCACATATGCCTGAGTATTCTTTATGTCCACCTCTAACATTTATAAACCATTAAAAATGGTATTGTACCCATATAAAACAAGCCCACAGAAGTTATTTGTTATACACTTAAGTTCTAAAATTATAGATTTTTATATAAAGTTCACAATCTCATTTGGTTAATTTCTTGCACATTACCTCTCAAAAACATTTTTTAATAAATATGTTTTGCACATAGATTTCAATACATTGAGCATTTTAATATCTTAATAGTTTTTTCATACTTATTAATTTGTGTTTTTTTATTTCTAATGTAATGTTTTTTCTATTGTTAAGAAATTCATATTATGATTAGTAAATATTTAAAAATTTTCAAATAGTTTATAACAATAATGATATTACGTTTTTTTAGATTTTCATATTTCTTGATTCACTTATCATTAAAATACTTTTTGTTTAATTATAAAAAAATCAGCTATGCTTTATTAAAAAATTGATTTTATTATTTATAATTACTTATTCATGATAGTTTCCATAATTTTAAAAACACTTTAATAATAAACTTTTTTAGTAATTGTTATGTTTATATGCAAAAAATAAAGTTGCTTAAGTGAAACACAAATAGTTATACCTCTTGAACACTTGATTATGAAACTATTTATTGATGAATCATATTTTTGTTAATACTTATTTTTTTTAGCGATATTTGAATCATGTGTTTTAAAATCGGACATTGATTAACTAATTAAAGAGTTTGATAAAATTTTTTATTATGTAATTCACTTGATATTATAAGTGAACGAGTTTTTGTAGTTTTCCTCATGTGTAGCTGAACTTGTAAATCTAGAAATCATCTCTTTAGCATTTGATGAACTAATTCCCACTCTAAAACTCAGTAAATTTACTTTAATTTCATTACAATTATAAAACTATCCCTTCATGTTGATTTGGCAAATGTTCTTATATTATATTGCTCTTGAAAATTGAATTTGGGAGATAATAAGGCATGCATTTCATACATGCTACATGCATATAAATATGTCTTAATAAATATTTAATATATACATCTCATTCTTTAAATTGATCAACTATTAGAATTTATAAAAGCAATAAAATTATATATTACCTATCCATTATGCATTTGTACCTTTCGACTATCTTATAATATAATTGATATTTCAAGGCAACAAATGAAACATAAGTCAAATAAGATTATGCACAATTTTCATCAAATACACTATTTATACTACTTTGATATTCTTATCATATTTCGACATTATGTGGCAACCTAAGTAGTGTTTTAAGATGTATAATGTTGGATTCATACAAAATAACAGCATATGTTATAACATATGATATAGCCATTAGAAGATTAGATAGGGCATGAACTAAACAACATTAAATATATGATAAAGTTTGTAGTGTCATATAAGGACAACATTTTTTATTCTTTTAAGAATGAGATCTTTATTATTTAAATTTCTTGACTTGTCTATATTTCATTTGATTCATATAAATACAAATATTATTTTAAAAAATATAACATTGAATCTATTACCAACTAATGTCATACCTAAATAAAGAAAAAGAAAGTGGAATTTTTTGCACTGTGGTATCATCGTTTGTCTTATTTGCTTCATTGCAAATTTATTTACTATTTTACTTGGTTTATCAACTTTTCTATTACTTTAAAATTTCACAGATTAATTTGTAGCTTTCTTTCATATTATTTAATTATTGTATCATATTATTTTTTTATGATCTATATAAATTTTGATGTATTATTTCTTCAAGTATTTAATAATTGTGTAAACTATAACGTTATATATTCATTGACGTGACTTGTACCTAGCTGTTGCTGAAAGAATAGTATAGTTTAGTGAGGTGCCTTTTACGTGTCAATGGGTAAGAAGAGAGTCTTTTTTGAAGTTAGTCCAACATAACCAAGGGTAAAAATTTAGTTCTTTTTAAGCTTTTGCTACAAGTAGCTACAAAAATAAGTGTTGTTTATTGAAACTTATTTTAGTTGATTAAGAGAAATGCAAGCGATTGTTTTGTAGAATCACCTAAAAAAATTTGTGTCCCTTTTTTTGTTTAATTTATTTAGTGTTTAATAATAACAATATTGTGAGATAATGGTTTGCTAAAGTTGAAAAATGTTTTCTAAATTTGTTTTATTATAATGGTCATGACAACCAAGAGATTCGTTTTATGATGCACTTGATTTTAAGTTGATTGATTTTGTGCAAAAATATTATTTTGTGAAAACTATATAAGTTTTTTTAAAACTACCTTCTTGAAAGCATATTAAAATTAATTAGAGATTATTACAATGACATTAATTAGTTTGGCATAAAAAATCTAAATTGAAATTTCAAAGTTTGTTTTGATTTTGTCTTCAAAAATGAAAAGAATTTTATTAAATATTTGAAACACTAAAGATTTTTGATGTTTTATTTATTCTATAGTTTATATGTTTTTTCTTTTATTTAATTTTTTAATAGGTGCTGATATGTATTTTTTAGAAATATATATATTAACTTTTTAATATAATTATTATTTTCTATTTATAATATTTTATATCTTATTTTTTAATTACATAATATTTATCCCTCAAATTGTTAAAACTTTTTTTTATTGAAATGTACTATATCAGAATTTTAGTAATATATATATATTAAACTATACAAATACTTTTTAATATTTAAAATTTGTTTCGAATATTTTCATCTATATTAATGAATTATATTTTTCTATTTTATATTTTTAATGCAATGTTTTAACATTTTTTGCATTATTTAATCATTTTTTATTTTTTACATATTTAAAGTTTATATTTCTAAATCGATATTTAGTGTTGTTGCTCTAGTATAATAATTTTTGCTTGTAAATACACAGTTGGTTCTATTCTTAATTCTCAAAATTAACAACTTTTAATTTTACTTTAGCCTTTTTTTTTACTCTCAAATAAAATAAACATATTAATCAATTTTTGTTATTTAAAAATCTTTTTTGAATTAATTGAACTTACTTTACAAAATTAGTTAATTGAGGTATTATCTCTATGATTTAAACTTTTGGTCTCTTTTGCACCTTCTTCTTCAATGAAAATTCATTGTAATTGGCATGCTTACAAAAATACATTTAAAAAATTGCGACATTATGTGATCTAGTTGAATGAGTTTTTAATACATAATTTTTTTTTTCATTATTATGACTACATTCATAATTTTTTATCCTTTCAAAATACAAAGTTTTGGCAATTTTATATGTTGTCGTCTACGTTGGGTTTTCTATTTTATGTTGATAATATGGTTTATATTTCTACTAAATCTTAATCATATTATTAAAATATTCAAGTGAGTAATTGCCTTAATAGTTATATTTTATTAAATTGCTTTAACCTTGCTATAGCAACATCAACATATACCTTCTTAATATAGTTTAAGAAAGACATTTTTAATAATATATTCTGAATGTTTTATAAATAATTATAATTGAATTATCCAAAAATATATTTCATTTTTTCCTTTCATAATTTCTATTTTTCTTACCAAATTTATGAAGCTCTTTTTAGTATAATATTTTACCTATGATGATCTTAGTTTTCACTTCACTCTTTATAGAGTACTTTTCATTTGTTTTTCAATATTAGAATTGTTTTTGGGAACACTTTTTGTGCAAAATTTTGAGATGATTTAATACTGTATGTCACATTTTTTATATCTCTTAGTGATTCAATTTTCTTTTTCAAAAATATATCTTTTATTATAATAATGAAGTTAATTATTGAAAATGCACACAAACGTTTTCTTGTTTATTATAAACTTTTTGCAATTAAAATTTAACAAATTTTAAATGCATAAATATAACTCTTAAATTTTATTTAAAATAAATAAAACCATTTAATATTAATGCTATGTATTTTGTTATGAAAAATATCTTTTGGCATAACCAAAGTTTAATGAATAAACCAATATTATTGATATTTTATAAGTATAGACATAAAAATATATTTTTTGGCCAAAATTTTTTATTTATCAAAATAATGAAAAAAAGTAATAAAAATAGTTTAATTAAATAGGAAATAAGAACTATATCAAAGAAATAAGAAAATCATGAAAGAGTAAAAACAAAAAATATTCAACATTTCTTGGTCATTTTAAATGATAAACTTCTATGAATAGATTATTCAAAATAAATTGAAGTATCGTAAAGTAATAGAAAATACTAGGTTTAAATAAAAATGATATTTTAAAGTAAAACAAAATAGCTAAATTATAACATACATTAATATGACAAGAACCTCCATAAATATGCTTCCATAAGTTAAAAAAATAATATTCTATCAAATAATATAATTAAAATTTTTAGAAAAAAGAAAAGAACATAATGAGGTCCAACAAATTTACTTGAACTTTAGATTACTTACCATAATTTTTCAAAATGCAAGGAAAAAATATTTTCAAAGATAAAAAGTGTAAAACAGTCAAATCATAAAGAATAATTATAAACAAAGTTTGAAAATATTAAAATGAAATGTTATATTATTTAAAAAAATTATCAAACACAACTATAAAAATTAAGTTATTACAAGTAAGAAAGTTAAAAATATGTAAGAGACTACAACTAAACATGATTTTCATATATTAATAATCGACTTATTAGAGATTATTTAAATTGATTACTAGAAAGAAAAATTATGACGTCCTTGGTGTGACAAACCCAACTATTATATAAACATTTAATTTTTAGGAAATTATGTAGAATGGAGTTGTCTTTTGCCTTGATCCACTATCAAAATCGACAATCTTATACTATCTTATTTAGATAACAACTACAACATATTAATTTGTTTCAAAATAAGAAAGTTAAAGCTTCTAAAAATAATATCAATGATATTATTTTTTAATATGGAAATCTATTGAAAATACATCATATTACACTATAAAATAGGGTATTGCATGCTTCTAATTATCTACATATATAAAATGAAATAATGTTTTTAAAACAAGCATTTGTGCTACTTATCCTTTTGATAATATCTATCCCTTTTAGCTATTATTCTTAGTCAAAATAGTTGATGCTCCCTAACAAAAATATGCCTAAAATATTTATTTGATGTAAGAAAATGAAAAATTATTTGCATTACAAATTTCAATTCTAAGTAAAATAACAAAAATGTCATACTTTTGCATGTCTTGAACTAAATGAGCAAGTAACCACTTACATTATAATCCATCATAACTTAATCTATCCACCTGAACTATCTTGAAAATCTATTTTTATTCATATCTTAATATTTTTTCAATAAATTTAATAAAATTGTATTATAATTACAATAATTAACTAGTAAAAATTGTACTAATTTATATTAATTGGAACCAATAGCCTTCATAATGCCTAAGACATGTTGGATGCCATTAAAGGGTCAGGAACACATGTCCACAGACCTCTCAACTAATTATAGTACTAGGTAGGACTATGAAAATAGTTCATAAGGTTCTTAGATCATGTTATTACTACTATATCCTCATATACAGTGCATAGTGCACCACAAGTCCTAAGTGAACTAAAGGGCATCCAACCCTGCATGTGGGACAAACAAAGCTTTTTATTTGTGAATCATGCTTCTGAATTGTGGTAGTAGCCAAAATTGTGAGGCTGCATAATTTCATGATCAAATGATTGTTATCTTCTCTACTTTTTAAGAAAATAAATAATATCCTTCACTAGGTCATGTTATTTCACATTCACATGGTCTATGTTATTGTATACATAGGATCAAAATCTAGTCATTCGATTAGGATTCATTTCTGATGGTCATAATCAAATCTTATTTCTAAATAATCCCAACAAAATCTTATCCATTTGATCATTCCGTTTTCATGATCCAATAGTGTAAAGCGTTTTGTGCAGTTAGCTCATGCACAACATTTCTTTTAGTCATTATTTTAAGCTACTACAATATTTTATCTAAATAATAATTTTTTATTAAAAATATGAAAATAGTAGGAACAATAAGATTTTTTTCATATTTAACAAGTGTTTTTTGTTGCTAGAAAATGTTTAGGAATAATAGAATTTTTTAATGACAAGGATTAATGAATTTTTACACAATGTAAACAAAATTTTCAAGTCACCACATTCAAGTCATTTATAGCGTGTGATATTTATATCTTCAATACATTGCTTTCTTTAGTCATCAAACACCCAAAACCAATGTTCTTCTCAATCAACAAAGTTATCAATTTTTGCTATTCCTAATTGATTTAATTAAGATACTTGTGCCCCTTCAATCATTTTTTTAATTTTATGCCACTGATTCTTTTTCTTCTATTTCCATTTTATATTATTGTAGGGTTGTTGTACACTATTTTTTTCTTATTTTAATAGTTTATTCTACCCATCTTTCGACAAAAGGCTTATATTGAGTGTTTTTTATTATCAAAATTTTGTTGTGGGTGACATGAGCTTGTTTTAAATCGAAAACCTAAAAATCATTTGTGTACATTTTAATTCTTATTGATTATTTTATGTCATAATTTTTATAAAACTTATTGCTTAAAAAATTAATATCTTTTAAAGTAAATTTGAAATTTATAAAAAATCATTTTTGTTGTTTCCTTAAGCATTTCAAATGTTCTTTGAAGCTATTTCTTTTAATATTTTTCTAAAAATATATAAATTTTAATACTTAGCTATTTGTCATCGTCTTCCGAAACCAATCTTCAATTAGTATTAGAGCAAGATTCCCTTCTTATGATAGGAAATTCTACAAGTAATCTAAGGCTCAAATTAATTTTTCAGTAAGTTTAGGCGAAGGTGGTTCTTGTTATAGGCCACCACTTTTTGTGGTGATTTTTATCTCTATTGAAGGAGTAAGATGAGTAGTTATTTAAAATACGTTATAGAGAAATGTGAGAAGTAATAGAAATTTCTTTTTGTTTTTCCACTAATAAAGTATCACCAGATATTTTTTACTATTGAATTTAATAAAATTATACTTGAATACTACTAAATTTAATAGGATTATGAGTTTTAAAATAGATTATTAAATTTGGCGTGAGTTAGCGATGATTTATGAAGGATCCTTCAAGAATAATGAAATAAAAAAGTACAACAAAAATAAAAGACATTGAAAATAGTTTTGAATGAGTCAAAAGTGATTATCAAAAGTGTAAAGGAACAACACAATGAAGGAATCTTTTGCATTATGGTTAGAGAGGAAAAAGATGTGGGTATATTTTGAAGTGAGGAGAAAAATCACTACAAAAAAGGCTAAAAAATTACTTTATGTTTGCAAAAATTATGATAAGTTTGATAGAAATAAAAGAGTTTAAAAGAAGAACATAATGAATTTGTAATTCATTACTAAAGAAATTGAAGAAAAGGTCGACATGTATTTTGAGAATGTGGAAAGGCCCACGATTTAAAACAAAAGATTAACAAGCATGCATCATTAGTTAAGGAATCGAGTGATTTTAAATACTAAAATTGTATTTAATCATTTTCAGAAAAAAAAATTAATTATTAAATAAATGTTTATCACATGTTTGAAGATCTTATATACATAAACATGTTCATAGTTTACATGTTATAATCATATTAAATGACACGATTGCATGCAACTTGGTCATACATCATATGTGTGTAAGATTAAAGCTAATATTTAATTAAAATTTCCAACTTTTGCAATTAGAGTGAAATGAATAGTGACATTGTCATACGCAAATATGCTAAATCCAAAATACCTGAGGTTCTCAAATCAAATAATTAAAATTAGGTATTGTGCATGTAAACATTAATTAAGAAATTTAAACTAAAAAATTAATATGAACACAAACAAAAAATAAATAAGATTTGAGAAATGAAGTTTAAAATATTAAAATAAAATAAATAGAGAAAATGTTGTAATTAAAGAAAACCTTAAAAGTATAAAACCTATTTAGGATCATCATAAAGAATAACTTAATTATGAAATTTTCATTTGTTTTATAATTGATTTTCATCATTAAAGTGAAAACTAGATTGTGAATCCCATAAAAGGAGGATTTTAAAATAATTGTTCCTAATAAGAAATGCTCTTATTCTTCAAATATGCTTTGTAAAAATAATTTTATGATAGTTGAAAGTTTGAATTTATAAATATATTAATTTAGAATTTTTATGATTAAGAAAAATAGATATAAAAGTTGAAATGCTGCACAAAAATGTTTGGTAAAGTCGATTTAAATTAGAACCTACATCCCCCCAAACTGAGGTTAACAAAAACTCACTAGCAAAAGTGTTATAACTTAAGATTTTTTCATACAATTCACCTCAAAGCTATTTGAGATTTTTTCTTAAGGTTTACTTGTAACTTACTAGCTCTTGGTGGTTTCACTATAACCCAGGCTTTTATAAGCTCATCCCCAACTCAGTTTTTTTTAGATCAAATTGAACTTAGACTTACAAATACTTGGTCACTGAAGCCAAAAGAAAAATACAAATGTAGTAATAAACAAATTTTTGATAAAAACTTACAAATTTTTCTATTTTTATTTATGAATATAAAAAATACTAAAAAAACTCAAAATTATAAGAAGAATTTAGAAAATAAAAGCTTAGAAGAATTAAGCTTACCTCAAAGAATTTAAACTTTCCTGTCGTTGACTGTGGGTGTTGCTAGAAGAAATTTATGTCAATAGAATATGATGTAACAATTCTATGAGATGTTAAATTCTTATTCACATTAATTAGTCATTTTATTTATAATAATAAGGTATTTATAGAAATAGTTTAGCCAAAACCCATAAAAAAATCAAGAAAATGTAATTTGAAAAACTATTGCCAAACTTCCTAAAATGCTTTCTAAGTGAGTCAAAATTTTAAAATGACTACTTCAATGACATATATAATGACAAGTTATTTAGCCATTAGACAGGATTTACTAGAGTCATTAGATCAGCTCAAGGGAGATTACAACCATCCAATCAAACATTGTAAATGCGGATGAGCTCTAAGTAGTTTGATCAAGCGGGATTTGATCTAGGCCATTCAATCAAGTCAAATGACATCTGCATCATTATTAATCAACTATAAAATGGAGAATGATCTTAGCCATAAGGTTCAAAATGGATTATTTAAGGCCACATGATTCAAGAATAAATTTTTTATAAGAAAAGTCATATAATTAAGTCAGACGAGTTCACTACCATTGGATGTTAACCAAAGATCAATTAAGATCAAATTACGCATTGGATCAATTAAGATCACTACTTAGGATAGGCAATCTCCTCTGTGCTATCATAAAAATGAGCGATGAAATAGAAAAAGCACTCTCAATTTTGGAAGTAGGCAAGTAACAAAAAGTATTCCAACATTGCATAGTATGAAAGGGATGTTCTTTTTATAAGAATTAAAAATTTGCACAACACTTTTTTGTGCACCAAAAAGTGGCCAACGCCCCCTTATGCACTAACGATTTAATCACCCGACTAACTCGTGTGGTTACAGAATTACATATCAATTTTGGGTCTTATATGGCTCAATTGGATTCAAAACTATAGCAAACTGCCCTAACCAAATTTTATTTGAGTTGCTGGCATTTAAACATGCAAATTCCCACTTTAGCTTAAGCTCAAGCCAAGAGCTTTGCATTTTGACATAAATAAAATGTAACTTAATTTTTTTATTTAATTATGAAATTTTTAATAGAATTATTTTTTGAATCAATTAAGGCTTAATAATCAACCTAACATAAAATTTGGGAAAATAATAAGAGTATGATTTGACCAAGGAATAATGATTAGGTCAAGAACTTTACTTTCTAGCACAATTGAGATGTACCATAAATATTTTTTATTATTTAATTATAAAAATTTAGAAAAATTATTTTTATTTTAATTAAGATTTAACAATCAACATGACATAGAATTGACAAAAAATATTGGAGTATGATTTAACCAAGGAAAAAATGATTGAAAAATAGAATCATGTTTCTTAAATCAATGAATAGTTTAAGTAAGAATTAAATAAATAAAAACTTTAAGAGATTAAAAAATTAAATCACATTCATTTTCTTAAACAAGAAAATGATTTAACAATTTGGATGCTTAAATATCAGTTAAAATTGGTATGAAAAAAGAGTGACTTAAAATCAACAACCTAAAATTATTCTATTTTATAATAAAAAATCATATCAAGACTGATGCACATGTCTTCAATTCATAGGGCTTACTAACACTCCATGGTACTTTGAAGGGTACTAGTTCACCAATTTAAAAAATGCACAACTTGTTCTTTACATGTAAACTTATTTCAAAGTAAATAAGCATGTTTCACTAAAATGCTAAACATTTAATGCTTAATTAATCAAAAACAAGAGTAACCAAGAAATCATAATAATTAATCTTTTTTAAAAATTTTGAATCAATTATAATACGATATATCTTAAATAATTTTTTTCAGAATTACAACTAAAAATAAACTAAATCAATTTGAAACGAATTGTGTGAACTAAACCATTCAATAAAGTGTAATTGGAGTGAAGTAGGTTTCTTAAAAAAATAAACTACTTCAATAATTTCTTCAAAATTACATAACATTTAATGGTTATTAATAATTTGCAAATATTAGATTAAGTCATATTAAGTGATAAAAAATAAAAAGAGTAGAAATTGAAATGATTTGAATGAAATAATCATAACCTAAGAGAGAGCATTAATCATGTAATGACATATATGTGAGAGGAATTTATGTTTAACTATCTATATATTCCTTTTATAAATAATTTATGTATTTTCAATTTTATTAAAGATTTTATTATCTTATTGTGTTATTGACCGATTGTAATGGTATTGCATTTGTTGGTAATAAACTTTAAGTACTTCTAATAAATTTTTTAGGAAATTTTTAAATTATAGATAGATAATGTTTGTATTAATGGTAAAACTTGAAGAAGAGCAACCTAAGTGAAATCCAATGAAAACCATTTTAGTTCGAGTAACAAACTATCAAAAGATACATTTTAAATGTTATGTTGGATTAAAATATTTATCATGTGACAAAAAAATTATTATAATTAATATTCTAAAAAATATTTGGTCTTAAAAAACTTAATTCTTCCTAATTTATTATTTTGAATTCATTTTATATTTCTTATTATATCTTAGTATTTATTTAATAACTTCTTTAAAATGAACATTATACTTATAATAAATAATTAGAAAATATATTGCTGATTAAAATAATTCTAATTATTAATAAAGAACCAAAAGTCTTTACAGCACCTTAAAACATGCTCGTTATCACTGAGAGATATAGAATGCAAGTGCCAAAACTTGTCAGTTAGTTATGAACTAAGTAAAACTATAAACTTAGTTTTTAGTGTCTTAGAATGGGTTAGTACTCTGGTATCCATATATACAATTTTTAAATCATCTCTTACAGCATGAGTAACGACCTTTCCAGCAAACCACGGGGCTGTCGACCCCAAATAAGTTGACCTTCAGGAACAAGTAAGATTTACATATAAAAAATCTTTATTCACTTTCATAATGTGGGACTAAAACAAAGCCTCATTGTTACACAATATGCTTCCAAATTATGGGACCAACTAGAACCTTCTGATCGTGTAATTTCATGATAAAAAGATCTTAATCCCCATCTTTTTATAAAGCCTGATAAATCTAACCATTAGATCATGATAGATTTAATGGTTTTGATCAAATTATTTTTCTAAACATCATCATTAAACCTCTTTTTTCCAACATGCATTTTTCCTAAACAAATAGTCTCAGTTTGTTCTAATCAAGTGACTCAAGTGCAACATCTCTTACAGCATTTTTAAGAGTTTAGAATTTTTTATTCAAATAACAATTTTCGAATAAAAAAAAATAGACAATACAATAATGCTTACTTTTCTTGTTCAATAAATGCTTTTAGCTATTACAAAAATCTATAAATAAGAGAATTTTTGTACAAAATTGATTGATGAACGTTTGTGCTATATGAAGGAAATTTGTAAGCTCTTAGTAGCCCATGATAACTATCACTATTGTAGCTACTTCCTTTAGTCATCAAACACTTAATTACATCTTTCTTCGTAATTCAAATGAGTTATTAATTTTTTTATTCCTAATTGATTTAATTAATATAGTTGTGCCACTTTAATCATTTCATTAACCATAGGATTTTAGGTGTATTGATTTTGATTTTATGTCATTAAATGTTTTTCCAATATTCTCATTTTATTTTGTTGTAAAGTTCTTTTAACTTATTTCTTTTATGAAGGCTTATGCTATATGTTATTTCACAAATAGTTTTTATAAAGTTTTTTCCTAGAGTTTGTCAGAACTAGATGTAGGTTTTTTTAAGTAGAATCACCTAAATATCATTATCATACATTTTAGTTCTTATTGATTCTTCTAATTCATGTTTTTTAATAAAATATTATTGTTTAAAATAAAAGGTAATATTTTTAATTTAAATTTAAAATTTTAATAAAATACTTTTAAAAAAAATTATTTAAGTATTTTTGTGAGAACCTTAAATTTTTATTCATAACAATTCATCCCCTTCTTACTTATCTAAAGTTCATCATATGTCATGATGAAGTGTTATTTAATAAGGGAGGGGTGAATTGTTTGGAATAAAAAAATTGTTTTTCTTAAATAATATTTAAAAGAATACTTTAATATATTTTTTAATAAACATAAGTATATCTTTAAAAGTGAAATTCAGCTAATATTAAATTTGTTTTAATAAAAAGCTAACTCTAATTTAAAAATATCAAAAAATTTGTATAAATAAAAATAATAGGCAAATGATTTTTAGATTATTTAGCATAAAATAAACCATTTATCTACCCCGAAGATGATATAATAAAAACAAATATAACTAACATAACTCTTTTGCCAAATGCTGAGAAGGCTAAAATCTTACAATAACAAAATAATAGAAATTGGCTACTATGATCTCATAACCTAACAAAGTTGGAAAAAAATAAAATAATTTAGTAACACAAAAAACAATTAATATAAAAAAGGACTTTGTACTTAAAAATGCTGAATAAGGTAAAGATATTTTAAATGAATTAATTAAAAAAATTAAAGACTTCACTCATTTGAGAAGAAAGTAAAGATTATGATATTTATATGTGAAGGACAAAGCATAAGGATGTGATGATGAGCACTAGGTGCTAACGGCTTAAATGTCATCACTTGAAAATTTCCTTTAAATTTTGTAAAAATTTCATCAATCAATTTTATTTAGGAATTCATGTATTTAAAAATATTTTTTTAATTAGTAAAAGCACTTACCAAACTGAACAATTTGTCATCATGGATAAAGTATGAAAATCCTAATATCTTGAAAACATTTTTCTAATTACTAAAAGAGTCATTACACAATAACTACTTGATCTAAGGACTCCTAAATCTTTTGATCATGAAAAAAACATGATTAGATGTCTTGGATCAAACAAGCATTGTTTGATCTTGACCATATAAATTGTAATATAATGACAAGATTTAGCTCTTATGCATGGATAAAACAAGAAGTGTTCGATTATAAAATTACATTACTAAATAACAAATTCAATTAGGTGTTTTTAAAAAGACAATGAGATTATGATCATTTGATTATATAATTACATGATTAGATGATAAAATCACTCGAATAATTTTGAGTAAAGTCATGCAACATGGTTACATATTTTAGTCCCACATTGCATGAATGATGGATCTTCATTGCTTTATAAGATTTTTCTTATGCCACATAATAAGTGCATTGTTTAGGTTTAATAACCCTCAAGTTCACTCTGAAGTGATTTCCCATATTGCTAATACACTCATGCTTTCTTAAATTTTGATATGTGAGTTATGTATTGAACCAAAATTATTTGGTGAGTTTTGGTGTTGTTATATAATTCTAATAAACACAACTATCCCCATTTAGGAGCTATTCTCTTGCCAGACACTTTTTATTATTATTTTTAATAGGATTTTATTTTTATTATTGTTAATTATTTAATTATTTTTTACTTATTAATTATTATAATTAAAAAATTCTTTTTGAAATAAGTTATTGACATAAAAGTTCTAATGATATGTTTAAGAATAAAATAATTCTTTAGATGGTTGACTTTTGATTTAGATTTTAGAATCCTAACAAAATGATCATTACAAGATTTGTGCCTTTAAAGAGTGATTTTAATCAAGATTAACATTCTAATAAAAGCAAATTATATTATATAAAATTAAATTCAAAATATTTTTCTTAGTTATTTGTCAATCTAAACAAAATGATCATTACAAAATTTCACCTCTGCTCTTCTTTCTTTCCAAAGTTTACAATGAATAGAAGTATCATCTATCTATAATTTAAAATTTATTTAAACAAATTCTTTTGTAATACTTATGGTTTATAATCATCAAACAAAACATCACGACAAGGGATCAATACAACAATCTCTCTTTCTTAATGATAGCAAAACTTTTAATAAAATTCATTAAAACATAAATTATTTATAAAATTAAAATGCATAACAATTAAAGATAAGCTCCCTTATCTGTAGGCCATACTAGATTAATATTCCCCCATAATTTATTCTCATTTAAATCTATTAATTTCTATTGTCCCCTCTTTATCAGTACTAAAAGGAAGTTAATCTATATTTAGTAAATTGTTCACCAATTTACAATTTTTTGAAATTATCAAGAAACTAATAAATTTCTTTAAGTCTATTATGTTCAAATTATACCTATATCTAATGATTTAGGACTTGCATAATTTTTTTCAATTTGATTTAATTCTTTCCTTCTAACTATTACAAAATTTGTTATTTAAGCTATCATTAGTAATGGATGGCTCAAAATTTATTACAATTGATTACAGTTATGAAAGATTTAGGTTTAACATAAATTATAATTTCATCTATAACTTATTCGTTTGGAGGATCCTTAATAAAACTTAAAGTTTTAGAATTTTCTTTTACTTATTTTATTTGTTTATTTATTTTATTTAAATTTTCTAAAATTAATTTTTTGAATTCTATTCATACAACATACATAGATAAGAACATATATATACATACATATATATTATGTTTGATGAAATAAATTGATCAATGTTGTAATATATCATATTTGATTTTAAGTTTTAGATTTGAGATCATTAATTTTTTTTAGGTCCAGCACATTTAGTTGAAATTGAGATAGTATTCTTTTACTTATAAAGCATTTTTCCAAAAGAGCTAGATCCTTATAACAAAATAAAAAGAAAAGGCTACTACGATCATACAAGATAATAAACTTGGTAATAAAATAAACTAATTAAATGACACAAAATGTAAATTAATAAAAAAAACTTATGCTTGATGATAGTTGATTTGGAAATAAGTGTTTTAGTTAAATCAATTATAATTAAATAAAATTGAGAACCTAGGTCATTTCACAAGAACATAGAGATTATTAGCTTGATTATTGAAGCATGTACATTAAGAAAATGTCAATGAGCATCGAGAACTAAATGTTTGAATATCATGACTTAAAAATATTTCTTCAAATTTTGTAAAAATGTTATCAGTGATCTTGTTCAACAATTCACTTATTTATAAACATTTTTAGTGACTAAAAGCACTTGCCAAATTATCAAACTACTCATTATTATTTAAATTAAAAAATCTACCATTGTTTTTTATTAATAAATTGTAAAAATCCAAACAACTAAAAGACACACTACATAGGAGCCACACAATTAGAGGGCTCTTAGACCATTTTATTGTGAAATATTCTCAATTGGATGGATAAGATTAAAAGCACTATTTGGAAATTAGGATTTGATTTGAACTGCTAATCCTAAATCATGATTTTAATGTTAGATTTAGCACTTACGTTGAGATAAAACATGGACTGTGAGATCTAAAATCTATGTGATTAGGTAGAGGATCTGAATAGGTGTTTTTAAAAGTGGATGAGATTAGAGTCATTAAACACATAATTATGCAATTGGATAGCAAAAACACTCCAACAATTTTTAGTAGAACTGTGTGAAATGGATGGTGTTTTTTTAGTCTTACATTGAATAAATGATGGATTATTATGGCATTATTAGATCTTCCCTAAATTTTATATTTTGATTTTTTGGGGTTTGTCTACCCTTTGCTATGCTCTAAATGGTTTTTATGTTTAGATTCTTGAGTTATGAGCAAATCAAAATTGTTTGATAGGCTTGAGAGCTATTTTATCAACATGATAAATGTTATTAACTTAGACTTTTTGTTTTTAATATTATGTTTTTTGGTTGTTTTAATTATATAATTTATTTTTGTTAATTAATTTTTATACTTAAGATACTCTTTTTGCAACACGTTTTGGAAAGAGAATTTTCAAAGGTATATAACAATAAAATGATTCTTGGATGGTAAAGATAAGATCAAGATTTTAGAATCCTAATACTTTTTTAAGATGATAAATTTAAATGTCTAAATTTTTGTACCTTGTATGTGTGATTTTAGTCAAGCTTAACATCTAATAAAAATAAAATTAAAATAAGTAAAATTAAATTTAAAATAAATCTCTTTGTTAAATTCAAACTATAACTCCTCTTTTCTAAATTCTCTTATGAACACAAGCATCAATTTTCTAAAATTTACAAATTGTCTTTAACAAATTCATTAGCAATTGTTAGGATTTTCTATCATCAAACAAAATGATATAACTAGGGGTCAATAACATAATACATTAAACCATCAAGTACTATATGAAATTATCATATAACTAACACCTATTGTTTGATAGTGATAGTCTCCTTTCTACAACATTTTTGGACAATTCTATCCATTTATTGGACTATTTGGTGCCCACTTGCAATAATGTCTCATTTGCCACAACGATTTACAATTCCAAAACTCCCCTTAAGACAAGTAAAAGTGTTTTGAAGAATATTAAATGTCTTGTGTGACATACGTATTGACATACGTGTTTGGAAAATTTAGAAAATTAGATCCACCTTCGAGAGGTGACTAACCTTTCTTCATTAAAAAAGCATCATGTAATCACTTCATGAAATTTGTTTCTTCTACTTCCTTAAAGCACTTTCATAATTATTTGATTTGTCTCCTTCTTCCTAGCCTTTACAATAGTTTTCCATTTCAGTCCCAACTACAATATCTTTGTTATTAGTTGCTTTCTTGTCATAATTCCCCTTATTTGGTACATAATTTTTATTTTATTAGATATCCATTATTGCAAAAACCATATAAAGATAACTATTTCTTACACATTCTATTGCAAATGACTTCTAAAAGCTTTTCGATAAATTTCAAAACAAAGTACTCCAAGTGTTATTTATTTAAGTAAATAATTCATATCTTTCTAAAATCGTTTGGCACTTTTATTATTGTTCCTTAAAAATTCCCTTTGAATTAAATTAATATTATTTTTATGATTTTTTTATTTTTTATTTTTTTATGACATATCCATTTCAATTTGATGAAGAATTATTATTTAGTGTTCATTTTTATTAGTTATATCATATTTGACTTCTCATCTATATTATTATTTCTTTCAAATAATAGTCCTTATGATATTATAAACAAATATACATATGGAAATTTCATTTAATCACATTCAAAATAAATTTTAAATGTATTTACACCTATTCAACAAATGTTAAAAAAATCTTGAAGTCTTTTGAATACTTTTTAAACTTTACTTCATATAAGAATTTAATCATTCAAATTCAAAAAATATTGGGATGCCTCCAAACAAACTCTTCCTATACTTCCAAAAAAGCTACGAGTTTGTATAACTTATCCATTATACATTAAGCATGGGATGTTCTCCTTCTTTGTTTACTTAAATTCACATGTTAAGAACCCCATTGGCCTTTCTTGATGAAATAATCATGTATGCACCATCATGCTACTTTGATCATGTTTAAATATATAAGTAGTATTTGCAACCAATTTTATTTAAACTAAAAGAAAAAATATAGTATGTTCCCTGGTGAATGATACTGACAAAACTATCTTGTAAGTAATGTCACTATTTATTTCAATAATGTGTAAAGGCACAAAATTCCTTCTCTTTAATTATCCTCATTTTCCAAACATTATAACATATTTTATTAGACTTACCTTTAACAATAAATGAACTTGTTCCTAATAAACCACTTTCTTTATTTTCTTATTAAAACTTCGATGGAGTAAACCTTTTCGTTATTAATTTATGCTTTGATTAAGTGGATCTTCTTAATAGTTTGTAAAATAATATGTAGATCAAGAATGGTATTGTTAATTTGTTAATATCAGTATATCAAGAATGGTATTGTTAATTCATAGACTTAACATATTCTTAATTGTTTTAAATATTCTCTTTCAAATACTTTTATTTTTGCCTAGAATGTTGTGTTAAACATTACTTGCTTATATTATTCATCACAAAACCTTTAAAAAAGGTATGATATAAGTTCGGAATCATTATGTAATATAATTGTTTTTGCCAAAGAGCATAAGCCTTATTATTTTATCAACATATATCTAACATATTAGTTTTTGTAAAAAAAGTTTCCTTAATAAGTAAAATATTAATTTTTATGGTAAAAAACCTCATTTTTCAATTAGGTTTAATTTAAAATCTCTGTCTAAAATATTTTTCTATTAATCTTCGTGACTTCCAGAAGCTAGCTTATGATAATAACTTCTTGCTATCAATATGTCACAATGACAAATGATATAACATGTATCATTCAGTTATATTAAGCTTCCTCTATGTTATATATCTAACGATTTGTATCTCCCTATTAAAACATTAGCAACTACTATTATTGTTTCTTTGGTGATATAGAATCTCAAAATCATAATGCCATAATAATTCAGCCATTCTAATAATCTCAATGTTTGAATAGACTTATTATCAAACCAATTATTAATAAAATGTTATATGTACTTTTCAATAACAAGTAACCCAAATACTAAAAATATGCCTATTCTGATAGTACAATTACATCAATGAGTAGATAAGAATTGGTGATTAGAAACCAAGATACTGGAGGCTATCTCTACAAAATATTCTTCAAATAGCTAAACCCATAAACTATTTAATAATGATACTTAGTTGTAATGGAATCTACTTAAGCTATGTTTTCATGAAATTATGCATCGAAACAAAGAGGTAGATTTAGAAGACATAGAAGACTTTGGAAAAGTAAAATTGGTCCACAAATAAAGATCCTGGAATGACAAATGTTATCAATTCCTACTCAAATAATATTTTAGGTTAGGAATGAAGATAGAACTTTGTTAATCAAGAATTGTGTTTATTAACTTCTTCTAGTCAACCATTATTTAGGCAATAACATATTCGGATTAGCAAGCTGTGACCGGTGTGAACTATTTGGTAAGCATGTTGGTGTAGAATCTGAGATGCACATAATTAGTGAGGTTTCTTATTTTCTTAAGTGCAAGTTTAGTATGAGAAAGGTATCCCTGATGTTCAAGAATGTATACAAGCGAGATGTTAAAACTTAAAAAATAGGAAAATAGTTGCATCAAAGAGGTTAGCTTACAATAAAAATCACCTTAGAGATGTAATCTTAAGTGACCTCTCTTTTGTAGTACAAACCAATGCCTCTCTCCAAAAAAAATTTTGTATGGTGCATCTATTTCAAATTACCCCAAAATACAAGTGAAGCTTGAGGGAAGAATTTTTTTATTTTACCATGCTGGATGATTTCAACTTGTTTATGAGAGTGAATGTTATGGAATTAATATGTTTTCCAAGTGACAACATTATTGTGGAGAAAAGTGGGTACTCAAAAATGAAAATTAAATGATAGTGTGGTTACCATTAAAAATAAGGGATGCTAATATGAAAGGGTTATAATCAAGTAGGACTAAAGTTAGAAGGAATACTTCAACCAATGGAAAGGTTGAAGGCAACAAGGTCATTTTTACCTTTTTCTTAATACAAGTTATTTAAACTATATCAAATGGAGGTTAATACCACCTTCTTAAATGTTGTTATTGAGGAGAAAGTGTATGTAGGATAGTTGGATTACATTCAAAATTTTCTTCATCAAAATCATATACATAAGCCAATGAAGGAATCACATGAATTGCAATAAGAACAAAGATCTTATTATGAACATACTAAGTAGATTTCTTGTCAAACATTATTTTAGTATTGGAATGTAGATAAGACTTAGTTCGACATGAACTATGCTAATGAAGTTCTTCTAATTGAAGATTTTATAGATAATATCATATTTCAAACAACCAACTTGGACTTATGTGAATGATTTAGTAAGCATATGGGTGTTGGATTTTACTTGAACATAATCGGTGAGGTTACATATTTTTTTGGATTGAAAGTTAAGTAGGATAAGAAAGGTATCCTTGTATCCAAAATAAAGTATAAAAATGAGAATTTAAAATTGCTTGAACATGAGAACATCAAATGCATTCCTACTTTCAAGAGTCCCCACCACAATATTGAATAAACATGAGTAAAGAAAGCCAATTCATTTCAAGGTATACCAAGAAATAACACATTCTTTACTTAAGTATTAGAAGACCTGACATAGGTTTTAGTACAGGACTTTTTTGATCAATTTCAATCAAGCCCCAAGGACTTCCATCTAGAAGTTATAAAAAGAACATTTTTATAATTGCTTGAAACAAAGGTATTAAGGTTTTGATATCCCAAAATTGTTTTGTCATTATCTCATAGGATATGGCTGCAAAGATTATGTAGATTCTTTAATACAAAACAAAAGCATTTTTAGTATTTAATCATGTTTAGCACCTCTTAAACTAATGATCAAGCAAAAAAATATGGAATTATTGTTTTGGAAAAAATGAACCACAATATTTTTCATTACGAGCATTTTTTGTAAAAATGTGTTTGTTTGAAAAGAAAATTAGATGAAATGGTTTTACATTTGCAAAAAATTCACCAAAAATATGATAATTTGAATGATCTTTTCCTAACTCAAAACCTTGTACTATAATATTAAACCAATTGATTTTAGTCACCATTTTGTCATGGATTATGTAGAAAGAAATATAATAGACATTCAATTTGTTGCTAACAACAAGCAACAAGTTGGTACCTTAACAAAGCTTTTTAGTAAAGATTTATGCCATAGAATTAGAAGACTTTTTTATAATGACAAAAGGGGGAGAAATTAAGCTTACTTTTAAGGGAAGTTCCTTGTGTGAAAGGGAGCTCAAGGTTGTTCTTTGATTACTTCCAAATTTAGCTTGACTTGATAATATCTAGAAAATTCTTTCTTGCACTTCATTCAATTACATTTTCATAGACAAAGATTGTAAGCCATCATAAAACAAAAGGAGGTTATTGGTCCCATGACAATTCTCTATGATATTTTGTTGTTAATGACCTAATTAAGTAGCATACTAATTGATTATCTAGCTTTTGTTGTAGATATAAAAGGTGAACAACATTGGAAGGACATTAATGTCAAAGAACAAGTCAGTTGATTAAATATGTGGATATAACCATGTGTGGAACAAGAATAGAAAGGATTTTCACATCATCTGAAACTAAGTGTTTTTTGTTTTACAACATTTGAGGAAAATGAAAAATAATAGAAAGAAGAATTATGTCTTTAACAAATTTTTTTAATGCAAAAATTAGTAGGAAAATTATTGAGATAAAATAATACCTTTTTATAAAACTTTTCAACAAATAAAAATTTCTTAACGATGAACAAAACGTTAAAAATATTTTTAAGTGGTTTGACTATAACCTATGCGTACTTCAACCCGAATCACCAATTAGGCTTCTAATAACCACTCCTTTTTGTCAAAACTTGTAGGGTTGAAGAAAATATATATCGATGCTCCAATGAGATACCAAAATCTTATTTGTAAATAACTTTTCATTTAAAATAGAATACTTTTTAAAAATTTAATATTAAATTTTGAAAAAATTTAGTCTTTTGGAACATATACAAATATTTTGAATTACTTTATTTTTTCAAAATTTTTAAAATTGGAAATTATTAAAATAAAATTTAAGTGCTTATCATATAAATTTAAATTTTAGTATATTTATTTTTCTAAGATATTGTTAACGTTTTTTTGAATAAATGGAAATTGCTCACTAAGATTTTTTTCTTTTATTCTCTTTTATCTCATTAAACGGAAAATAATTTGTAATTAATCTGGCAAATATTGATTACATTTTATTGATAACAGTTTTCTATGTTTTCCATATTTTATATTTATGAACAATATTCAATATTTTTGAAAATTTCTATTAATCATTATACCTAATGTTTTATAACTTATAAATCAATTTATTTAATTTTTTATTTATTTCTTTTATTTTTCATTTAATTTTTCTTATAACTACCTAATATGTTGAATGTAATGATCAAACATTAAATTATGCAATTATTTTAATAATCATATATCACTTAATTTTTTTAAAAAAATTTCATTAACACGTTTGTGATGTGAGATTACTAACAAAATTTGTTTTCATTTCTAAACCATTTGGTGATAACTATTTAAATCACTTTTAATGTGATAAATATTTTTGAAACTATTTTATTTTTTAATATTGGCATATTTGTAATGATTTAATTACATAAATCATTTGGTGATGATTTTCCATTTTCTATCTCATAAAATTTTTATTGATATCTTATTTAATATACCTTTTTATTATCATATTTAATTTAATATCTTCTACACATTTCTCTCATTTAAAATGCTTATCATTTAGTTTTTGTAGAAAAATTTTCTTGCATTATTCAGTTAAGTTCAATAGTTCTCTCAAGCAATATTTTCAATTTTTAAAATATTAATTTTTACTAATTTATTTTTCCTTTAATTTTATTTATTAACGTTTTAAAATTATAGACCTTAGCAAAATAACTTTTAATGTATGACAAATTTTTAAAATAGTATTATATTCATAATATTTCATTTACTATTTTTATACAAACAAATATTTTAGCAAATATATAATAACTATGTAGCTTTTGTCATGAAATTGTAGTTTTACAAAAAAATTTTCAAGTTGTATCATATTTTATTCTTTTAATTTTCTTCTAATACATGATGTACATCTTTGCTTACACTAGCATATTTTAAGAGAATTTGTATAAAAAAAATTTATTTTTATTTATTAATAAATAATTTAGTATTTTAAAAATTGTTTAGTCATAATGTTTTTTGACAATTTTATGTTTTTATTAAAATTGAAATATTATTTTATTGTTGTAAAATAAGATTTAATCTTTAAAATATCCACAGTTTATTTTATAATTTATTAACAAATAATTAAATTTTTATTTGAAAGGCAAGAAATATGTAAATAAATTAAAATATAACTTAATTAAAATTAGTTAAGTATCAATAAGATAATAAAATGATTCTGGTATTTGAACTATTTTCCTTTTTTTGTTATTTATTTTGTAAGCTAGGCAAGAGTGTGATTGTCCCAATATAATGGGATTTTTCAAGCAAAGGAAAAAAATTGTCATATGAGAAAGTCTAAACTAATCAAAATTATAAAGAAAATGATAAAAAAATACATAATACTAGAAAAATAAAATTTATTGTTAAAATTATGAAAATATAAAATAGCAAAATCTAAAAAATTATCTAGGTTATTAAACATATATATTATTCAAATTAAAAAGGAATAAATAATGTTAAAAAAATTGAGCCAAATGAAATAAATAAGAACACAAAATAGTTAATAGTACAACTATATTCATAACACAACATCAATAAAATAAGACAAGAAGACAAGTTTTACCAAAAAAAAGGTGGAACAAATATTTTTTAGGAGTCAAAAAATGAAAACAATAGGCCCTACAAAATATCTAAATTTAATCAAAATATAGTGTGCAAATTGTCATAAAACATCACACATATGTTGAGAAAAATAAAAATTTTAAAAATACAAACAACAAATAATAAAAAAACAAAATATATAAGTTATTAAAAATAATATAATATTATATTAGTTAAAAAATTATATAATGTATAAAATTACAAAAAATATTTTGTTACAAATAAAAAAATTTAACAAAATTGATGGAAGAAAAGGTAGGATGGGAATTCATCAACTAGATTTAGATCTTGCCTTAATGCCACAACGATAACGAAAAGTGGACAAAGAGTAAACAAAAAGGAAGCAAGGCCAATCTATGTATCAAAATGTTAACCTCCATGTATCAAAAACTTTCCTTGTACATAAATCGACGTAAAAAAATAAATTGTACAATTGCAATCTATGAAAACTCCCTATACGATCATTATTAAATCTAATAATATAACCTGTCTTATATCAATTAAACTAACTAAGATATTACACACATTATATATTTATATTATTAATGTATCTATTGAGTTCAACATTTCTTTAAAAGTGACTAATCACTTTATCAAAGCCTATTCATATGCATTAGCAAATAAAATTTTATGCTTAGTTTTAAGGACAAAAAAACTTTTGGAAGTAACACAAATTCAACTTGTTTTTCTTTCGATGCCTTATTTAGAAAAAGCCTAAGAAAAATAAACTCAAGTAAAAATTTTTGAAAAATTTATTACATAAAAGATTAATTACTATAATTAGGAGTAAAATTAGGAAGACATTATTGATATATTGATTGCATTTATTTAGATTTGACATAAGTGTATAAATTTTTGAAAGTTTCTCAAATTTGTATTAGTGCTAAAGAAAGTGAAAACTTCACTTTTGCGCTAATCATAGATGAAATTTAAGCATGAGGTACTAAATAATAAGATTGACATTTTAAGTCATACAAATTACTTTATTAAAATGCCAAACACTTATTTAACACGACTAAGTTGTTCCAAGTATAAAATAAATGTAGGCATATAAATCCATCACACTGAATTTTATGTAAGAAATTTTCGTAGTTGATTGCAATACAACATGTTGGATTGTCATAAATGTTAAAGGATTTATCAAAGTTCATTGAAATGATTACATCAAAATATGGTAAAATTTCATTGATAAATTGTTTGAAAACATTCTTTCAAATGAGGCTAAAAATAATTTTGAAAGAGGATTTGACCTTCGGTAAACCATCTTTAATTTCAATTTATGTTGAAGTTGTTAGATATAATTACTTCGCTATGTTAGTCATTAATTTGGGGGTAAAAGAGATAAGTCACTTGTGACTATTACTCTCTTGTGAGCTACTTGGTCAATAAGAGGCATAGCAAGCTTGTGCCACATAAACAAGATAGCGATGCCATGGGCGTGGTTGATGAAGTACTACTATTAAAGAATTATTTGAAAAAAACTTATAGCAATGTGTTAGATTCATGTATTTCATAACAATTCAATGATTAAGAGTCATAATGAGTGTTGGAAAAAATTGCTAAAAATGAGGAAAGTGCAACAAAGTGTGACAATGTAACAAGTAATGGTTGTGGATCATCATGTTCATTTGAATAAAACAAATTATGCTGTCATAAGAAAAAAATTCATAGTGAAGGTACATATGGTAGGATTTTTATAGGTCAACTCTAATATAGCTATAATTTCACAAATAAAAAGAATAATGAAAGAAGAAAAAAATTTTAGGAAAAGAAGTGTAGAATATGCCCTCCACTATTTTAGCATATATCCAAACTAGAGCTCCACAATTACAATGATGATATTAAATGTGAAAATTAAAATTTTGTATTTTCAATACACAAATTCTACTAAATTTATCATAAAAAATATCTTAATACTAAAAGAAAAATGACAAAGATGCTACTACATAAATAATTTATGCAAACTTTAAAATATTTGTAAACATTTTAGCTTTATACATGACTGTTATCGTATAATATAAACTTCAATTTTTAAATAACCAAGAAAAATACTTATATGGGCCTTAGCTAAACTTATAATGCATCATAGCTTGTACTAAAAATGTTCTAAGCTAAGGAAGAAAAGGAATTATAAAAGATCACCCAATTTAAGTTCAATACACACATAGTGGTGTATAAAGAAATTGAGTTTTATAACATATTGCTTATGATCATAGAGAACTCTTTTACGAAAGTATATAGAAAAAAGTTTGAAAAAAAAGGAATGTAATAGAAGACAAGCTTACTCCCTTCTTTTTAAATAGATTCACAAATATCTTTTTATTTTACAAATTGCTCTTCACTTTCATATTGAGAATATTTTTTAAAACATGTTTTGCATACAATCTTTATCATTTTAGGTGTACCATTTTCTTAATGACTTTTTCTATGTCATCAAATCTTTAATGATTTTTGCAATGAGAATTTTGTTTAGCATGTATTATCAAGAAATGTTTTCAAAATATTTATTATAAATAACATTTTATATTAATGAGATCTCTTTTTCCTATGATTTTAAAATTTTTAATGCTCATCACAAATATATCATTATTAAATATTTGCAAAAAATATTTATTTTTTAAAAGTTTTTATGTTTTCTTGCAATAACCATTTTATGATACTTCTAATAATTGGATAACTCTTTGGTAATGAGAAAATTTGTATATGTTCCAAGCCTATATAAAAAAAATTAGTATACAATAAATATTTTTATTTGTTTAAGAAAATTCTAAATTATTTTATAATAATTGTTTTATTCTTTTAATATTTTATATTTTTTCATATGGATCACATAATACCTATGTTATTAAGCCTCATGACTTAAGTTTAAGTTTAGTTGATAAAATTATTAATGAAGTAAGCTACTAACAAGTTTGTCTTATTAGTTATATTTTATTGAAGCTATGTGACATATAGACAACACTTTAACGGATTAGAGATTAACTCAATAAACTTAAAATGAATTCCAAATGAACCTCAAATCAAGCTAATTCAAATTCATAATTGAAGCCATAAGTGTGCTCAAAGCGACTACTCAACAATACATCATGATCATTCATGATACCAAGACAAATTTTCAATTTGCAAAAGAATTGCAACTTGAAGTTAAAAGCAATCATGGAGGCTTGAAAGAAAGAAAGATCCTTCACAATGTCAAAAAGCAAGAACAATTTTGGGAAAACTGTGTGGATACTTTCCCAAATTTATCTTATATGATACAATTCACATACATCATGTTTTTAAAAATATGTCAAAAGACATCATTTGAATGTTTTCCCACTTCACTCATAAAATGGTTTTAAAATGATTTAAAAATCCAACTAGTGTAACAGTAGCATGCATTTACTAAAGAAAATTTATAACACACACACACAAAGATTTACGATACTTCTAGTATTTGTTAAGCAAGCATAAATTCAGGGTGCATCTAAATGTCTTTAAACCTTGTGTAGAATAAAGAAACATTTGTTCAAATAATTCTACAAACCTACACCACAAAACAATTGATAGTAGAAAGTTATATATGTGTTGAAAGTCAATGATAAATGCACATAAACAAGACAATGCATATAGACACTATTCCTAACATAAAGTATATCTAGCTCACTTTAAATTATTAATCACTAGTAAATTTGACCATTTCAGTAAACAATAAATTTGCAAAGCTAGTTGATGTTCTTAAGTTAGTTCTAAGCCTATCTATGAAAGTTTAATGTTAAATACACGATTAGAAGGGATTAAATTAATTCTAAGAAAGCAAAACTATTCTAAAGTTTTTATAAGTAGAGTTGAATAAAAACTTTTGGAATTCGTGCAACATAACATTTCTTAATGTGATCAAAGACTACTATTCCTTCATTAAATTAATTTTATGACATTTAACTATTTTAAAACCCTTGCCAACATCAAAAGCTTAAAACTAATTGGATGTTTTGTTGAAGTACATTGTTGTACATAATTTCCTCATCAACCTCATGCATCAACCAAGTTTATGGGAATGTTTTTTTATTTTTTGCATGTTCTACACATGACCAACATTTTATTGAAACTTATGTATTATGCTTTAAGCAAAGGGCTTTTTTTAAGAATTATAACTTTATTTTGTTTTAGTTAAAAAAAAAAAAGCCATTTTTGTGAAGGTTGAGTCTAACCCACAAAGTCTTAAGAAAGTTAGGCTTTAACATTATAAAAGACCGACTTAGATTACGTTCCAACTAGCAGTAAATTCAAGGGGTTGTGCAGATGCACAAGGAGAAAACATTCAAGATGAAGTTATGTGTTTACCTTTTGAAAATAACATATGATGCCTTCTTAACTTGCTATGCAATGGCTCCCTTGGATATAAACTAAACCAACTAAAATGATCTTGGTATTTTCTTATTTCTACCAATTATTTTTTCTTGTTTTCACTTACCAATAATGTGATTACTATTGCCACTACACGGTGGATTATTTGCAACCAATAGCTATTATCATAAACAATCTACTAACTTTTAAAACATGTAAAGTAAGATCTTTAGAGCATAGCTCACACATTTTTTGTAAGAACATTATACTTTTTTTAGGGAAAATCAAAGAAAATAGTCTTGGTATGATGCTTAGTACGGTCATTAGTTAACATTTTTATGCCCAAAAACAAAACAAACATATGTTGACACTTTTGGGGAATCAATTATCTATTCCTTATATGTAGAGTTGTCATATTGCCCAAAATTATATTTTAGGCTCAAAGTTCATGTGAAGAAGGTGAAAAGGATCAAAAAAGTGGCCCATTTTTTTTTTTTTATTGTTTTGCTTGTTACCCACCATTAACCATATTAGAATTAATAGCATATATGGACCATGTTTTTCTATAACTGATCAATGAACATATCCTTAAAGTCTAATCTAGATCACTAACCCATATGACAAACAAACAAACCAAGACCTACAACTTTGTGCTTACCCATGAGGACCAACTTAAAAGTAGCAAAATTTTTAAGCCGAAAGAGAACTACATCTACTAATGCTACACTCACTTACTGTCACACTTTGTTACGCACTAAACCAGATCTGATCTATGACAACATCAATGTCACATTGATCAGCTAACTTCATCCATGACGCGTCAACTCAAATTTGACCAAGACATCATCGAACTACAATGATCCGATGGTTAGATCCATGTCACACATATTGAATTTTACTTGCAACACATTATATGTTGTGCTAATTCACATAATTGATCCACAAAACCCCAATACAAATTGATTTCGATGACCCATGTGTACCTAGCTAATAAAAAAATGAAAATGCAATTTTTTACGAAGACAGTTTTAGAATGTTTGGACCTTGGAAACTTTTGGTCAAAACAATAACTTTTTAGAAAGCTATTTTTCAATAACTTTGACCAAAGCTTTGGTAACTACCTCTTAGAAAATAGATTTTTTAAACTAAAAAGGTATATTTTCAAAAAGATTTTTGGTAAGAGCTAATTACATCAATTTTACATTTTTTAATTTCTTTTTTTCTTTATATAGGTAGTTTATAGAAGGGGAGGCATACCATTTCAAAAAAAATGATCCTTACATGTGCAACATTCCACTTTTTCCATTACGCCTTGTTGAGGATTAAGGTTAATTACAATGCGAACTCCAACATGATGAATCATCTAGGCTTCAATATTACGAGGAAGTGTGTGAAGCTTAAGTGATGGGACAATGTACAAGTTGATCTATAACACTACTATTTCGCCTTCTTGTGCATGTTGCATAATGGTTTCTTTCACTTTGTTGTTTCTTTTACAACATTGATTCACTTTTATTATGTCATTTCCTTGCACTTAATTTTTCCTTTTCACTTTGATACTTAATGTTTTCTTCGATTTCTACTACAACTTGCTGTCACCTTCTTCACTATTCTCAATTCAAATTTTTGTTTTGTTTGAATTGGCTTTATGTGCCGTTACATTATTACTCCATCTTTTCTATATTGCTTATTAATGTTTCTGAATGCTTTTAATCTACACACATGTAACATTTATATTGTTCATTCCATATAGCAATTTTGTTTTGTTAAATCACTTTCTAAATACCTTTTCTTTGTGCCATTGAATTGGTAATAGGCTTAGCATAAGAAAACAACCCTATGATGTTCTTGGTTCCTTCTTGACCAAAGTTTCCTTGAATAGCTTTCTAATGTGGGCTTCATTTCTTGGTTTGACATGCTTATCATCTAATTTTCTTTATTCTTAGTCTATGTAGGCTAATGTTTAAATGCTTATTATAGTTTGTACCACTAGTTAAGCAACAAATATTGCTCTAGAGCTCGATTATTCCAGTGTTTGCAATGCTAATAGCAAAGCAATGCTAAACTAAACATTGTTTTAATTTTCCTTTATTAGCACTTAATCTTAAAAAAAGGTGTTGAAGCTCAAACAAGGGAGTTTCCTTTTCCTTTTCCTAAAGGGCACAATTTTTACACATGATATCATGTAGAACTTGTCACATAGAGCACCCACTCATCAATCAAGAAAAATGTTCTAAACCCTTCTATGTAAGAAATGGAGAAGATGAGACACTTCCAATTAGTGAAGTAATATGTAATGTGAAACTTGAAGCTTCGGTAGCTATCAATGTATAAAACAATATCAGTACCCCACTACATCACGCAAAAACAACACATAATAAAAAAACCTAATTGTACTATTAATCATGTATTCAATGATAGTATGATAAATATATATTAGCAAATGTAAAGTAAGAGTAAACAATATCAATCTAATTTGAAACTTAGGAAGGACATGTAACTTAAAAAAACAAGTAGATATTCAATCTCTCAAAAGCTCAAATAAAGATCTTTAGGAAAAAGCCAATACTCTGAAGCTTTCTAGGATAGACTTGAATGGCTTCACAATGTCTAATAGTGACAAGTCAATAAGAAAAGACACTAAATGGAATGTCAAAAAAGTGATTTGCCTAAAATTAAACAAAAGAAGCTTTTAATAATCTCAAAATATAGACATTGTAGATCGTAATTAGTAATGTCTTACTTTTCATCATAAAGGGTGTTGTTAGTTATATAGTAGCTTGATGCCTTAATAACATTTTCATATTTCACAAAAAAAAGTTAATAGAAATGATGGAATGCTTTGCAAGTAATAGATAAATGGCCTTCCTTTGCAAGTGACTAAATGTTCACTATTATGAAGCAATATTTCCAACAAAGTATAAATGTATTTGTTGTAGCACTTATAATGTTAACAACAGAAAATTAAGAATACTGTCTCCACATGGTGGTATGTAAATGATGTGCTATCTTTTTATTTATGCCAACAACATCTATATTAGTAGAGTAGGTCTTTAGAGGGATTTAAGATTGTTGGTGGAGATTAATTTGTCTTCCCTAAATAAAAAGTATAGTCAATTATCTTTGCTAAAGATCAAAAATATAAACATCATTCTTATGGAAAAATCCCTAATGAAACATGATTTTCTCAAAGCCTTCCTAAATTGGTGGCTCAACATATGAACAAGTTCTTGTAATACCAATCCCTATTATTGATCATTTCTCGAGCAGCAATTAAATCAAATCATAGAGAACTTAGATTCCAAAGCACTTGCATTGAAAGTATATAATTCTCTCCAATTGTTGCTCAGAATTGGAGTCTTCCAATTTCTACTTTAGGAATGTTGGCCCTTGTTTATAAGTTGAAGGGAGCTAAAGCCCACCTTAAAGAATGGAGTAGAATGTAAATTTGGTAATTTATTTTTGAAGATTGAAGAAGACGAATACGATGTTATTGAGAAGCCAAATAACTTGAAAGAGTTATAGATAAGTTATCATGGTTAGAACTAACAAAGCTTAAGATGAACGAACCATGGTTGCTAAATTGGAGGAGATGTATGGAGATAACATCTAACAATATTATGGGATACTTTTTAACAATTCTATAAGGCATTTTATAATTCTAAAAGCTAAAAGAAATTGCAAAATAAATACCCAAAATTGTTCAAAAAAAACTTCTTCAAATGCTATAGAATTAATATTGTAATTAGTTCCTAAACTGGCACATGCATTTTGAGAAGTAGTAATGGAGAAAAGTGAGGCCCATACATGGTGTGACACGGGTGGATCAGTGGATCACTTTGGGTTCCCATTTTGGTGAGAAGCATCAGTAGAAATGTATTAACACTTTGGGTCTGTATTGGGGTTAATGTGGATCGAAGAGAGTTAGCACAAGTTGACGAGTCAGCACTATTGCTGATGGTACTGATGGTGCTAGAGTTGGATGACAGCAAAAAATCAAAAAATTAAGCTTTAATCTCTTTTTTAATCAATTTTCAAGAAAATTTGGACTTGTGAGATGTTTGAAGGTAAGTTCTATACTTAATATAAGAAGAAAATCTCCAAAAACATTTCCAATTTTTCTTTAAACAACTTAAACTAAATTATAAATGTAGATAAATTAATGAACCAATAAAAATAAATAGAAATATGCAGTAAACAAAGGTTTTTAATAATTCACCCACAAAATGATAATAGAAATAGAGATTAGTGAGAAGTATAATAACCAATCCTCAAAGGGCTCCATGTCAGTATAGAACTCGTACATCTCAAAGTTGAACGTCTACATGATGTATTGGATATGAATGTATCAAATGGATAAGAGTTAAAAGATAGGCACTGTGTAGCTTACAAATGTTGATAAAAACATAAATTTCACCCACACAACATTTAATAATTCGCAAATGAAGGCTAATATATAAAAAGAATAAAAAATCAAAGTGGGAGTTGGTTCTTAGAGAAAGAATTAATTGTCAAATACATTGTGGATTGCTTGATGTCTCATTATTCCTTACTAAAACAAATAAGTGGTGCTTTGATTTATGATGCTTTGACTCACTAAAAAGAAATATGATACTAATTGAACTAGTTAATAATCAGAAAAAACAAAAAAAATAATTTCTTCAATGGATTCTTTATGCACTTGTAAATTGTATGGGTTTAATGTTTTTTAACAAGCATTGTTGGTCTATATTTCAAGATGACATCTATAATGATATCAATGATTTTCTTATTGTTAGACCATCTCCAAAACAATGCAGTCTTGTTAATTTAATTTTCCTTCTAAAGACTAATTGCAATACATCTTTTGAAGACTTTATAACAAATTGGATGTATAAATTCTCAAAAATATACAAAGTTGTTGGTAGTTAGCGTATAGAGCTTCCTACCCATCATCATCTTAGTGGAGCAATCAGCTTTTGCTATGGACGAGGAAATCACTAAAAACATATTACTTGTATAAGAAATCATACTTTCACAAGAGCAACTTCATGATTTAAATGTGAAAATCAAAGCAAATAGCTTTATTATCGAGCTACACTTTAAGAATCTGCTCAATAATATATCATATGGGAAACTTGTATTGAACAAGTTTAACTTAAATAGTTAATTTATTTATCTAGCCATTAGTATTTATAATATAATCTTGTTGTTTGTCAATATTAATGAGAAATGAAATGGTTCCATCTAAATCGCCCAATGGCTAAAGAATGTCAACCCTCTATCTCGATTTCTTCTCTACATTGTGGCTAAAAAACTAAGAAGAGGTTTAAATAATCAACATATACAAGGTAAAGTGAAGCAGTAGGCCACTCCAAGTGGTTATCAACCAAAGTCCCATTTGTGCTTTGTATATTGCCTTTTACTCTTCTTAAGAGGTGATAAACACCTAATAAGAAATATAAAGTTATTCTTCTCTAATCTCCATGGTGCATTGAGTTTATAGATTGATGTACAAAGAATCTTCTTTATTAGATGTACAAACAAGAAACACAAATAGGATAACATTGACAAGGAGCTCTTTCTTTAGAAAAGATATTACCTTCCAATCCCATAACCCAAAAGCAAATTATTCAAAGGTAGGAAATAAATGGTCCACTTCGAACACTACATTAACAGAACATGCAAAAAGAATTAGTCTCAATGGGAGATAGTACTTTTTTGTCATGTCCTCTAATAAATAGCACCTTATAAATCTAATTATACCTTATCTTCTCAATAATATTATTAATTTTTTAGGAAGTGTGAAAAATGGTTTTCTTTTTGGTAATATTGATTTGGCAAGCAAGCACAATTTGGCTAGTTAGAACAACATTAGCTTCCCATATGAAACGTATAGATTACTGGTTAGGAAATTAATGAATATTGTGGATGTACATAATGTAAAGGTCTACACCTCAAATATTATCTATTTTACATACTTGAGATGTAAGTTCCTATATAAATAATGCCTTGAAGCATGCTCCATGACTCAAAATCAAATATAAAGAATCATCACACTATTTTGTATTTTGAAAGACTTTGAACAAAATAGATAGGGAAGGCAACAATTATTGGACCCTTACTAAGGATGGTAAATTCATTATCAATTTAGGATGGGATAAGCTTCGAGTTAATTAATTGTTTTATTCATAAGTCACAAAAACAATGTGGAATAATTATCAACCTTCAAAAATATCTCTATTAATGTGGAGCCTCCCAATTAACTAATTATCTTTTGATAACAAATTAAGGAAGTTGAATTTCAATTTATAGAAAAATGTGCTTTTTGTGCTTATAGGGACTCCCAAATGGATCTTATGGATCCCTTTTGTAATGAATTTTGGCAGTAAACAAACACATCAAGAATCGCAAAATGCTTATATGAGGATGGAAGTGTAACCACACAAACTCAGTAGCTATTGAGAATTTATTGTTCTACCATATCTCATATGCTGCAATATCTACATGATAAAAATTCATAACAATGAAATGAGTAAATATTCCCTGTGATTTTCTTGATAGAGTGAAACATAATACTTTTGAATTTTAAATTGTTTCTTAAATATGTAAAGAAGTTCAATAGATCCTCAAATGGAAAAATATACATTGCTACCTTGATTTTTTGATTTTAATTGAATAACAAAAAATGTGGTTCATAGGACTCTTCTAGTAATGGATTTAGAAAAATTAAATTTTAATAGACTGACTAAAAATAACCAAAGCCCTACAAGTTGTGGTTACATGATTCGAGACTACTTGGTAGAGCTATAAAGCACTATCAATTTATAAGTTGAAGCCATTGAAATACTATTTCTTTTAAATTTATATGATAATCTAGGGTTATAGAAATATCACTATAGAATCAAACAATTAATCATTCCCTATAATGATTCAAAAAAGGATTGGAATCCTCTACTACATCTTAATCAAACTAAATAGAATGAATCAATTTCTTTGCAAAGTAGTTTAAATTATAACACATATTTAGGGAAGGACATGTAGAAAAAATTAGTAGGCTTAAATATCTAGTAATTATATTGATTTGAGGCTCTAAATTCATAACAGAATTCCAAATGTTTGCAAAGCTTGAATTAAGCTTGATGAGGAGAGGTGTTCATATATTATATAGTGAGCATAAGGAAAGTAATCCAACTAATTCCTCCAAATAAAATGTTTGGAATGTGTTCACACAATCATTATGGCTGACTTGAATTTGTTCTTATAGAAATTACTAAGCATTTGGGGCTAAAAAAATGAACTAAAATCTTGGAAAAGCACTAGATTTTATCAAATATCTTTCATTTTAGCTTATGAAATAAATTTTGATAAACTTCTTAGTTTGACATAACTAATGTCAAATTAGTCATATTCTAGGAAACAGGAATGAACTTATTTGGTGTGGCTGGTTTCTTAGTTGGGAAACCAACATCAATATAATCCCTGAATTTAACAAATGATAACTATTTTTCTTATATCTAAGGTCATGATTTTTTCCTATAGAAAAGAATACCAATCCAACACATTCTAATATATTCCCATCAAACTTGAACTTGATTATAGCAGGATACAAAAGAAAGGTTCTTAAATTTTTTAGTACTTTTGTTAATGTAATTCGATTACATAATATGCTAACATTACAATAATTTTTTTAGTATTAACACAATAGAAAATTTGTGAATTAAGGAGCTACTTATCAAATTTATTGTTCTTTTTATTAATAAGACATGCAAAAAATGAAAAAAAAAATCCATCTTTCTCAACAATTTCTCTCTCATTTGATCTAATAGTTAATGTGATTATTCATCAACTTTAATTACAAAACATATTTCTACATCCTCATCTTCTAATACTCCATGATTCATTGGACAGCACATCGTCTAAATACCTTGTGTAAACAGTTGATGAATAGCACCACTTAAATATGATGGACTTAATTAGACAATACATCATGCTCTCTATTTATTTGGAATCATTAGAGACTTTCTTTCAATTTTTTGTACCTTTATCATGGCTTCGAAGTTTACTAATGTTTTCATTAATGACTAAACAAATATGATGAGTCTTATCGACAATTTCAACATGTTTGGTTACAGAGGTCATCATAGTATTGAGTTGTATCTTACTTCATAAGAAGTATAATATTAGCTAATTAAGCTACCCAACATATATCTCTCAGATTGGTCCAAAATATTTTAATAGTGCATCACTACTTGATTTCGTTTGCTCTAATTGGGAACAATTTCTTAACATGTGCATTATGATTTCTTAGTCAAGGAAGTGTAAAATTTCACATCAAGATTAACATCTTCTATGCACATTTCATGAGGCTGATCAATCAAATCTATCTTTTACACTTCCTCTTTGTGTCAATGTCATTCTGATACTACCACTCACTACAAAGGATTAGACAAATAGGTGACTCTAAGTTGTTTTTCTTACATAATAAAATCACAAAATCCAACAATGTAGTACACAATATCATACTTTAGAGTAAGATTGTCATCAGCTAAATATGCCTTTTCTCTAAAATCTATAGAGTAATATGTGCTTTCTCTAAAATCCCTTTGATTTGTGTCCAACTATTTAGTCACAATAATACACAAATATGTTAATCAAACTTATCATTGAGGTACATTGCCTTAGTTTTTGTGGTTCAATTCCTCAATTAGCTTGGTTTATCACTTCATCAATATTTTCATAAAATGTTTGCCAACATGGTTCTCATCATGCAATATGATAGCTCCTTAAACCAAGACTAGCAGTTGCACTCTGGAATCCATCATGCTCACTATTATTACCTTTATGCATTAGACTCATTCAAACCAATAGATTGAATTGGTAATACTAATGCTTCAATGAGACACTCCAAATGTTTGATTGGTAACTTGTTAGCATATGAACCATAGCCTTTAGATGCCTTGACAAAAATAATAATGTATTTTAAGTAATAAATTATAAATATTGTGACTTCAATATGTAGTAATGGTGGAAAAGATGATTAAATGATTTTAGGAGATATCAACTACTTATAACAAATATAACTAGAACTATATAACTTATGATCAATATAATCATCCACTAGTGAAATTACATATCATAATCTAATAATTAAAAATTTTCAAAACCTAAATCTTTCATTTTCTCATTGCTAAATCAATAAAGCCATGTATTGCAATATTAAGAAAATTTTGGGGATCATTTATATCATCAACATTGCTTAAAAAAACTACATAAGTTTTTGATATCTACATTCATATCATGTTAGACATCATATGAGATAAAATTAGACATTATTTCTTCTTTGAAGAGAAAATTGTAGAATTGTTTTTACTTTAGAATTTTCTAGCAAGTTGTAGTTCTCACTTTAAAAAAACATTAAGTAGTTATGTTCTCACATTTAAAACTCTTTAGTAAGGTTGTGACATAGTAGCATTCTGCACATCACATAGAGGTTTCATTAGATATTAGTCTAACCTAGACTTAGAGCCATTCCAAGTTTGGCAACTCAACTTTTAGTTAGTCCCTAATATCATTCATATTATGAGGGCCAATTACAATTTACTCCTATTTATTGCACTTTTGAATTTACCATTTATCAATTTTTTTGGTTATTTGCATTTATAATTTTGTACTCCTTGGAGATTTATTGATAGCTTTTTTGATACTTCTAACTTTAAATGATATCCAATATATTATTATAGTAGCAAGATAATTCTGATAGCAAAAAATGTTTTTTGAAATGACTTTGAAAAGGCTCAAAATTGAGTGTTGGGTTGCTTTTTGGTTTTGCTCATTGTTGTCTTTAACCTTTACGAGTGAGTACTAGTGATAACTCGTATGTCCTACTAGACCCACCTTGACTTTTCAAACTCCTTGATCTGCTCAACACACACTGATGAATGTTGATTTGTAACTCATGAAATTTCTTGATCGGTCAACACATGTCAACTTGTTAGCTCGTGCTGACCTGCATGTTAGACTTGGTATGTAATTGCGTCTCTTTTCTTTTACTGCATTGATCGTGTAGGCCACCTCCTTGCCACTCACTTGATCAACAGTCAAAATGCACATGACAATTTAGGAGCTTCTAATGACAAATTTATTTTTGTTCATTTCAAAGAATATTTTTGTTTAATTCAAAATACGTTTTTAATAATTTGTGATGAATTTTTGAATTCTAAAAATGTACTTTAGAATTCTAAAATATGTTCCACATTTTTCCTATAATATCCTTTCATATCATATCCTATCAAATTATCATTATAGCATTAAGATATCTATAAATAGTGATACTCATAATATTGTAAGTAATGTAATTTGAATAAATTACCAAAGTGCTACCATTAAGCTACTTTAATAAAAGCATGTTCTGTATCTTCAATATAGTAGTGTGTTTTTGAAGGTAACCAAAGAATGGGAGTGAAAGGCTTAAAAAGGGAGTTCCCAAAAAATTATCCAACCTTCACAAGAGCATCAAATGTATAAGAAAACACTTAATCATTTAATTTCAACTTTTGGGAAATTAATTATCTAATCAAAATTTCTAATCTTTCTTAGTGAACATGTGATTTCCTTATTTATCAATCTAAAAACTACACTTGTGCACCTTGACACTTCACCACTAACTTGAGTGTTCTAGATGTTTTTTGTTAAAACAACTTTTTCTTTATGTTAACATCCCTTATGCTAATGATCAATGCTTGTCTTAATTTTCTGGGAATGTTCTTACTTGTCCAGCTATACTATAATTTTCTACCATAAACTTATAGAACCTTTGGGTATGCCTTTACATGGACTTGTTCTATAAACATAGGAACTATTCAATTATTGATGACCAAGAAATAGGTTTTTTAGCATATCATTTTATATTAACTTGGCATTAAAGAATGGTTAGCTTTATGAACTTTGCTTAATTACAAGTTTATCATTAAACCAACATCTTTTAATTTTATGTAATTGTTTTCAATAGCTTGAATTTATTAAAAATTATATTAAATAACATTTCAAAATAAACAAAAAAATCTTATTTTCAAGTCTAATGCTAATTTATTTATTTATTTTTATGTCCTTTTGCTATTACATTTCATGATTTGTTTGTTTTTCTTTATCTTTATGACCCTGAAATGGTATGTGGTTAACTTAGGAAAATATGAATTGTTAATACTTGATGATTATTTGAAGATTTCTTTCACTAGTGAATTATATAAGAAAAGAATTCCTACAACAATGTTCCCTATGAACTTGATTTGAATAATAAAAAAAATTTTTATTGTTTGATTTTTATGATTTCTCTTATTTGAGTGAAATATTTTAGTTTATACATCATATACGCATATGAATGCAACATCACAAACTCTTGTTAACATTGATATTGAGAAATTTTATACATGAAAATGCCTTATCATCAAGGAGCAATTTGTATGCTTTACATTTGTAACATCAAAAGTAACAACAAATTATTGCTACAAACAAAGTCAAATTTTATTACACTACTCTTTAAGGAAAACCATTTCTTGAATTCCATGCAAAGATGCACGAATTCATACGTGACATTGTCTTTGATGTGAACTTAAAATACTTCACACTCACCACACATTACTACCTCCAACAAATATAATGTTTTTTGGAGTGTTAAATACAAAGCATTTGGCAATCATGTAGGTCTCCATACATTATAAGTTTCTATAGAGGCTAAAATTAACTTTGTTTGATTCAAAATGACATACTCAATTTCTTATTAAGATTAGCATCTTAAACTATTTGATTTGGGAGCTATTATATGTGAGTAGATAATATTATCTCATCATCGTCCTTGGCATTAGATGCTAATTTGTAAAATCAATTATGCATATTTGTACTATTTGAATATTTAATCACCACTATTTGTTAGATGTTATAAAATTTAGTAAATCTACATTCATAATGATTAGCATCAAGAATTGATTGTGTACCCAACTTCTAACATCAAGTAATAAACATTTAAACTTAGTAAAACAATATAAGATTTTAAGATCATAATCAATAAGAATAAGAACTTGTCAATATAACTTAATTATTAAATAAATTTTGATTCACAGAGAATTAAGCCACACCAAATTATTAAGCATAAATCCATTGTGAGTATTGTTTATGAATTGCTAATAATCTTGATTCACATCTATTTAACCTAATCTTAATTTGTAAATCTCAACCAATTGTTGTGCATAGATTAGTCATGGAATTCAAAACATGTAAGAATTAGTGAATCTTCTCATGACAAGTTGTCATGTAACAAGGCTTGATTATTGTCCATTTTACAGTGGCAAATTATGTTAAATTATTATGCACAAAATTATTTTGCTGTTAAGGATAGACTACTTAATATTGCATATCCCAAATAATCTTTGTTTATGATTCTATTGAATACATGGAGACAATATTAAATAACTAAAAATTAAATAGTCAATGATTGTGACAGAGAGGAAATGATAGTATCGATGTATAATCTTAATTGCCAACAAGAGTGGAGTGATTGGGAAACCTGAAGGTAAGTTCCTACACTCCATTGTATTTTAGTTATAATAAACCAGTAGGCTAGCAAATCTTTATTGTAGGTTTAGAGGGCATCACTTCTCTCAACTACTTAGTTGTTGAGATTGTTTACTAAGTATTTGACCTTTCACTAGTTCGCATCAACCAAAGAAAACTTTCAATGGTCAACCAAAAATTATTTTCAATGAAAAAGAAATTGAAAAAATTAACACACCATTCAGGCTAGAATTAATGTGAAAATTTTCACACATTTTTCTGAATATTGATAGTGGCATTTCAGAAAATAAAATTTTTTAGTGACTAAAAGATATCATTTTAGGATAATGGACATGTACTAATTACATTTCATATATTGTTTGAAATGTTGGCTTCACCAAGCATGGAACATTAATGGCTTTAAAAAAATAATATTTAAGCGGCATCATGAGTTTCACGTGTATGTTGTTTATATCAAAATTTGCTCTAATTTTTGTTTCAATTGATATTTTCAATGCGGTCGCTCTGTACTCCTTAGATTTGGTAGTAAAAAATTCTATACAAGTGACTATATCTACCAAAAACCTAATTAGAATAAGCATAAACATGTTTTGTGTTGAGTGGTTTAGTGAAGGAATCGCCTCGTTTATAGCAATGAATTCAATAAGATAACTTTGTTATTAAATCAACCTCTATGGCCAAGGTCACACCTCTGTTCAATGTAAAAAAAAAGTAAAATGTCACCAAATATGCAATCAAAAGTAAGTAGTGACAAATGTGAATGAATATAATCTCACTAAGCCAATACTTATGAATTAGGCAACGTTCTAAATGGAAAGTCACTGCATTCTTAAAGTTTCAATTTAGATAGCGTTGTCGGATGAAAAAATATTGAGGCACTATGAAATTGTTCCACTACAAGGAAGGAGTATAAATAGTCACAACTGATTTTGCTAATATAGATAATAGTAGAAATAGCAATGGCTAAGGGAAAACCAAGTTCCTAAATGAATAAACAAGGAATAATTATTTTAAGATTTTAGTAATGACAAGCTTAAATGATCTACAAATTCTAGTCTAATGTAACCTAAAGAGGAAGATTTCAACCTAATTTAGAATAGGAATTAAAAGGAAAATATTAGAAATTCGTTAAAAAGGCATCTTTGTTTGAGTAGGATTCATAAAAGTGCCTAATTTTCTTAAATTTCATAACAAATGACTTTTATTGGATAACACCCTAACTTGTAATATAAGAGGTACAACAAAAAGGAGCTATGAAAGGTAGTTTAAGCTTCTACTCAAAACAAAAATTATTTTGATTACTCTCATGGAACCTATAGTTGACAATAGCTAATTTCATATTCTATCTAAAAGATTAGAATTTGAGAACTACATTAGGAATAAATCCAATATGATTTAGGTATTATGAACTAAAAATCATCCATTATCAAACCTTAAATGAGCATGAGTAATTAGTTCACTTGCACATTTATAATCCATGGAGATAAAATGGTGTCTATAATACTTATGAGTATGCTAAATTCAAGTGGTAAATGAAGAACACTTTGGTACGTGGTGGCTCAAATAGTAGAGGAAATTAAAGCTCCATGGATAGAAATAATATACTTTAATGTAATATCTACA